>CM059197.1:80123249-80518249 GCA_030323885.1 Branchipolynoe longqiensis | reverse complement strand
TCCATCAAACCAGTCTGTTTACTAGTCAGTAGCCCGAGACCAAAGCGAATGGTAGTTACTAGTTTTTATACATGTGGGCGACACGTAATATACCATAAGAGATAAAATACCACATTTGACATAAATACAGTTGTATTAAAGTTTTGGCGTGAACAAGGTATTAACATAGTAAAGGACTTCGGTTATGGACAGCTTGTGAATTACCTGCAAACAGCTGTAGTCAAGGATCTGCATGTGTGTAGTAAGTGCCCGGTCCATATTAATATCAATTGGCACGCGTTTAAATGACTACATGGATAGTGTCTGTGTTACCTGCAAACAGCTGTAGTCAAGGATCTTTATGTGTGTGGTAAGCGCCTGGTCCATAATATCAGTTTGTAGGTGTTTAAATGACTATATGGATAGTGTGTGTATTACCTGCGACCAGCTGTAGTCAAGGATTTGTATGTGTGCGGTAAGCGCCTGGTCCATAATATCAGTTGGTAGGTGTTTAAATGACTATATGGATAGTGTGTGTGTATTAGGGTATGCAGATATAGAAATACCTCAGGGAGTTTGACGCCCCTGCCCTGCAGAGTTGTAAACCACTGCCTTGTGGTACAGGTTCTTGACAGAATCAAAGGGTAAGGGACCAAACCATAAACAGAAAACCATGTCACTGTGGCAGCATTAAGGGTGGTTGATGTATGGAACTCCCAACATCTCCCGACCAGCCACTGCAGGGACAAATAGTTTTGTGCCAGTCTTGACATGTTCTTGCCAGTGTGAAACCTCTATTTGCTCCCCGAGAGAGTGCCGCTGGTAACTTGCAAAAGCTAGCAGCACTTCAACACTTCTGCAGGCAGCTTTCATGAAATGTTGTCATCAGACAGGCTACCAAAGCAGATCCTCTATCCTCAACTGTCTTCTGGTTACAGAAAGAGAGGGCGCCCTCAAGAGAAGCCTGAAGCTGAGAGACATTAAGACCGACTCATGGACGCAACTCTCACAGCAGAGAGCTAAATGGAGAGCGGTAGTCAAGTAATGAAAGCAGTTTTTGTCGCATCGCGACCGACAGCATGATGATGATGATGATGATGTGTGTATTACCTGCGAACAGCTGTAGTCAAGGATCTTTATGTTTAGCGGTAAGCATCTGGTCCATTATATCAGTTAGTACGTGTTTAAATGACTATATAGATAGTGTGTGTATTACCTGCGAACAGCTGTAGTCAAGGATTTATATGTGTGCGGTAAGCGCCTGGTCCATAATATCAGTTGGTAGGTGTTTAAATGACTATATGGATAGTGTGTGTGTATTACCTGCGAACAGCTGTAGTCAAGGATCTTTATGTGTGCAGTAAGCGCCTGGTCCATTATATCAGTTGGTACATCCTCGCTGTGCGCCAGATTCCATAGGAGTCCCAATACCTACCGCCAACCAGAAACCAACAAACTCCTTAACATACATGCACGTGAGGGTAAACTAGGCAAGGCGGCGCCCAAGGTTTTGTGGTTGGGTGGAAAATGGGAGTAAGGGAGCTAACAAAGGTGGGCAGTGAAGAGTCTAATGCTATTTAAGTTATCTAAGTTAGGGCTGAAAGGGATCTTTGACAACAAAAAGCAGAAATCTGACACCAGAACATTATCCAAGTAGCCTATACTGACTGTTCATCGGAGGGCTAAGATTATAATTGGGCAGAACTGTATAAAACCTGACATCTAGTAATTTAGGGCGTTGTTTCCTGAATTGAAAGGTCACCTGAGTTTTTACAGAAACCTACTCCTTTGAATGCAGGGAACCCTAGCAGCCCAACGACCCACCATCGGCTGTCACAGGAGCCAGGGATACAACTAAATGCAGGTTCCGTACACATGCGAAGATATGGAATTCAAACCTATTTCAAAGCTCTTTTTGATAGAAATTCAACATTATTTTCATTTGGATTTCAGGATGAAAAAAGCAACTGTCTATTAGCAATTTTGGACTAACTTAGATCAGTGGGGACAGTTTAATGAAATTCAAGGCTTTTCAAGACTAATTACCCAAAATAGGTTAAATTCACGGCTTTTCAAGGTCTGGAAATGGGGCCAATGAAGTTCAAGACGTTCCAGGCCCAGTACGCACCCTGCACATACAAATAATTGTTCATCATTTTTGCTGTGTGAAACGCCTGATCATTGAGTACACTGACCTTGTGTGCCATAACACCTTCCTTGTCATCTTCAGCCAGACGCCGAATCAGTTCCAATAACTTCTCGCGCTGCTTTTTGCTGGCGTTCGTCCAGCTCCCCTACAATATCACCTCAACATTACAATATGTTCACTTGCATTATTTGAGTCTTCCATTTACCGGATTCCAAATAACAATGATAGGATATTGTTGTGCATGTACCCATAACTCACCCAGACCATACAATATCACCTCACCATTACAATGCGTTCACTTGCATTATGTGAGTCTTCTATTTACCGGATTCCAAACAACAATGATAGGATATTGTTATGTATGTACACGTAACTCACCCAGCACCCTACAATGTCACTTTAACATTACAATATGTTCACTTGCATTATGTGAGTCTTCTATTTACCGGATTCCAAACAACAATGATAGGATATTGTTGTGTATGTACACGTAACTCACCCAGCACCCTACAATGTCACTTTAACATTACAATGCGTTCATTTCCATTATGTGAGTCTTCTATTTACCGGATTCCAAATAACAATGATAGGATATTGTTGTGCATGTACCCATAACTCACCCAGACCATACAATATCACCTCACCATTACAATGCGTTCACTTGCATTATGTGAGTCTTCTATTTACCGGATTCCAAACAACAATGATAGGATATTGTTGTGTATGTACCCGTAACTCACCCAGCACCCTACAATGTCACTTCCAACATTACAATGCGTTCACTTGCATTATGTGAGTCTTCTATTTACCGGATTCCAAACAACAATGATAGGATATTGTTGTGTATGTACCCGTAACTCACCCAGCACCCTACAATGTCACTTCCAACATTACAATGCGTTCACTTGCATTATGTGTCTTCTATTTACCGGATTCCAAACAACAATGATAGGATATTGTTGTGTATGTACACGTAACTCACCCAGCACCCTACAATGTCACTTCCAACATTACAATGCGTTCACTTGCATTATGTGAGTCTTCTATTTACCGGATTCCAAACAACAATGATAGGATATTGTTATGTATGTACACGTAACTCACCCAGCACCCTACAATGTCACTTTAACATTACAATATGTTCACTTGCATTATGTGAGTCTTCTATTTACCGGATTCCAAACAACAATGATAGGATATTGTTGTGTATGTACACGTAACTCACCCAGCACCCTACAATGTCACTTCCAACATTACAATGCGTTCACTTCCATTATGTGAGTCTTCTATTTACCGGATTCCAAACAACAATGATAGGATATTGTTATGTATGTACCCATAACTCGTCCAGCCCCCCTAAAATATCACCTCATCATTACAATGCGTTCACTTGCATTATGTGAGTCTTCTTACCGGATTCTAAATAACAGTGATAGGATATTGTTGTGCATGTACCTGTAACTCACCCAGCACCCTACAATATCACCTCACCATTACAATGCGTTCACTTCCATTATGTCAGTCTTCTATTTACCGGATTCCAAACAACAATGATAGGATATTGTTGTGTATGTACCCATAACTAGTTACTTCCACAGCACAGGCTGGGCTATGGAAATAACCACATGAATTTGTAATCAAAAGAGCAAATTATATAGTTCAAAGGTTTATTTATCGCACAAATGAAAGTGGTCTCCGGCCCAAATCGCAGAAACCAAATCGAGTTCCGCGAAAACGCGGATTTTCCCCATACGATTAGCATTGTCACAAATCGCGGAAACATGATGCCATAAGTCAGATTTCAACTAGTCTTGTGGTTATATTATTGCCCACACATACCTATTTCTTGTTTGTTCTAGAAACATATAGTCATATAAGAACGGGATTCGAACTAACCACCTGTTGTCACATGCATCCTGATTGCTTGGCATTTGGCTTAACATTAATAGGTAAATGTCACAAATCTCGGAAATACGCGAAATCGCGGAGATCTTTCATGCATGTTTATCATAGCCTGCTACTTTTGGGGTGAATAATTTAATTTATGAAATCATGTATATTAATAGACATTAAAAGCTAACTAGCACAAGTTTCAATTTTCAAAACCGCACGATTCTATTTATTGGCACCCAAGAATTGTTACCACATTTGTTATTTCATTCTAGCAATACGTCTTCTCATTAGTGGCATTCGATTTGCAATGCAGCACATACCTGGAAGCACTCAAAGAGGTGGTCAAGTTGCTCAGGGGAGAAGTCCCAGGCCAGCTTGGCTAGCAGGTCATGCACATTCTTTACGATGGCCTCGTGCTTTCCCGCCTGCGCCTCCCAGATACGGTCAAGGTCGAGCAGCGTCAAAGACTGCAATGGAGAATGGGCGGTTATGAAATGTATCAATTTATTATACGCGTATTATTAATTATGTAATTGTCTTGTAATTGTCATCTATTCTAATTGTATATGTGGATCACAGTGTCAGTCATCAAGTGAGGCAGTGGGTAAAAAAACTTAGGTAAATAGAGATTTCTTTGCCAGGAAAATAGGGATAAAATAGGCATTTTCTCCATAAAACAGGAATTAAATAGGAATTCTGCATGAGAGGAAATGTACCAAAATAGTGCATAGAGGCCATCAAATGAGCAGTTACCTCAAAAACTAGGAAAACGGGGAAATAAACGATTGAAGTTCAAAATGTAATGCATGGTATGATCATACTGTGCTACTTGTTCAAACCTCATTCTATTTGATTCGTAGTCTACTGCATTACCCAGCTTAGTAGTCAACCCCTGCTTAGTAGGTCCCCCTATTTTCATTTAAAAATAGACATTTCCTGACCAAAATGTTGCAAAAATGTTCTCAAAACCTGGTTTCTAATAATCCAGAATAAGTGTGCACAGCAGAGACAGATTATGGTGTTTCGGGAAAAAAACGATGCCATGGGTCAAAAGATATGGAATTCAAGGCTATTTCAAGGCTTTTCAAGGCTGTTGATAGTAAATCAAGACATCAAAATAATAATAATGGTGAATAGCAATTTCGGACTAATTTAGAATAGTGGGGAAAGTTGTACATTTCATGAAAAGCTGCCTGCAAAAGTGTTGAAGTGCTGCTGGCTTTTGCAAGTTACCAGTGGCACTCTGTCGCGGAGCAAATCTCACGGCCCAAATCTATTCAATGCTATCATATTTAACAGAATTACATACTCAAATCGTGATATTTTATTAAATTAACCCTAAAATCGAAGCGATATTAACGCCGCGGTTACATCGGCGGTGATATTCATATTGTCAAATACAAACAAAACAAATCGCCGCCGCCAAATTGGCGGCCATATTATCAAATAGCGTTGCTCACCGACAACAGGCTCAGAGGGATTTCCCAAATCTATAAAAAAAATGCATCGGTTAGCTAACCAAGCCACGCTTTGGCCACATACATTTCCCGTGACACATATTCCAACACCGACGTTAGCTAACCCACCAGCCGCCCTTAACACCTGAGCCGATAAAAAGTTGTTCATACATTTGGCCCCAGGGGTTATGGTTTCTTTGGTGTTTTGTGAGAGTTGCGTTATGGAAAGCAATTTACCTTTTCTTTTATCATGAAGCGTATTATCTTCTCGAGTTTCTCAACATATTGTGGCTGATGGAGGCTATCTCGCAACACAATCGACAACACTTGGTTCTGCTGTATCCATTCCTGCAACGGCAATACAAGACCAGTTAGTTTTACCAACACCTGTAAGACCGCAGACATTTAAAGTTGCACAGTCCGATGGTTTTGAGGTTCTGTCCTGTTTCTAAGACAAATATATTAAATTGATTGTTATAATCTACCTTAATCTAGCATTATAGTAAATTTTACTAGTGGTCCACAACTGGTTCATCAAAGGCTGTGGTATGTGCTGTCCTGTCTGTGGGAAAATGTATATAAAAGACCCCTTGGTGCTTATCGGAAAGAGTAGCCTATGTGGCAGCAGCGGGTTTCCTCCATAGAAATATGTCAGAATGACCACATGTGACGTCCAATAGCCACTGATATGAAAATTAATGTGCTCTAGAGGCGTCACTAAATAAAACAAGCTTTATGTTTCCATCTTGCAAACACACCATTGAAACGGCTTCAAACAAACCAAATGAAATGGTTTTTGCAAATGGTTGAGTGTGAGCGCTGCTCATGCGAATGGTGGATAACTTACAGCCATCTTCTCTGCAGTCAGCCACTCATCCTCCTCCAGCTGGCTGTGGCGGTGGGTGTAGTAGGAGACGCTTGTGATCACCTTGTTTACCTCATTCAGCGCATTCATCTTCCCGTTAAATGATGAGATCTGCAGCAGTCTGTACAAATCAGAGCACTAACCGTGTTAATATATCAAATATCAATGTGGTAAGCACTACAGGGATGAAAGTGGTCTCCGGCAAAAACACGCGCAAAACAAGCCGAGATTATCACTATTACACCGATGGCGAATTTCCGCGAAAACGCGGATTTCCTCTCATAGGATTAGCAGTCAGTAAATTGTGGATAAATGCCGAAAGCCAGGTTTTAACTATCTTTGTTGTGGTTATATTATCGCTTATATGTAACTATTTCTTGCTTGGATTTTCTAGCAACATCGAAGGTCATATACAGGGCTGAAAGTGGTCTCCGGGAAAAAAAGCGGAAATGCTGATATTCTCCCATAGGCTTAGCATTGTCAGGGAATCGCTGAAAATTCCCGGAAGTCGGATTTGATACATATTGGTATACACTGCTAGTGCTGCGCCATTTGAAGCATGTATTAGTAGCACACGCTGCTAGTGCTGCGGCATTTGCACCACATATCGGTATACGCTGATAGTGTTGCGGCGTTAGAAGCATGTGTTAGTAGTTTACGCTGCTAGTGCTGCGGCGTTTGCACCACATATTAGTATACGCTGATGGTGCTGCAGCGTGAAATAATGTATTGGTTGGTTGGTTGGTTGGTTGGTTGGTTGGCTGTTGGAGTTTTACGTCCTGGCAACATCTAAGGTCATATCAGGAAGGGCGCAATGTATTAGTATACACTTATAGCTACAGGAAATCCTGGAAATCCGCGAAATCGTGAGATCTTTCATCCGTCATATAAGAACAAGATTCAAAATACCCGACTGTTGTCATACATCAGGATTCCTTGGCACTTTGTTTAATGTTAATCAGTCAATAACAAAAATCGCAGAACTGTGTGAAATCGCAGATATCTTTCATCCCTGACGCTATTTTCCATACATTTCATTATTTCAATGTTCTAAGTTCTAACTGAGGGCAGCAAAGACCCAAACAGGTTAGTCTCAATATTTCGTTTGCAGAGCTTTGCAGTAACTAGCTTCATAGTAATATTGGTACCATTGGAAAAGAAACAGCATTGTCTACCTATTCATACTAAACCACATTAGGTTATTTTTGTCAGAAAGCAGCTTCAAACATTCAAAAATAATTTTCTGACCTAGGTAAAACCATACACCAATACAAATCGCAAAGGATTGCGCTTCGTTTGGCACCATTGCCACTTTGCATCATGTTACAGTTCTAAAGAAGCGCAGGTCAATTAAAAATAACCCGCTATTGGAGTTGTTTGGATTTACACCAGAGACAAGTAAATATACAGCCATAACTGGATTATACTTCAATCCAACCGTAAAATACATTCAATACAATAGCTCAACCAGATAGAGCATATAATTATCTTCTGTAATCTCATCAAAATCAAATACAAAGAAATAGTTATGAGCATATAAACAATAAAGAAAATATTTAACTGAAAGCACAATTCATGGATTTTTTTTCATTGGGCTGCCGGTACCTAGTACCCAACTAGAGAATTGAATCCTGTTTCTACTAGCCTCCAAACGTTTGACTGCCGCTTGGATATATTTCTGCCCACAACCCCAGAAAATCAGTACATCTTAACTTACTTGTGGATATCCATGAAGTGAAAACATGCAAAATAAATTTTGTGCGAACACCAAAATGGTGGACATGATAGGTTTGCACGACGTGCAGCAGTGACAGGTTCTAGGAAGTGCACTTAATATTCCTTCTAGGCTGCAATAAATGCTCAACAAGTGCACCACTACCTGAGTTGGATATCTAGGCAAATGCTTTGACTTCAATTTATATTGGGTTATGCAACTTTAAGAGAAATCAAACACTTATCACACATGATACTGAGGAGTAAAGAAATAATCTGAAAAAGCTGACATGGGGGAGGGTGCGGGAGGGGGGGCGGGGTATCTGGGGAGCACGCCCCAGACATTTTTGAAAAATAGTTGTCTGTAAGTGCATTTGGAGCCAAGAAATGCGGTTGTCTAGGAGTGCATTTGTAGCCAAGCATATCGATCCTCTGCACCTAGAGGCTAGCTACCGTACCCCTATCATTTTTATTTCTCCTCAAATTAAAACCTATACCAAAAATGCCCCCTAATTGGGGGGGGGGGAAACGAAAATATTATCCCTGGTTATTTGGCTTTTTACCTGAGGATCATCTTAAGTCTGAATATCTCCAGGTTCTTGATGGTCTCGTCCTGGTTGGGAACACGTGACACGAGGCATTTGAGTGCTTTAATTATGCCCGACAGTGCATCGTTTTTAACCTCAGTCTTAGACTCCTTCTTCAGCTCTTCATCAGTCAGACTATCCAAGAACTTGGGAACTTCAGCCTGAAGAGGAAGATGTATTGTGAATAGAAGATCTGAGCACAATAAATTATCTTTCACGAGAATTTGCTGCCCACTGAATTTGAATTCTTTAGATGGCCCTGCGCCATTCTCCACATCAATGTCCAGAACTGGGATTGGAATGTTTAATAAGCAATTCAATCAGTAAAGTGCAGTTACGAGTATTAAAGCTCTTAAGGAAGACGTTGCTTATGAATCGCATAACGCTTACATAATTGTTACAACACGAAACTTTGGTTATGTGTGGTGATGGGGCTGGGTTTTCAAAAGTACAAATATACAATAATAACCTGAGATGTTATTTTCATATAGACAAACGTGAGCCTAGCTACTAACCACAATAGGCATGAAGTATTTTTGGACTGTGTGTGGCGTGAGTACTTCAACACAAAGTCCAAAAGGCCGAATGAGTGCAGCGATGACGGGCACAGACAGGGCCGTTCCATGTGTGACCCGGTCCAGCAGAATCTGGAAGCCTTCGAGCTGACCGAACCGGTTCACCAAGTCGACGAGCCATCCCTGCAAATAACAATGGTATCCAAGACTTTCACTTGACACAGGAACATCGTGGTGGAAGCTCTTATCATCAGAAAAGCACCGACCCCCGGTCTTCATTTGTTTATAGACTAAAAGTCCAATGGAAATGCAAACCCAACTAGAGCCTACATGCTGACAAAATAAGTTATTTACTGAATAAATATATTTTACTATATAAAAAGAAACGTGGTAAAGTTAGTTTTATAGAGGAATAAAATGGTCTCCAGCAAAAAGAAGTGGAAATCTATGTGAGGCGATCTGTAAATAATGTTGCTCCAATAATAGCATTGTCATCCTGGTAATTATTATTATATAAAGAAGGGAAACCGATGATGAATTTCCATGAATAACAGGGATATTTTCCCAAAGGCTTAGTTAGCACTGTCAGGGAATTGTGTAAAATTGTTGGAAGTCAAGATTTAACCCACTACTCTGCTGGCACTACCCTAGCTCCATTCCACTGATCAGTCATGACAAACCATCCTTGTAGAGTGTTCGACTCTCCTTGTGACTGTATTATCACCCATGCCACTAATTCCCCTTTTCTCTGTCCACAATCATTCCTTGCTTTTCTGTTTGTTTATATTCTAGAAATGTCCAAGTTCATATAAGAACAGCATTCGGGCTGACCAATTGCTGTCATATAAATCCATGACATTTTGTGAATGTTAATCAGAGATTATCAAAAATTGTCAAAATCCACGAAATCATAGATCTGTCATCCCTGTATACAAGTTGTGCACTACCCATGCTGCGCATAGACATTTATATTTTTTACACGCACTACTAATCATAAAAATAAAATAAATTGAGCACGTAAATTAAGCAAATTAATGTTCAGTGTGCGTTGTTTCACACCCCACACCCACTCATAAAATAAACAACAAAAAACCTTACACCACATTAAAGCAGGTGGAACGGATATGATTTACATCAGATATCTTAATCGCATAATTTTCAGGGACACAAAGATAATTGAGTAATATTTAAAGGTACTATAAAAATTTGGCAATTGGAATGGCCCTAGGCAATGTACTAAAGATGTATGTCATTGACTTGTGCGAGTGGTTACAACGATCAGCACCAACAAATTGCTGCCTGGATGAGCCATTAGCGCTTTCCTTTAAAATCACACCCCGCCCCCCACTCCCTTGATTCAGAGATTACTATGGGTTGCATAACATATTACTTGCTTACCTTCGGGGTACGTGCATCAGGTGGTCTTGCGAACAGTTCGTCCTCACTTAGCTGTGAACCGGGTGGTACGGACTCTGATTGACGGGTGCCATTATAACAGTGGAACCTGCAAACACAAATGATGCGCACTATGGTCACAGACCAAATAGAGAGAAAATATATTTTTTAATTTGATAAATGAATGAATATATATACATATATATATAGTATAGTTATACAAATCTTACCTGGGTACAGATGATGGATAACTGTTGTTTTCCCGAGGTACAAGCCTCGGATAGTCGTGGGCTAGGGAGAAGGAGGCACAATCTGTACCTACTTATTCATGATAAAAATGATCTTCAATAATATGGATACTTCAATGTTTTCGTCTTGGCACAAGCGAACGTAATAATCGTGGCAGGGTGTGGTGGCTGAGCCATAGCCCACGACTTGTACCTCGGGAAAACAACAGTTATCCATCATCTGTACCCAGGTAAGTTTTGTATAACTATACTATTTTACCTCGGTACTAAGCCTCGGGCTACTCGTAGCCGAGGGAGACTTTTACGTAACTTCATTTTTATCCTTAGTACATTTCAAATTCATACATTATTTTTATATCAATATTCATTTCAATTCAGTATACATTAGTTTTTCACAAAAAGTATACTTATAACTTTCTCACCTGTCTTGTTTTTAGTTGGTGAGCAAGCGTGTCGCTAGGCTGCTTGACTTTTCTAGTCGTTTATTGTAATGTTTTGCAAACGATCTAGCAGTCTTCCAGCCTGCATGTGCAAGGATTCTCTTGACGGAGATCCATAGCAGTCTTGCTTTCGAGACCATGGCTCCCCTGGTTGAATGGGAGGCGTATCGTCCCGTATCCACTCCTGCTGCTTTCAGAACTTTAATGGTCCATCTTGCGAGTGTGTCTCTCGAGATGCCCTTATGTGGTTTAATAAAGCTTACCAAAAGCTGTCTTGACTTCCGTATGTCTTGGATATATAGGCCCGTATGGCTGAGACTACACACAATCGTCGATCCTCTGGGAAGCTATTTACATGCACCGATGACAAAAGGTCTCCTGTGCGGTTTGATTTTAATAATTGTGTCAAATCAAATGTTGCTTCCTTTTTAGAAAATCTATTTCCAGTCCATCTAGAGACAATGCTATAATGGTCTGCCCTCTGTGGCCTGTGACTAGCAGCAAGAGTACTGCTAACTTAAATCCTAGCTGTTTAATGTCTAAATGATAATTGCTAGGCCAGGATTTAAATAACTTAAATACTCCTGATACATCCCATCATCATGCTGTCGGTCGCGATGCGACAAAGACTGCTTTCATTACTTGACTGCCGCTCTCCATTTAGCTCTCTGCTGTGAGAGTTGTGTCCATGAGTCGGTCTTAATGTCTCTCAGCTTCAGGTTTCTCTTGATGGTATCTTTGAACCGGAGACGGGGGCGCCCTCTCTTTCTGTAGCCAAAAGACAGTTGAGAATAGAGGATCTGCTTTGGTAGCCTGTCTGATGACATCCTCATGAGGTGTCCAGTCCACCGGAGATTCTTTTTGATCAGAAGATCTTCCATAGAGGGCAGCCCCATCCGTTCGAGTATTTCCTTATTCGTCACTTTGTCCTTCCAGGTTAGCCTCATGATTGAACGCAGATGTCGCATCATGAAGGCATGCAGCTTTTTCACCTGCTCTCTGTACGCTGTCCAGGCCTCGGCTCCGTATAGTAGGGTGGATAGCACGATTGCGCGGTAGATCTTACCTTTGACCCGAATGGACACATGGTGGTTGTTCCAGAGTCTCTGGCGTAGTCGGGCGAAAGATGCGCTAGCCTTGGCCATCCTCCTCTGTATCTCAGCATCAATGCGTCCATCACTTGATATTGTGCATCCGAGATAGGTGAATTCCGGAACAGAGTTCAGCTTGTTTCCGTCAACCATGATCTCCTCCTCTCGGGTTCTTGTAGAGTTGGGTTGGTACAGCACCTCCGTCTTCTTGATGTTAATTTTCAGGCCAAACTTCTTTGATGCATCGGAGAAAGCGTCCACTATTTTCTGGGTCTCTTCAGCAGAGTGGGCAACCAGTGCACTGTCATCTGCGAATAGTAGCTCTCTCACCAGTATCTGAGTAGTCTTGGTCTTCGCTCTGAAGTGTGCGACATTGAATAGGTCAGCGCTCTGTCTGGACTGTATATAGATGCCATCCCCCATGTCTCGGAAAGCCTCGTCTAGCATTGCTGATAGGAAGATGGAGAAGAGCGTGGGGGCCAGTACACAACCTTGCTTGACCCCATTGGTAACCCCAAACGATTGCGAGACTTCCCCTCCAGCACTAACGTTCGCCATCATTCCTGTATGTAGAGCCTCGATCATAGTTGTGAACTTCTCTGGGCATCCGTACTTCCTCAGTAGCTGCCATAGCCCGGTCCTCCCGACTGTATCAAATGCCTTAGTGAAATCGACAAATACCATGTACAGTGGTCGGTCCTGCTCAATGCACTTTTCTTGTAGCTGTCGGAGACAAAATATCATATCCACATCCCAAAAGCGACTATATTTGGGCTTTGGGGGGTTCCTTTCATACACCTATCTTAAGAACCAGTGTATGACCTGGTGTTTACCAACTGTTTGTCTATTCTTGGTAAGACAATCGATAACGCACATCTTGCTGCGTTTATGGCCCCCAAAACCTAATCCCTCATCTTCTAACATTCTTAGAAATCTAACTACCTGGGCTATAGTAGGCTTTAAAGGCTTAACATTCTTAATAAACCAATGAACACCCCATTTCCTTAAATAACTTGTATACAATTTAACTGTTCCTTTTCACCATGCATGGGATACCAGCCTTTGTTGTGCAATCTTATCTAATCCAAATTGTTCTAAATGTTTTTGTTTTTTTTAAATGCCAGGAGGGGTGTTGTCGACACATCTCCGTGACTGGTCAGCGGACCTTGGTGTTTTAGATTTCCGCATGCTCTTGGGAATCTGAGGCAGTCTTTCGCTCCCAATGCCACTGCTGCTAGACATGGCTGTGTGTCCCAATCAGGAACTATCAGAATCGTGTGTGCGCTGTCCATTCTGATTTTCCTGGCCACTCTGCTAACAATGCTGAATGGTGGGAAAGCATAATAAAATGTGTTATCCCAAATCAATGAAAATGCATTCACTTGCCAAGCATTAGGCTCTGGATGCCACAAAACATATTTAGATAATTTACAGTTGTTTCGTGAAGCAAACAAGTCTACTTGTGGACGTGCCCATTTTTGACAAATTTGTTTAAAAAAATTGTCGTTTAACGCCCATTCCAAATGATCATGAAATTTGCGACTTTTCCTGTCTGCCAATGTGTTCTGGCTGCCTGGTATATGTGCTACTGTTAACCATATGTCATTCTGTTGTGCCCAATTCCAAATTAGTTTTGCTAATCTATTACAGGGTTTGGACTTAGTCCCTCCCATGTTACGAATGTAGGCCATGGCTGTTGTGTTATCTGTCAAATTCTGACGTGATGTTTTGGTGTACGTACCAAGCTGCGTAAGCCTAAATAGAACATTAATGTGATCTGAAATCTCATCTTTGAGCCATCGGCCTCCTGTTGCCTGATGCTCCCCACCCCTCTAGTGATGTATCTGTCGTAACCACTGTGTTGGGTTCACCCATTCGAATCGGGTTTGGGGAAGAATGAATTTTCTGAAACCACCAATGAATATCTGCTAGCCCTTCTGGTGAAATAGTCATCTTTCTTTCAAAATTACCAAACGCCAAATTCTTATCTATCTCTAGCGATTTAATATGAGCTTTCCCGTATAGGATCGCTGGGGCATAAGCTATCATAATACCAATAAGAATAGCGACTTGTCTAATCTTTGGGCTAGGTATTGCTAATAATTGATTAGCCGTAGCAATAAATTGATCTAACTTCTGGTTAGTTAGGGCTGTCATATTGTTTGAGCTTAAAAAAAACCCAAACATTTTAATTCTCTTCTTGGCATGAGAACTGACTTCTTCTCATCGATATAAAATACTAATTTGGTGAATGTTTGACAAAGATTGTTTGTTTGTTTGTTGTTGTTTTACGTCCTAGCAACATCTAAGGTCATATCAGGACGGGTACCGACTTGTGACAGTGCGCACTCATGGCGACTTTATAGTGCTGTCCCACTGGGAAACCAAGCCGCTGGCACCATGACCTGGTATCCCACTCAGTCGCATTATCCTGACACTGAGCACACCAGTCCTTGCCCTATCCTAATAATGCCGAGCGCCTGGCTAGGAAGCGACAAGTATCAATTTTAAAGTCATTGGTTTGACTCGACCGGGACTCGAACCCACGACCTACCAGCACAGGAGACAGACGCTCTAACTCATTCGGCCATCCCGTCTGGTTTTGACAAAGATCATTCCTGACAATGCAACTGTGCCCCTATAAATGAGTTGTCAATATATGGAAAAATATATTTCCTTGCCATTAAGGAAAATATTGGTTTAAGCAACTTTGTAAACAAGCGAGGAGCACAAGCTAAACCATTCGGCATACAGGTGAATTCATAAAGTTTGTCATTCCAAATAAACCTTAAGAATTTTCTATCCAATTTATAAATTGGAATTGTGTAGTAGGCATCTTTAAGATCCACACTGGCTAACCAGGAATTCTCTGTTATCAAATCTCTGGCTATTTTGAGAGAGAACATTTTAAAATGTTTATATTCAACTAATTTGTTGAGGATTGTAAGATCTAGAATCATTCTAACATCTCCATTTGGCTTGGGTCTCGAAAAAATGTTGGACACAAATTGGCCTGGTTCATGATTTACAGGTTCTATAATCCCTTTATCACAAAATTCTTGCACCTGGTTATCTAGTGCCTCTTGCTCGTTTAAATCAAATCGATAGGGAAAAGGAATGTTTTCCTGTACAGGTATTTGTGTGAATGGAATACGAATTCCTTCCACAATACTTAAGTTCCATTCCTCTAAACAATTTTTAATATTGCCCGCATTAAAATTTCTTAGGGGTATTTCCATGGTCTCTTGAGTTTGCGTCGCAACCTCTACTTGTTCCCTGGTCCGGGGAACGGCTTGCTGGGAGTGTACTCCCGCTTGAATGGACGGTTTCCGTCGTTCGATCCGTATGGCTGGCGTTGTCCCCGCCCTCTGGGTTGGAAGCCGTAGGTTGGGCCGGACCGTCCGCCTCTGGAGGTCCGACGGTTTCGAAAATCCCCTCTGGTTTTTCGAAATTGGGAATTCGCGTCCGTCACTTTCTTTTTGCCATCCATGTGCTTGCCACACTTGGACCTGTTTCTACCTCTTTAAAGAGGTACTGGAGATGTCCACCAAACATTTTGGTCTTGTCTAGGGGCTTGCCTTTCACTGGCTTTGGTGCGAGACAAAGAGTATACTCTTTTCCATCGTTATCCACGATCTTTTTGGATCTGGCTACTTCCTTTCCAGCATCCGTACAGACGGGTTTGAAAACGTTTTCAAACTGTCTGTACGTTAGGAAGTTGCTTGCGGCTGTTAGCATCACGATGCCTTTGGCCATGGTTCTGGCCAAAGATGAGAACTTGTTCTCAGTCTGCATCCGATTGGCCACTGGCGCAATCGCTGTCAGGGCTCCTAGGACCGCCTTGTGTACAGCGTGAAGTACACCTTCAAACTTCTTCCTGTCGTCATTGAGATGAACATCGCGGTCCAACTCTTTGACGACAGAATCCGGGATGCCCTTAATCCCCGCCAGCCGTTCTCCCAGCTTAGTAATAACTTCTGCGGGCTTAAAGGTATTGAAGTGTCCCTTTATTGTCTCCCGTATCATTGTTGTCGTCAAGACTTTCTTGGCTTTCTCCAAAGGGCATTTCTTTTGGACCATTCGTTCCGCCAATCTTGGCGTACAGGCCTGACCGCTCAGTATCCAAGTCTGAGTTGGTAGAGGAAGAGTTTGAATACGAACCTGAGGACGAATCCTTCTTCTTTTTCCTGGTCTTTTTGGTCTTCCTGACCACTTTCCTCGCCTTCGTGAAGCTCACCGCTTTCTTTGTTTTCTTTTTCCTTTTAGTGACTGTGATAGTAGCTTCTGTCGCCGAGTCTGTCTCCATGGATTTCTCATCCTCTCAGACATCCTCCCAATCTGAATCCACCTCCAGGGGATTCGGTCTTTTCCTTCCACATGGTTGAGTTTATAGCTGTTGTAGCTTGAACTCTATCATCATGCTCATGCGAGACTCCCAATCTGAAGGTACTACTGTCAGTAACTCTGGCTCGCTGTCCCTCTCCGGATCCGACATGATATGGGCCCCAGGTACCATCAACAGCGACGAGTCATAGTCGTCAGCCGGGCGGCCTGCTGCAGCAGCTGGAGGCACCATCTTACTCCGCTTCGTAGCCATCGGAAGTCTGTAACAGTCGAAAGAAAGTTACTATAAACCGGAATCATTGACTAAATGTCACAAGAGGTTATGCAAACCAAATAATTGTGCATCTAGTGGTGCTATAGAATGTATTTAAACCGTCTTAACACAGGCATAAATAAGCTAATGTGTAATGTCGTAGGTTAATGGTATAGAAACCGAAACCAGTGTATCGGTCCCTCCCACACTCTGTTTTGTACACTTCTCCCTCCTGCGGCTACTGCGCCAGCAAGTTGGAGAAAATGCTACAAAACTCTGAGGTACGCCCAAAAAATGTGGTGAATCCATAAAAGAAAACCAGGATTAATTTCCAATGTGAATCCATAAAAGAAACCGAGGAAAAATCCAAACGTGATGAGGCTCCAGCCAACATCGCTCTCCGTTCGGCAACGGGCGGCTTGTAGAATAAAGGAAAAAATGGTCACCTTGTTCTATCAATGTTTCACAAAAGTGAAACATCCATAAAAGTAACAAATAACATGTTACAGTACTCAAAACTGTTTCAAAAGATGCTATAAGGTATCATAACCAAATTGCACCTAAATATAACCAATACTTACAGTATTTATATCGTCATAGATGAAAAACTCAACGAAAGTCCACCCGTTGTGAGTTGATTACGCTAATTGCTGGACCAGGATGTGCTTCCTTCTCCTTCGGCTAGGAGTAGCCTGAGGCTTAGTACCGAGGTAAAATATATATATAAATTAATTAATTTTTAAACCAAAGTATACACCACTTTAAATTCAATCAATTCTATATTTCATAATTTGATAATCGTATAATATTCAATGACACAGGCCTTCACATTGATAATCCATGTTTTCAAAAACAATTTCCATTGCAGTTATTACATGCCAGGGATAATAGTATGACTTGCGGAGCAGGGGAGACAACCTGAACCTGTATAAGAGGGTAAATGGGCTCACCTAGTCTCCACAGACACATCAATATAGTCGTGGTAAATAAGTGTGGAGGCTGTGATAAACCATGGGTTGGAGGAACAGCTATGCATGATTGAGTATGTGTAGGTGTTCTGCCTGCTCACGCTCTTAAGTGTTGCCACTCCCAGCTGTACCACCTCCTAACCTCAAGGGCCTCAGAGGCAGTGTGGGTAACACATGCCTTAAAGCTCTAACGCTGCACTCTCCTGTTAGTTAAATTAGGAGGTACCAACAGTGACTGACTGCAGGCCCAGGACCAGTGAGGCAGTGCCTTTATGTAGGAGGGCGTTAGGAAGAAAGGTTTTAAAGTCTCAGAAATTTATTTTCTGAATATATTATCACATTTTTGTAGTATAAAAACACTTCTTAGAAACCCTGAGTATACGCTGAAGAAAGGAATTCCTAAACGTGTCTACACTGCCGAATTGCAATAAAAAAAACTAATTGTAGAACGTACTCCCAATAGTTAGAAATTTGACAGATACTCACTTGCAAGAGGGATTGAGCGCCATGGCGAGGAGGTCAATGAGAGGAAACCAGTCCTGGTTGAGTTTGACAACACACAACTCAATCAGGCGTTCTGCATTCTTCATAATGCATCTCTGTAACAGCACAATGATCCCAGTGTTGGATATAGCAGC
Source organism: Branchipolynoe longqiensis (assembly GCA_030323885.1). Taxonomy (NCBI): domain Eukaryota; kingdom Metazoa; phylum Annelida; class Polychaeta; order Phyllodocida; family Polynoidae; genus Branchipolynoe; species Branchipolynoe longqiensis. Next base: position 80,499,714 of record CM059197.1, on the reverse strand, counting down.
CAGATTGCACAATTTAGAAGTGTCAATAATAATATTATTGATAATAATAATAATAAAGTGGTCCCTCAAGAGTTGTAATATTGAAGAATTATTATTCATCAATGCCACTGCCTATACAATGTTACTTGTTGTAAAAGCAAATAACATATATGTAATATCACAATGTCTTTGAAAACACAAAGTTAAATACAATATAGGTAGTACTATATATCTAGATATGTATGTTCATAATCCACAACATATCCTCTATAAGTCATCATTCTCATGATGCACTCATGATATTCTTTTTTTTGTTTTTGTTGAAGATTTATACTGCCTATCATGGATAAGCCTGAATAGGCTTGTTTTCACCATTAGACAGTTTGAGAGAAATGTGTAATCTCAATAGGTGGCATCAGTGTACCACACGCTCAATGCTAACTGAACAAGTATTTGGTATTAGTACTTGAAAAAGAATACTACTTACATGTATCTCATATTTCCAGCCGCTCACTGCTTCATCCGTGAGAATCTTTGTAAATGAGATTGTCAAACCTTCCCTAAAGAATCGCTGACACGCTTCGCTCCGTGTATCAACACCTGCAAATACAAGGTAAACCATGTTATAATCTATTAGTATTATATATCAAACTAATTGCTGGTCTATTAAACAATCAGGTTTCCCCCTTCTTTCATACACTTTGCCACTTGACCTGTCAACAAAGATTTAAAAACAAGTTGTATTCTATTCTCAGGTCAAAGCAAAGCATTAACTATATACATTTCTTTTTTTTTAAATAAAAATTCCTAAATGACACCATGTTATTGAAACCCAGACAGTGTTTTTAAGACTTGTGCTTGATATACATATCACTTTATCAGGCGTAAACGATCTGATGCTGTTGTCTATTGTGAGATTTTTCTTCATGACTAGTACCAGGACATACCCAAAGTCAGTCGGCAAGTAAATGATGCTAGGAATTAGTTATGTAAAGAAAACGACAACTATGAGATGGGTCCTCAACCATTCATGGTGGCATCAAAACAGAAAGAAAGATGTATGAAGCCAGTCGTGTTTTTATAACAAAGCACTGATGTTTTTATCTGTGAGTTGGTAACACATGGGTCAGCTTTTTTGGGAGTCACTTGTAGAAAACTGATTGATGGCTTTAATTTGACAGTTTTCAGGGTTATTTCCATTTGTTTTCTGACCTATAATGTACATTGTAATCATCTTTTTAAATGTTTTTGGGGTTGTTTATTTTACCCCAGCTTGGTTTTTCTGTGTGAAATATGCGGTTTCACACCTATTTGACCTGAGCTCCTGAGTCATCAAGATGTGTCTTCCAATATCAACATTTTGCATTGGTTAAATACTTAAGACCCGGGTTCAGCTCTGCCTACACCGTTGCAGCCTACCACTCACCTCGCTTGCAAAGATCAATGGCGGCATCAAGCAGGAGCTCCAGCTCGCCTCGGGGAAGCACGGGCACGACCCACCGTGGCCTATTGATCATCTCGTCCAGCTTGGCCAGCTCGGTGTGTGGGAATTCCACCTCGCCCACATCGCCGGCATCGCCCCCGGCCGCCGCATGGTCACCCGCCCCCGTCGCGACTGGGACGGTGGTGCTGGCTGCCGTCGTGGATGGGCTGCCCTCCTCAGGCTGGCCGGTGGTAGGGGGCGCGGCAGGCCCCGTGCCCGTGGCGGGGGCCGTGCCTCCAGGGTTGGCCGTAGTCGGGCTGATGGCCGTCGTTGTTGGGGCAGCCTCCCCGGCAGCCAGCTGAGCCACAGGAGGCTGGGGGGCGGCGGCAGGCTGCACGCCGGGCTGCGGGGGTTGAGCTTGTGTCAGAGGTTGTGTCGCTGGTGGCTGCTGCGGGTTGGCGGTAGTGTCCTGTAACAACAACATGTGTAAATGTAAATCAGGGAAATCTCAAATCCATGGATGAAAGTGATGTCCAGCAAAAATCGAAGTCCAGCCAAGATTATTACACCAATGGCGAATTTCCGTGAAAATGAGGATCCACCCCGACTCATACTGTCATAGGATTAGCACTGTTAGGAAATCGCGGAAAAATGCCATAAGTCAGGTTCCAACACTCTTTGTTGTGACTGTATGACCATTATCGCCCATATCTTACACTTTCTTGCTTGGGTTTTATGTTCTCACAACATCTAAGGTCATATAAGAACGGGATTCAAACTAACCTGTTGTTATATTTATATACACTAATCAGTAAATATTATAAAACATCGCGGAAATCCGCGAAATCGCTGGGATCTTTCATTCCTGCTGATCAGTAGTAACAGCTAAATGAACCCACAGTACATCAACTTCACAGAGAAATGTGTTGAAAATACTACTTCTCATCTGAATCAAGTTACACAACATTGATTCTTGTCAACACTTGCATGGGTGACAAGCTGGAACATGAGGTGCCGTAACTACCACAAACTTATAGCCTACCAAATCAGTAGTGGATAGATGGATCGTTCTCAGAAACTATGCACCATTTTTGTGACATGAAAACCCAAAGTGAAACATCCCATGTAAAAGCAGACAATATTCCAATAATAGCAGAATCCATGTTCATGTGAAGGTCTACCTACATGTTGTGCCTATGTCGCAGTTGATTTTCCTTTTCACTTTTTAATTTGGATTTAATACAAATTGAGAGGGCTGTTAAAATTAACCATGTAACATGTATCCATAATATTTTAACACAGCAATAACATCATTCTAACACAATAAATTCAAACAAGGTTTTACTGATTACGGTTTTAAAATTTAAAAAAAAGAAGATTGCGTCTTATAAGAAAAAAGTTTGGAAAACTTTCGTATATATATATATATATATATATATATATATATATATAATATATATATATATATATATATATATGAATGGTGTCGATATGCAAATTGTCACTTAAGAACAAAATCATATAACTTATAAGTATATTCTGGATAAATACAAGTAGTATTGCTAACATATTTAATAGTCAACAATAACTATTTGACTTACTACCCCCTCGAAAAAAGGCAAAAGCTAGATGAAGTAAAACATATATAGAAACCAATTAAACCGAATACCAGAAGCGGTGGTCGAATCGATAGAGCGCAGACTTCCCATGCAGAAGGTCGGGAGTTCGAATCCCAGACGAGTCAAACCCCAGACGAGTCAAACCAATGACATATAAAAATGTATAATTGTCGCTACCTAGCCTGGCGCTCTGCATTAATAGGATAGGACAAGAACTGGTTTGCACAGTATCAGGATAATGTGACTGTGGGATATGATCTCATGGTGCCAGTGGCCTGGCCTCCCAGTGGGGTTGCACTATAAAATCACCATGAGTGTGCACTATCACAAATCGGTACCCATCGTGATATGACCTTAGATGTTGCTAGGATGTAAAATAACAAACAAACAATTTAATCGAAACTGGACCTGCTTTCTATCCAGTGAGTAAATAGTGGATGGAAATCATGCCCTAGCAATGGACGTATTCGACTGGGCCTTTCTGTACGCATATCAAAATATTTCTTTACAAATTCCTATTCGATTGGGACCGGAAGTGGGTTTCTATACGTATGAATCAAATGTGTCATGTGGCTCCATCCATAAGGTCACATGGTGTATTTCAAGATGGCTGATATGGAAAGGTTGAAAGATTCATTGCAAATGGCTGCCCCCTCTGTGGGGGCAGCCATTTGCAATGGAAATGAACAGCTCTGATTGGTTCTTTTCGATTGTCTAACTTCTATGTGATACCAACAAGAAACCATTATAAAACCTCCCTAGTGAGCATTGTTGTCTTGTGAGCATCTGTAAATTACATAACCGTCTAACTTCTATGTGACACCAACAAGAAACCATTATAAAACCTCCCTGGTGAGCATTGGTGTCTAGTGAGCATCTGTATTACATAACCGTCCAACTTCTATGTGACACCAACAAGAAACCATTATAAAACCTCCCTGGTGAGCATTGGTGTCTAGTGAGCATCTGTAGTAGTACATAACGGTCTAACTCCTAGCGAGCATTGGTGTACAGTGAGCATCTGGTTATCTATTACTGGGTACTCCAAACCGATTTTTTCTTTTCATGAAGTTAATTTTCAAATGGTACAGTCAGAAGGATCTCGTCATTTTGATTGCAAATATATGAGTCAGCCTAACGAAAATGGGCCAATCGGTGGTCAATTGAAGATGTCGGCATCGCAATTCTTAAAAGTGTAGTGCATTTCTTTGTTTCATATTAAATTATCCTAGAAACAAATAAGGTTGTTGTATTTTCTCGACCTTTACATTCAGGATAAATTTAAGGACTTTCCAACACCTCTGTCAATGATAAACTATAATTATACCGATTGATGCCAACATCCAATGATCGACGCCGACAACTTTAACAGATCTCGGCGTCGCAATTCTTAGTTTTATATTAAATTATCCTAGAAACAAATAAGGCTGTTGTACTTTCTCGACCTTTACATTCAGGATAAATTTAAGGACTTTCCAACACCTCTGTCAATGCTAAATTATAATTATACCGATTGACGTCGACATCCATGCTCAACGCTGACAACTTTCCCCAATTGGCCTCTTTTCGTGATGCTGACTCATATATAATAATGGTAAATTGGTCTATTACTAGTATTAGTCCCTGAGTTATGAATTTTTTAATATCTATTTTTCCCCCTTCGTTTTACACACCGTTTTCATGATTTGGCAAATGCTTAAATCCTGATGTTTGAGGCTGCCTACTGAAGTTGAATGACATTTAATGACATATTTGTTGAGCAATTTGACATCATTGCAAATTATGTGATTTTCACTAACCGTCCTGAATCTAAAAAAAATGTGCTTGCTATAATTAGCATACCCATCTTATGGTTAAGTCAAAAGTGCTGAGAGTGAGTGCTAAATGGTGGTTAACAATGTACACAATTTTGCAGAAAAAAGAATTTGTCTATGTAATATTCTTTTTTTCCATGAAAGATATTTCGTAAAATCAGGTTTTATGATTGTTCCAAAGTTTTCAAACCTCCATTTTAACAATTATACGCCAGGCTTGTGTCGGTTATAATGGATACAAAACTAAAGCTAGAGATCTCTAGTTTACTATGAACATAGTTATTTTTGGTTCTGACACACTCACCCGCAGCACACAACGTTCAAGGAAGGGTAGTGTGCTAAGAACAAGACTCTTTATTTTTCCAATGGCCAGTCAACATCAGCAACCCGTCCTTTGTTTGGAGTACCTATTACATAACTGTCTAGCAGCTAGTGAGTATTGGTATCTTATTACATAACCGATTAACTCCAAACGAAGAATTTTGACTTTTAGTAAATGTTCTAGACATATGCATCTGAGATTATGACTATGGGGGGAATGACCCATATGATCAAGAACCAAAATAGAAATCCCATGAAAATAATATTTGTATCCTTAATTTAATGTTTATTGGGATATTACAAGAAAATTTTTCCATTAGCAAAATTACAATTCAATATGGATATAAACCAAATGTGATTGTTTTACCTGAGGGGAGTCGCCACCTGCGGGACTCCCACGCATTGCTATAGTCATGTTCTCAGGTACTCGGCAAATGGTGACCAGTAGGAGGGTGGCTGCCTCTATCAGCCTACCTGTTACTCAGGTAAACAGACCATCGGCCAAGGGTCTGAAAACAGAAACAGGGAGTGTTAACCACATATTTAAATTTCCTTAAAGTTGCAGTCCGATGGAAAATAAAAACCAAAACAATCAAAACCAAAACAATTCTGCATATCTAAGTTCAATACTGATGGACTTATTAAGTATTTGCAAAGACCCTATAATACTAAGACGGCTCACTCCCTATCTCTCCCATGGTAATGTAAATTTCGCAGTGCCACCTTGTGGTGGGTTTGATCAACCCAGCTACTGGTTGGTGTTTCACATGTAAAGACATACAATTATATTATACATGAGACAGGTAAGTATGAATACACATCAATATGAAATTGCTATGAAAAACACACATCATCATCAGCATCATCATTGCCATCATCAGACATCTCTCACATTCATATATACATTTAAACATATAATATAGTATGTGTTTAACCAAGAGAACAGCCAGCGCACCAAGTGGTGGGTTTGATCATTTTGATTACACAGTACAGGCTGAGTGAGCCGTCTTAGTATTATAGGGTCTTTGGTATTTGTTGCCACATAGAAGGGAATACTGAGTCAAATTTATATACCTGTTACTGTTGAAGCCTATGGTGTCAGAGATTTGGTCTGCTTGCCAAAAATATGTTGATATGTTTGCACTTCAAATATCTCAAAAGTTAGCCACTTAAAATAGGTTACTTCAAACTAGCGTAAGATAGATTATAGCAATCAATTTAATATATTTATCTCAGAAAAATGACAGAAACTCAAAACCATCGGACTATGCAATTTTAATGAAATATGACCTTATGTGAACAAATACATGATAAGCATCGAGTATGTGTGGGCGTGGCCAAGTAGGATCGAAAGGTTGGCATCATTCTGTTTAGTTTTTAACCACACGCACAGTAAAACATTAAAATCCACATGTACCACAGTTACTGGAGGTCAATTAATGCTTGTATTTAGGCAACTGATTTAACTTGCCAGCAATCCCTAAGACACCAAGTAAAATGGATCTGATATACAGGTTGAGCATATTTAGAACGAGATGATCAGACATTCACCATTAAAGCATAAAACAAAATATCAGTATTTATATTAGACACAAACTTATCTCATATTTTAAGTTTAAGCATTGCACTGTGACTACTGATCTCATTACTAAGAAATGATTGGTCAAAAATACATCAGTGCACAAACTGACAAAGATACACTGTTCAGTGTCATCCGATTTTAAATTAATCTATGGAAAATACCAGAATATATATATATGTATATATTGAAAATAAACACTGCCATAGATTTAATACGCCATCTCAATGAGTCAATGCTGACAAGAGCAATCATGACAAATCATCAAATGTTTTTTAAATGGGGGTTCCATGTCCAGGATGAAGAACGCCTTCTATTGATGTGTTTGTTGATCGTTTATTGATATTGGTAGCCCACAGAACAGTGGTACATCTAGATCAGAACCATGCAAGTCTGTTTTAATTATATTAACTGTAAATAGTATGTGCTTCTTGTCAGTGCATGCAAGTACCACTGTGGAGTTAATGCGACTGCAAAGACGATCCATCGCACACTGCTGGAACTCGCCACAACGACGGGAAATCATTTACGTGCAATGAGCGGTGCAGTTTTGAGCCGTCGGTCTTGTGTCGTGAGGAGACGTCAAAGCCGGCATCTTCATGTTATCATTTGTCGGACGGCAGTATCCATGTAGATTGGCGATAAATATGATAACAAATGATTGAAGATGCACACTACATTCTACCGGAAGCCAAATGATACATAATCATTTGACATTTCGATCTTTATATTGGAGTATTCTGCAAATAAATTTTCAATGAAATCTGCTGATTTTCAACATGGCGACCATCATGACATTCCGCCTTAGGAAAAACCTTTTACAACTTAATATATAGAGCCAGTGACATGTCTTACCTCACCCTTCATGTATTTAAGGTCCTTTGTCTTCGGAATTTCCGGAGAATATAGCCAAATACATTCCCGAAATCCTAAATTAGTAATTTTTACAGACGTAAACACTCTGAATAGGGCAATGAGCTCACCCAAGGTTCCGTGTAGGAATCCCCAGACTCATCTGAGTATGTTATGAGGCTAATGTTATTAATGAAGTATATTATAGACATATTTATATATATACTGTGTTAATGCACCATGGGTACTGTATTCTAGTCTTAGTATGAACGACATATTTTGTTTTACTAGTCGATTTCTGATATAGCGCCGCGCACTATTTCCTTATGAGTTCGCCGCGGAATAATTCCTTTCACATCTGACTCTCGCGGTGATCTCGCGATAGTATATGCATCATGGCGGCCCTGCAGCTTCACGTATCGAGTCGGCTTCTGAAAAGACTGTCTTCTTGCCATATTTATGGAGTAAGTGCTATTCATATGCAGAAGAGCGCTTTGGTATATATTGTAATCTTTCCTTGCATTTAAATTCTCAATACCTTGCATGTCAAATTCACTAACTCAGTTGTAAGGCGTCGGTGTTGTGACCTTGAATGCTTGATCAAGCTAAAAAGTTGGTGTGAGAATGGTTCATTGGTTGTTTCACTTCAGTAGCACTGCTTTAAAGGGGCTGTCACATTACGGCGTATGGCGGGAGCGTATTGAAAACCTACGTAGGTCCTGCGCGTGCCGGCCTATGATGACATTTGGTCACCTTTCGGCTGGTTTTGAGCGTATGTGGAACCTATGAGGAGCGTATGGGAGCGTGCTGTGACATTTTTTGACAGTTTTGATTGGCATGTGGAGCGTATGAGTAGCGTACGCGTAGCGTATGAGTAGCGTGCATATGCTGTGCATACTCTGTGCATACGCTAGGAGTATGCTCCCATACGTAACTCATAGGTTATGCATGCGCTACATACGCTAGAGATACGCCGGTGACACAAGTTGAGCGTATGAAAAACCTATGCCGGCGTACCCCTAGCGTACGAGGAGCGTATGCCGGCGTATGAGTAGCGTATGGGCCATACGCCCTCATAGGTCGAGATTTTTTGAGCATGCACAAAAAAATGTGGACGGACGGATTTATGAAAGCGTATGCCTCATAAGCCGGCATCTGGCGGCGTATGAGTAGCGTATGCATAGCGTATGAGTAGCATATACGGTGTATGCCGACGTATATGACGTAAAGCGGCTACGCCGCCATACGCTCCCGCCATACGCCGTAATGTGACAGCCCCTTTAGTGCTTAAAGCCCAAGTCACACCTACCCGGATCAGGGGCCGGACGAGCCCCAGACCGTGGTCCGTAGCTGGTCCTTGGCTGGTCCGGCCTCATCCGGGGTCTGCCCCAGATGTTTTTAAATGTTTAAAACATCCGGGACGATGCGGGGAATATTGCTAACCGGGGGTAGTCCGTGTAGCGTCTGGGGCTGCAGGCGTTTTTTAACCCAGACCAGCCCCGACGTAGCCACGGACCACTCCCGGATTAGACACGGATGAGCACAGATTAGCCATGGATAGCTTGGTTTACCACGGATCAGTCCAGAATGAGCCCAGTTTTTATATATAGCAGGAGCAAGTCCACTTCATGCATCACTTGCAGCTTGACTCTCAGAGGGTGCACATCATGGATGCATACCTGAGGCAGCGCAGGCAGCAACTTCAGTGTTATGTATCAGCATTTAAGCTTACATTAGATTGAGAACTGGAGAGCTAACTCTGGCACTACTTGTTTATTGTTTCCTTTGTTCTGGAACCTCCCCTCTCAGTATGATGGCCCAAACTTACAAACACGACATCCCTCCTTTTCTTAGATTAAAGAACACATATCAACAATGTTACTATATTACCAAATACGTAGTTCAGCCAGTCCTTGATCAACTAGATGTTCATGTTACTTTAAATGGTTTCTAAGTAAGTAGTTTTCTTTATAAGCTTTACTTTGTTGCAATAGCTTTCACTTAGTTACAAAATCATTGAATCGTGCTGGCTTCTTCCTTATTCGCTGAGGTCTTGAAATTGGTACCAACAAGTTTTCAGTCTGTACTGTTGGTGGAGTGATGGTTGTTTCAGGAGGTAACTCTGAACCGATCTCCTGCGTAGAGTCCCCCAGACTGTCCGCTATACCCTTTTTAGTGTCACACAGATCCATCATTTGTTGTGTCTTCTCACATGTCTCCGGATCTTCTCTCGTGGATATGTCATGTGGTCGGATGAAATGCTTCACATGGCTAGAGTTACGTGTATACCTGGCCCCTCCTGGTGCTTCAACCGTCACACTTCCCCCCGATTTGCTGACAACAGTATGGGGTGCATGCTTAAATGTTGTTGACAATTTATTGCTCCTCTCCTGTTTCAATAGCACCCGGTCCCCCACCTCAATGTTCATAGGACGAGCACACCGTCTGTTGTCTGCGTAGATCTTTGCTTTCTGTTTCTTCTCTGCATCCCGGTCATGAACTTCAAAATCAATGTTACCACCATCCATGATGCTTGGCATCTTTGTACAAATTTTTCTATTAAAAAGCAATTCCGCTGGGCTGCGACCGGTTGTTGGGTGTCGCAGTGCCCTGTACTGTAGCAGGTATTTCCTTAACTCGGCCTTCCAGTCTTGCCCTTCCGCTTGCGCTATCTTCAAGCGATTAAGTATTGACGAATTCTGTCTCTCCACTTCGCCATTAGCTTGTGCCCATTTTGGTATGACTCGGTAATGAGAAATTCCGTTTTCCCTGCAGTACACATTAAACTCATCAGATATGAACTGTGGTCCATTGTCTGACTTTATACATTTTGGCATTCCATGACGTGTAAATGCCTCATCATGGTTCTCAAGAACCTTCTCCGTCGAAGTCGATTGAAGAATGGCAACTTCATAGTATCGACTGTAATAATCAACTGTCACTAGGAGTGAATGTCCTGATGGAAGCGGTCCTACTAAGTCTACAGCGACGTCATTCCAAGGTCCATCTGGCAGTGGTGTTGGTGAAATAGGTTCTGGTGGGTTAACACGAGCAACCACCTGACATCCGTGACAGCCTCGGCAGTAACGTTCTGCTCCCCTATCGATACCTGGCCACCAAACCTTGCACCTCAGGTTTTGCTTTGTGCCCACAATACCAAGATGTCCTTCGTGTGCTAGTGCCAAGGTATTTGTTCTCAGTTTCACGGGCATAACAATGCGTGTACCCCGCATAACTAACTGTCCATATTTACAGAGTTCTCCAGCCACAGGTGCATATGACTTGCATTTATCAAATTGTCCAGTGTCAATAGCACGTCTGACTTCCTCCAACTCCTCATCGGCTGCTGAAGCTTCTTCAATTTCATGTGTGGTCAAAGCTTCTGGTGTTACCCGTATAGCTACGAATCGTACATACTCTTCTGCATCATGGTGATGATCAGACGTTATGGAAGCTTTACTCAACAACCGTGATAGTGAGTCTGCAATATTTTGCTTCCCTGGTATGTACTTTACTCTGAATCGGTATGGTTGCATTCTCAGCACCCACCGTTCGATCCTTGCACATGATTTAGAGCGTGGCCCATATATGACCTCTAATGGCTTGTGGTCAGTAGCGAGAATGAATTCTATCCCATATACATAGGGGTGAAACCTCTCACAAGCCCACACCAGTCCTAATGCTTCTTTCTCGGTTTGAGAATACCTCCTTTCACAGTCCGTCAGGCTCCGACTTGCATAGCAGATCGGTACCATCTCACCTCCTTGCCTTTGCAGCAACACAGCTCCAAGACCTAGTGGTCCTGCATCTGCAATGACAGTTGTAGCAGCATCCTTGTCAAAGTATGCCAGCTTCCCAGCTTCGGCCATACTCTGCTTTAGTTTTCTAAATGATGCCTGTTGCTCAGACCCAAAGCAGAATGGTACATCTTTCCTGGTCAGCCTTCTTAACGGTTCTGCGATTGTAGCAAAATGAGGGATAAATCTAGCACAGAAGTTTGCCAGACCTAGGAAGCTTCTCACCTCGGAAGTGTTTTCTGGCTCCCTTGCCTCTTGTATTGCTCTCACTCTTTCCTCTGTTGGACCAATCCCCTTCTCAGACAGTAAGATGCCCATAAAGACCAGTTTCTTCATGTTGTACTGACATTTCGCTGGGTTTACAGTTAGTCCACATTTACTTAGTCGCTTCAGAACTTGATGTAGTCACTCATCATGCATCTTCTGATCTGGAGCATGAATAATGATGTCATCTGATATGTTTGAAGCTCCTTCGATTCCAGCTAGTGCTGTTGCAATTTCATGTTGATATTGCTCACTAGCAGCATTCACTCCGAATAGCAGCCGGGTGAATCTGAATAGACCCATGTGTGATGCAAATGTAGTTATATCATGCGACTCTGGTGCCAGTTCCAGCTGATGATATCCCCATTTCAGATCAAGTTTGCTGAAGACCTTTGAACCATTCATGCTCTGAAGTATTTCATCAACAGTTGGGATTTGATGGCGTTCCCTCATAATGGCTTCATTTGCTCTGCGCATGTCCAGACATAAACGAATATCACCATTGGCCTTTGGAACAATTACGAGTGGGTTCAGCCATGTTGTAGGGCCATCCACTGGCTCTATCACACCCACACTTAGCAGTTCATTGATCTTCTCTTCAACCTTGCCACGTAAGTTGAATGGAACACGGCGCATTTTGATCAATGTGCAGTTCCACCTGCCGTCCTTTTAGTTTGCCAACCCCCATGAAAAGTTCTGGATATTGATGTTCAATCGCCTGTAATCTACCGGACACCATAGCAATATCAACTCCAATTTTTAGCACTCCTAGTTTGATAGCTGTATCCTTACTTAACAAGGGAATGCCTTTTCCATGAATCACAATAAACTCAGCTTCCACTGCATGTTTCCCAACCTTTGCTGGGCATTTAAAGCTTCCCATTATTTCAAGTGGATCCTCTGAGAAGTTGTGCAAGGTTTGGTGGCATATGTGTAAAACGGCTTCTGCATATCACCTCCCTTCCTAGAGATACAGTTAATATTCTTGATTTTCAGTTTTTCCCATGTTCGTTGATCAACAATATTGCTGGTTGCACCCGAGTCGACCAGAATATCCAAGTCCACACCACCCAGGTTCACCTTGATTGTGGGTGACTTGTTTTCCCTGCTGACAGTGAATGCATAGCATTGGTCGTCTGTGCCCTCTTCCGCATTCACACAATTTACACGGCTTCTACTATGTGTCGCTCCTCGGCGATCTGGATACCCTGGGCTTTTTGTTGAATGTTGGTTGCCTTTATTTTTGGTTGTGCAAACCAGTGAGAAATGGTCTTTTCCTCCACACTTCCGACATGTTTTGCCTCTAGCTGGGCACTCTGGATCTCTACCATAGTGTCCAACTTTTCCACATCTATAGCATTCTCCTTTTTGTTCATGATGCTCTTTTTTAACCTGATGTTGTTTCCACTTCTGTCTAGTTGGTGTTCCCTGGACTCGGTTTACTGTATCTACTGCCTGACCTGGTCTTTCCCTCATGGTTAGATCTTGCATCTGAGTCTCCACTCTCTCGCACTGGTCAGCAATTTCCGAGGTGCGTGCTAGAGTGAGATCAGTACCGACTTCAAGCAGTTTTCGTTTGACATAGTCTGATGTACATTTGACTAGTATTTCGTCACGGATCTGATTGTCCTGTTCGGCTCCATATGCACAGTCTTTGACAGCTCTGCGCAATCGAGTTGCAAACTGTACCACAGTCTCCCCTTGTTTCTGCACCATTTGCCTAAACATGTGACGCGCATATGTTGTATTGACCAATGGGATGAAATGGGTGTTCAATGCTGCAACCGCCTCTGCGTAGTCTGTCACACCTCCAGTACCCGGCAAGGTCGCAAATATGTCTTGCACGTCTGGTCCAGCTGAATGCAGTAGTAATGCTCTACGTCTCTGTTTTGTATCAGGTGTAGCTGCATTATTGACAATCAACCCTTTCCCATCAGCATACAGTTCAAATGCAGTCAACGATCGGGTCCAACGTGAACCAAGTGTTGAAGGTTCAGTCATACAGTTAAAGCTTTCAATTCCAAATTTATGTCCCTCCATGGTTTGTAGTGTAATAAGCTGACAGAGAACACAGTTCAACTCAACAACAGTTCAATAGTTGAACCCTTATTAGCACAATAACATACAGTCTCTAGTTAAGATGCCTTATTTAAAACCTTTGGTCCACCATACCTCAGCAGGGTGACGCCATCTTGGATATTTTGCATAGAATGCATGTTAACCAGAGCTACAACATGCAGTTTTCAGATCATTAATACTCCCAGTAGTTGTTAAGATATCATGGGTTAAGTCAACACATTGCCAATATCTATTGTTTACCACAGATTTAACTTCACAGATCCACATGCGTTGTTGGATATGGCTCTGCGCTCGTTCATCGTAGCCACATGCTTCTAGCACCAATCTCTTTGTCTCGATTCGACGATCGCGGTGCCGTTTTCAGAGTCTTGATACTAGTATTTGTCGCGATTCCATGACCATATGTATGATTCCTCCCCTGTGTCAGATTCACTAGTTGTTGAGGGATCCGACATCCTCGTCGCCATTGTTATGTATCAGCATTTAAGCTTACATTAGATTGAGAACTGGAGAGCTAACTCTGGCACTACTTGTTTATTGTTTCCTTTGTTCTGGAACCTCCCCTCTCAGTATGATGGCCCAAACTTACAAACACGACATTCAGCTTGTAATATTTTCTGGAATGCCCGGCCGTCTGAGCCCCAGAAATACCACTTACTATTCCCAGGTGCGTTCTGACAACTGTCTGTCAGTTCACACCTGATGCCCCTCTCCAACAAACTCATAAGCAAGAAAGGGAAGTCAAGTCGCGCAAGATTGACAGTGAAGAAGTTGTGCTTTATTGGCATCAACTCCTGTTCACCTACTAGCGACCTATCACGCTCAGTCCTTACCTTCTGTCCACACTGAGCCTCATTACTCTCTTTAGTATGTATAGGAATCAGTGCCTAAAGCCCATTGAACCAGAGTCCCATGGTTGTTGCACACAGCTCAGTTTGTATATGACAGGTGGAGCCTCAGACAGTGTCTGGGCGACGCCCTAATATGGGCAGCTGTCACTGAACCCCAACTGTAGGTGGTGTCCATAATATGCAGAGTGGCTGGGTGTGCTTGCCCATCGGCCCTGTGTTAACAGGTAGTTGCAGACAGTTACAATAAACATATATATATATATATATTAAAAATTGTTCTTCTCCACTTGCACCCTTACTGGTGCATAGAGGGAACATTGCACCAAACATTAACTGTCTCTTATATAGGAACATCTTGTCATAATCTCGGGCACTATGTATTAAGATATTTTTCACATAGTCTCATATGTCACACAGCGAGTGGGGCACCCACTGCTTTTCTGTTACAAAACCTTGGTCCCCACTCCGTCGCCCGAGAATAATAATGCTCTCTGCCACTATATAATTCCGAACCGAAAATCTGTATATTTTTACGAGCTACTGAACTGGCAATTACAGCTACATCAACGACAGAATGTTAGCATGATTATGTTGCAAGTTCTGCAGATCCACAGAAGAAAACAGAGAAGTGTGTGGGTTCGTCCTTGGTTGGAGAGAAGAATTCAATTTGGCCAGTTCACAAGTCTAATGCAAGAGTTACGTATCGAAGATGTTCGTGCCTACAGAAACTTTCTCCGCATGGATCCGGGTATGTTCGAGGAGGTTCTCCTTCGCATCATTCCCAGAATCACGAAGCAGGACATGTTCTACAAAAAGGTGTTAACACCTGGATTGAAACTGTCATTCACACTGCGATACCTAGCCTCTGGTGACAGATCTCATTCACTCATGTACGGTTTGCAAGTTCCGAACAACCCAATCTTGCTCGCTGTTTGTGATGTCTGTCAAGCTATAATTGTAGAGTATGCCGAGGAGGTCATCCAGGCTCCAACTACAGAACTGCAATGAGAGGTATTGCCTGGGAACCCTTGATGGGAAACATATCCCGATCCAATGCCCAGCCCATGGAGGGTCGGAGTACTACAACTACAAGGGATTCCACTCTATCCAATTGATGGCTCTAGTGGATGGTGACTACAAATTCTCCTGGGTCGACATTGGGAACAATGGCTCTGCAGGAGACGCTCAAGTCTTCATACCGTTCAGAACTGAAGCAGTACAAAGTAAAGGAACGACTTGGTATTCCAGCTGCAGAACCACTACCGCATGATGAGTGGGATATGCCTTACTTCATAGTTGCTGATGATGCGTTCGCCCTGAGAACGTGGTTGATGAAACTGTTCTCCAAGTGTCACCTAACAATTCCAGAAAGAATCTTCAACTAGCGACTGTCCATGGCACGCCGAATCGTAGAAAATGCATTCAGCATTCTAGCTCACCGCTACCAGTGCCTCCTAACGACCATGAGACAGAGGCCGGCGACAGTTGTGTCAATAGTGTTGGCATGTATCTGCCTACATAATTTGACGCGGATGCGGTACGCAGCTCATCACAACGCAGAGATGGACCAGGAGAATGCCGATCACAACATGGAGCCTGGAGACATGACAATGGCTGTGAAATACCATATGCAATATCTTAGTGTCTATTACGTGTCCGAGGCTGGATCGGTGCCTTGGCAAGATGCTATGATATGAACTATTTCGAAGTGTGAACTGTTAATGTGGCCACTCCACTTGATATGAAATTGTGACGAGAACTGCACTTCACCTTGAAATGTGCAATTATTATATGTGTGTGCCTTTGGATGAAATATGTATTATTATTGCGAATGTGATATGAAAAGAAACCTAACTAATAATAAAGATATATATATATATCTTAAATTAATTTAATTTGTTTGTTATTTCTTGTTGTTTATTTTTCTATAAGAGCTTTACACTTTAGTCCTTTTATTACATGTGCTAATTATCAATACGGGGATGTTGTTTTCGGAAAGGGGGGGGGGACATTTGGTAAATATTTATTATTAATTTCAGATAATTTTTACCTTTATTACAAGTGACTATCAACTAAATGGACTAAGTCATATAGATTGTAACAAACACAATTTAGTTATGGTTTCATATTTTTTAAATCTTTTTATATCAACGAGTGATAATAATAAACTATGATATGTACACAATCACAACTCTGATCACTATCACAATCACTCACGATTTACATCATAACTCAATAAATACAATGTACAGAAGTTCAGTTCACGATTTACATCATAACTCAATAAATACAATGTACAGAAGTTCAGTTCACCATTTACATCATAACTTAATTAACACAATGTACAGAAGTTCAGTTCACAATCACAGAGGCTGCACATCCTGATTGTGTCCCATCCCAACCAACGTGGTAAAGCTGAGATCCGAGGGTCTCGTTATGTTTCCGAAACTGATTGCTGGCGTGCTGGATGGCAGTGTGCGACCCTTGGTGTTCCAGTCGGTCACTTCGGAGCTGGGCCGTCATCCACTTGTGTACAGAAAGGGCACTTCACAATCACAGATGCTGCTCAGGATCGTGTCCCATCCCAACTATTAACGTAGTAAAGCTGAGATCCGAGAGTCCGGTTATGTTTCCGACACTGCTCGCTGGCGTGCGGGAGCTGTGGTGTTCCAGTCGATGGGGTCCCATAGGTCAAAGCTGTGGCGTCATCCACCTGTGGATGGGCCGGGTCGGGGAGTCGTCCAGATGATTTCCGAGCCTCCCGGTTGTAATCCCATCGTCGGCGCAGGGAACGGGCCTGGTAGTTGAGGCTGTGGATGAGGTGGTTGTGGTTGTGGAATTTGTATCTCTTATTCTTTCTGCCGTGCCAGTTGTATGGTTTGCGAAGCTGTTTGCAAAACTGTCTGTAGAACTCTCCCAAAAGTGAGGGGTCGATTTCTTCGGCTATCGACCCCAGCATCGGTGCCGACACTTTCATCGGGTGTAGCATCCCACTTATCCGGCCCTGCATAATACCAGCCTCCTCCTGCTGGTCCCGCAGGTTCAACAGAAATTGTTTGATGTCGGTATTGGGTGTATGGGGGTTGGCCTTCCCCTTGCTTGTGGCCGAGGAGTTGCGGGTTGCGTTGCTGCTTGCATTGCGGGTTGACTTGCCGGTGGTGGAGCCTGGTCAGTTGGTGTCAAATTGTTGTCGTCGTCATCATCACCGGAAGTAGGTAGTAGGGTGAGAGGGGCTGCACCGGAAGTTGAAGCTGTTGCTGTCGAAGCCGGCGGCACGGGTTGCAATGTGACACCTGATCGGGATGGCCGCCGCACGATATGACTCCTGAGGAAGCAGAAATGCTCCTTGATATAGATCTCTCGTTCTGACAACTCCCTCACTGCGGCACCGGTCTTCACCTCGCTCAGCTTCCCCACCTTTATCCGTATAGACTCGTACCAGGTTGTAATAGTACTGGATGCCCAGCCGTCAGAGCCCCAGATAATACCACAAAACTCTTCCCAGATGTGTTCTGACAACTGTCTGTCAGTTCACATCTGATGCCCCCTTCAAACAAACTCATAAGGAAGAAAGGGAAGACAAGTCACGCAAGATTGACAGTGAAGAAGTTGTGCTTTATTGGCATCAACTCCTATTCACCTACGGGTGACCTATCACCCTGATCCCTTACCTTCTGTCCACACAGAGTCTCATTACCTCTTTAGTATGTCTATGAATCAGTGCCTACAGCCCATTGAACCGGAGTACCATGGTTGTTGCACACAGCTCAGTCTGTGTATATGAAATGTGGAGCATCATACAGAGTGGGTTCCTGCTCAAGAGAAGTGTGCCCCACTCAAGAGTCAGGAGTAGAGTGTTACTGCCCAGTGTGTCTGGAGCAGTGTCTATAATAATCAATATCAAAGTGAGGCTAGTGTGGTCAGGTGGGGCAAAGGGATGCAGCTGACTGGGCCTCCCACAGCCAGCCAATCAGGCACCCTCCACAGCCTCGGAGGCGACGCGCCCCCCCCCCCCCCCCCCCTCTATGGGCAGCGGTCACCCACCGGCTGCAGGTGGTGTACATAATGTATGCAGAATTGCTGGTGTGCTTGCCCATCGGCCCTGTCGTTGCAAAAATGTCCTTCTCCACTTGCACCCTTACTGGTGCATAAAGGGAACATTTCACCAAACATTAACTGTCTCTTATATAGGAACATCTCGTCATAATCTCGGGCACTATGTATTACATATAGTTCACATAGCCTAATACGTCACACAGCGAGTGGGGCACCCACTATTTTTCTATTACATAACCCTGGTCCCCACTCCATCGCCCGAGGATAATAATGCTCTCTGCCAATATATAATTCCCAACCGAAAATCTGTATATTTTTACAAGGTGATGGGCGGTTTAGGGTCGTCCAACCCCATCTCCTGCGCCTTCTCCTCCCAGGCGCGTCTCTTTAAAGCAGTTTTCCTATAGTCACTGTCCTTTTACATAAATGTAGTCATGTAAGCGTAACCACTCCAACATCACAATGTGCTGCTCACTTGTCAGCGTCCACATTCTTGCACTTCACTCCCATCTTCCCCTATGACAACTGGACTGCTGGAGGCGGCGTAACAGCATGGGGAGGCGGAGACATGTCCCAGATAGATTCCTCCTTTGATGACAACCCTGATGTTGAGGGTGGCGGTGGTGGTTTTCTCCGTGTTTTGGTGGCCACCTTGTGTGAGGTGGGCTCCTTCTGCGCAACCCTCTTCGATGCTACTCTCTTCCCAGTTGGTTTGGTCATGATGTGATGTGTTGTCGGCGCTGCTGGATTTGGAAATGAGCCCTCCAGCGCCATGCCGTCTTTTACACTCACTGCTATCCGGGAGTAGTCCTGGGGGGGGCTCTCCGTCTCAGTCCGGGTACAATCTGTGGATACACCGGGGGTTGTCCGGGATTGATCCGTGACTACTCTGTGGATACACCGGGTAGTCATGGGGTGGTCCGGCTCAGTCTGGGGCGATCCGGCCTCTGGTCAAAGGCTACATCGTAGCCCATCCAGGTAGGAGTGACAGCGAGGCCAAAAACGACCAAAATAGCGATTTTATCCGGAGTGGTCCGGCTAAAAATCCGGGGCTCGTCCGGGTAGGTGTGACTTGGGCTTTAGCAGTTACCGTGTCCAAAAAGACAATATCCACCGGTCTTCGAGCTATGATACTTACTGTTATTAGGTATCCCAAACTGACTTTTGAAATGTATGTTTGCATTTCAGTTTTGTGGTAATCAGATAGAACTTTATATACTGATTTCAGGGGTATGAAATTTATCTTGATGTGATAATCACTTCAAAAGTTATGAGCATTTTAAATATAATTTTTAGGGCCTTTTTCATCCAAAAACGAAATTGGTCAAATTAGCAAATTCACAAAGCCATAGAACAAAACCAAAACTAAGGACATAATCAAGTTTCATATATAATATAGATTGCATTTATTTTTTTACGGGAAGAAAAAATAAAATATAACATGGATATACCACTTTTAAAACAGCTAAAATATCAATTTGGGCCTTCCGTAAAGTTAACCGTACCTATTTACTACCTAACAATAAAAGTAACATTTTCATGGAAATTTCAAAATGTCATATCTCAGCTTCTAATTAAGATACAGATATAACATTTGGTATCACTAGAACCAGCAGAACTGTATCTATAACTTACATGTACTTTAACAATTTAGACAATTGAACACTAAAATTGTGTTCCAACTACCATTCATGACACATGAAATTTGGTTGTATGCCTCCACGACACATGAAATTTGGTTGTATGCCTCCACAATGTCTTCAATACACTCCACATGACAAACAGCATTCACTGTTCACAGACAACATTATTATGTAGTAAGAATCAGACCAGACAGGATGGCCGAATGAGTTAGAGCGTCCGTCTCCCGTGCTGGTAGGTCGTGGGTTCGAGTCCCGGTCGAGTCAAACAAATGACTTTAAAATTGATACTTGTCGCTTCCTAGCCGGGCGCTCAGCATTATTAGGATGGGGCAAGGACTGGTGTGCTCAGTGTCAGGATAATGTGACAGAGTGGGATGCCAGGTCATGGTGCTGGTGGCCTGGTTTCCCAGTGGGACAGCACTATAAAGTCACTATGAGTGCGCACTGTCACAAATCGGTACCCGTCCGGATATAACCTTAGATGTTGCTAGGATGTAAAACAACAAACAAACAAGTAAGAATCAGTTCCAGTAACATCATCCACTTTGGAGCATTTGAAATGGTGTTTTCAGCTTGCCGGTTGCCAAATCGATCTCACTTCTTCAGCTTCTTGATTCGCATGTCGTGAATGAATTTACTCCTCTTTTTTTTAAACGATTTAATAGCAAAAAGCGTGCTCTTCAATTTGATAGTGTTGAACCTGAAATCTTTGCCTTTGTCACTGTGAAATCTTGTCTTCAACTTTTCCTTTTGAATTTTCCCTCACTTCTATCGCATGTATCTCAACAGGTTTGGTCTTAAAATGAGGCTCAAAATGTCTTCTGTTCTGCCATTGGTAGATATTTTTAGTAACTGTTTAACACACCAATCACTGCCACACAAAAAACATGGGGGTTCAGCGCTAACTCCTGCCAGGTTTCATGCAGCCTGGCCGAGTCACTGATGGCAGCCTGTTTGGACTAGCTAATGATATGTGCATTTGTGGTGGTTATAGTCAGTGTAAGTGGGACACGAGGCTTGCTTCTCCAACAACCCATGCCAGTCAGCACGCAAAGGATTTCTCGTGTAATAATGCACATTCAATAACGAAATAAACTCAGGGCAGAGGGAGAGCCAGAGAGGCCGTATTCGATTAACATGACCCGGGCGACTCGGGTCACCCGACTTGCTAGAATTTCAAATCGAGTACCGTGAGTGGAGTTGACAAAAACATTTGCCGTGTGCAAAAATTCCTGACCCCAGTAACCCACTTCTTGGCTGGGGGTGGCGAGGAACGATGACGTCACATTTGCGCTGGTACCATCCGGTAGGATAACACTTACCAGTGCCAGTCCTACATAGGTTTTTTTGTAATAAACCAGATTAATGAAATGGAAATATAGCTAAACTATGCAATCATGAAATACCTTTAAATTTTATTTTACTGTAATTACATCGGTTATTAAATTATTTTTTTTAAGTTTTGGATTAAGCCACCATTTTTTCCACTCCGAGCGTTGAGAAGCGTATTCGTTTATTCGACCCTGGTGTAGGATCTGCACATGCACCAAAAAGTGGCTCTGGTGACCCGAGTTGATTAATCGAATACGCTCAGACAGAGTGGCATAGCCAGTCTTGGTAGAGAGTTAAATGCCAAAGGCAAAACTGGTATATAAAACTGATCCGCTCATATCACCACTGGCACTGGCACTGCCATCCAGTATTATGACTATAGGTAAATAAAATATTCACCCCTACCTAGAGACAGCGATGCGGGCGTAACAAGAGTATAAGACGCTGGGATTGGAACTGTACCCCGACAATAGTCTAAAAGTTTCACCCCATACCTACTGTAGTAGTGGGTGAACCTTAATTATCTATCCCGACAAATGCTCTCCAAGCATACCCTTTGCTAGGTACGAGACAAATATATCACAATGCCTTACAATTATGATAGTTGGGTAGCTAGACTTAACCAGGACTCAGAACTGTTTAAATTATCTCAATATCTTCAATAGAACCAAAGTTATGACGATTCTAACATTGCCAATTGGGACACCAATTTCTAAGAGGGTTTGTATGACAATGGGGAAGTAATTAGGGTAGGTCAACAGATCCAACGTTTGTGAATAGATTTGGATGAAAAATGTTGATAGATTCTTACATTGCACTTAGCACAATGAGAATTTGGATCGGGTTATTTTGAAGTGCGCTTTCACCTGCTGCAATCAAAATTCATGAAATAGAAACAGTTTTAAAGTTATCATGGTTGCTATGGTTGCAAAACAATCCACATATTTTTGGAAGGCTGCTTGAAATTCACTGTTGAAATAAGTTGACAAGTGACCCATTTTATGTGAAACAAGGTCTGATAAATGGGTTTATGGCCTTAAAATTAAGTTTAATGTTGCCTTACCTTCTTTTTTGCAAGATTGAAAACTTCAAAGTCAATTCTTCAGAAGTCAAAATCGGAAATATTTAATTTAAAAAAACACACATCAAAATGTATCTGAATCAAAATTATTTTCAAGACCAGAAGGATCTCAGCAAATATTCCCACAGAGGATGCATAGGTAGTAAGTTAGTTGTGGGCATGTACAAAGCATGTACTTCATGAATACACACTTTTGAATGCATCGCGATGGTGGCGCCCCCCACGACTATGCGCATCCCTGCCATTGCCTAGTTTTTAAGTTTATGCAGAGAAAGGAGAATAGAATGCGTTTAAGTTGTTTAAAGAGTAGCAGTAGCTACTCCAAACAGGCTGCCATCAGTGACTCAGTCAGGATGCATACAAACTGGCAGGAGTTGGCACTGAACCCCCATGTTTTTTGTGTGGCAGTGATTGGCATGGTAAACAGTTACTAAAAATATCTACCAATGGCAGAACAGAAGACAGTTTGAGTCTCATTTCGAGACCAAGCATATTGAGATACATGTGATAGATGTGAGGGAAAATTCAAAAGGAATAGCTGAAAAGATTTCACAGTGACAAAGTCAAAAATTCCAGGTTCATCACATCAAATTGAAGGGCAGGCTTTTTGCTATTAAATCAGCGTGTAATGGCCCACGGCCCTCCGACTCCCACTCTCACGGTCACTCACGGAAGAACACCAAGATTCAATCAGAGTACGCTTCAACTTGGTTTATTGAACCATCTGCTCTCCGCGGCGTCAGTAGTTGTCTGACCCACCCCCTGACTCGCCAGATCCCACATCGACTCTATAGGTGTGTGTGGGGGGGGTCAGCCACCCGCAGTAGAGGGCAGCCCAGTTGGGGTCTGCCCGGTGGCTACCCGTGCCGCCACCTGGCACAGTATAGTGGTACTACGCTGGTGCACGGCGTAGTCTCCGCTGCCACCGCGTGGTAGTAGAGCTCATGTACAGACTACTACACTGTCCCCCCTAGAGTCTCACCGGTTGCAGAATGCAAACCGATGGGAATCGAGAAATGATAGAAGTCAACATGAGAACTAACTTGAAAGGGAGAGAAGCCTTACAAAGCTATGTATCCTTATGCGCAATGCCTAGACCTGCCTGCAGCGAATAGCAATATGTATCTAGCTAGCTGCAAGGCAAACATGTTATTAATCTAGGTGAAGAAAGAGACTTTAAATGTGTCGCACAGAAACGACCTCTCCCAGCTTCTATGTAGTTGGTATATAGAATGTTTTTTGCTGGGAGAGAATTGTCCATACCCCACAAGTGGAACCCTCTCAACAGAATAAAATATAGTAAATTCATTCATGACATGCGAATGAAGAACACTATTTCAAATGCTCCAAAGTGGATGATGTTGCTGTAACTGATTCCTATTACATAATAATCTGTCTGTGAGCAGTGAATGTTGTGTTTGTGATGTCGAGTGTATTGAAAAAATTGTGGTTGATTGATTGATTGGTGGTTGCTTTACGCCGTGTCGGCAGCATAGGCCATATTCACGGCGAGAAATGTTTGTTTTTTGTTCAAACCATCGCTTTTACATGTAAAAGCAGACAATCAATTATGTGCCAATAGACACTAATTAAATTAGAAAGCTCACAATCATATATCTGTGGTCAAGGGAAACAAATTCCCATAGAAAAAGAAAAGTTTCATTAATAATTAATAGAATCCATTTAGTAAACTATATAAGGTGGTACAGTCCAGCTGCCCTCAAAAAGGCTAAAATGTTTTCCTGTTTTACCTTAGTAAAAAGGTCATGCATACTGTCTGCAGTGTAGAACCGTTGGCGCAGGGCCAAAAAATCAACGCAACTTAGTAAAATGTGTTTGAGTGTCAGTGGGGACTGACACCCAATACATTCAGGGGGAGGTTCCCCCTTGAGCAGAAAAGCATGTGTAAGCCACGAGTGGCCAACACGGCAGCGGCTAAGGACCACTTTGTCCCGCCGACCTCCCGCATGAGTCTGTGGTGGCTTTCCCACAGATGGTTCAATTTCTTTAAGTTTATTGATGTTTTCATCCCACTCATGTTGCCATTTGGATTTTATGTGGGTGGCTATTAGTGGTTTCAGATCAGAGTGAGGGATCAGACACGGTTCAAGATCACATTTCAGGGCCTTCTTCGCAGCCCGATCAGCTCGTTCGTTTCCTTGTATGCCAGCATGGCCAGGCACCCAGCACAGGTGGATATCATACCCATCTGTTGTCAGTTGGTTCATTTTATAAATGACCGTTGCTAGAATAGGGTGATTCGTTTTCAGTCCAGCAACAGCCAGGAGGCAAGAGAACGAATCACTGTATATAACATAGTTGGTGTGGTTGGATACCTCGATATACAAAAATTGTGGAGGCATACAACCAAATTTCATGTGTCGTGAATGGTCATTGGAACACAATTTTAGTGTTCAATTGTCTAAAATTGTAATGTGCATGCAATTTATAGATATGGTTCTGCTGATTATAGTACTGCCAAATTTATCTCTGTATCTTAATAGGAAGCTGAGATATAACATTTTGAACTTTCCATGAAAATGTTACTTTTATTGTTAGGTGCTGTTAGCTTTCCAACAGAGGCAATTTGATATTTTAGTTGTTATAAAAGTGGTGTATCCGTGTTATTTCTTCGTTTTTCTTCCCGTAAAAAAATGTAATGCAATCTATATGATAACTATGAAACTTGATTATGTCCTTAGTTTTGGTTTCCAAGTATTTGCATGTGTTCTATGGCTTTGTGAATTTGCTAATTTAGCCAATTTTCTTTTTGGACGAGAAAAGCCCTCAAAATTATATCTTAAGATGCTCATAAAGTTTGAACAAATTATCAGTCCAATGTGGTAAATTGCTTGAATGTTTAGAGGTAAATTTTAACAAGGGGCAGGGTTCCCCGACCCCTGTAAAGTGTCGGTAAAATATCACTGCTCATCGGTAGGAAAAAGGGAGTCAAACAGTGTATTTAGACAAATATTTATTAATACTTGTAACAGCATAACTGAGTTAGCCGGTATCAGGATTTTACCTGTCCGAAGATTATTTAAATAAAATATTAAAAAAATAAAATGTTACGGTATCATATACCATATGTATAAACTGATGTTAACTGCAACTTAAAAAAATAACCTGAACTATGTTTTCTTTTTAAATACGATGTTATTGTTCAAATGTTTATTGACTTAGACACATTTTACTGTTTTGCCTGGATACTCTGTGATTGTTGGTGTGAGTCTTAGTAGGTAAAATAATAGTTTTGTGCATTTTCCTCTTTTTTTTCTTTTTATTTTCTTCTTGAAGATTTATACTGCCTATCATGGATAAGTCTGAATAGATTTGTTTTCACCATTAGACAGTTTGTCGATAGAAAGCCCGAGCCTACACTTTTACCGACCCAAGGGATTTTTAACCTCCCACACCACATAAACCAGACGGGGTGGCCGAGTGGGTTGGAGCGTCCGTCTCCCGTGCTGGTAGATCGTGGGGTCGTGGGTTCGAGTCCCGGTCGAGTCAAACCAATGACTTTAAAATTGATACTTGTCGCTTCCTAGCCAGGCGCTCGGCATTATTAGGATAGGGCAAGGACTGGTGTGCTCAGTGTCAGGATAATGTGACTGAGTGGGATATCAGGTCATGGTGCCGGCGGCCTGATTTCCCAGTGTGACAGCACTATAAAGTTGCCATGAGTGCACACTGTCACAAGTCGGTACCCGTCCTGATATGACCTTAGATGTTGCTAGGACGTAAAACAACAACAAACAAACAAACCCACACCACATAGACATGGTATGAGAGCAACTGGCCTTTGATAATGCTGTAAGTTATACACAGCAGTGGAAATCCAAATTGGCAGAGGTGGGGGCACAGGGAATCGAACCACTGACCTTCAGATTAGGAGTCCGACCTAGAAAAAAGTCAGACACACTAACCACTCCGCCACAGACATTATTTCTGTCTCCAGAGTCATGAATTAGCACATCAAGATCTATTTTATATCACTGAAATCAGTGTATAAAGTTCTATCTGATTACCACAATAGTGAAATGCAAACATACATTTAAAAAATCAGTTTTTTTTTTGTAAATATAGTTTATTCATTGAATAAAGTCTTTTGTCAGCGCCGTGGCACTGGTCTTCCAGCCATGTGACAATACAGTTATTTACAATATATGCAGCTAGCCCAAATCAGCTGAACTAACAATATCAAACATTCAAAGGCTTACATATGGTATAGTTTGACAATTCACATACAAAAATAGCAGTTATATGTTGTATTCCTACACACTTGATACATACATGTGTATTGATTAGACCTTTACATTACGGAGTGGTTAGGTACATAGTTTTCCTTCATAGGTTTGTATGCCTACTATGTTGTGAATTGCAAAACTATCATGTTAGTAATGATGGGATAAACAATGCTTGGAGGATTGTATGTTTCAGTCATTTAGTAGTCTAGTACAGACTTTATTAGTGTCTATGTTTGTACAAAGACCCCATAATACCAAGACAGCTCACTCAGCCTGTACTGTGTAATCAAAATGATCAAACCCACCACGTGGTGCGCTGGCCGTTCCCCCGGCTAAACAGATGCCACAATATATGCACAAATGAATATATGAATGTGAAAGCTGTGTGACGATGGCGACGATGATGTGTGCCTGTTCATAGCAATCCGATATTGATGTGTATTCACGCTTACCCGCCTCATGCATGATATAACCGTATGTGTTTACATGTGAAACACCAACCAGCAGCTGGGTCATACAAGGTGGCACCGCAAAATTTACATCACATGGGAGAGATAGGGAGTGAGCCGTCCCAGTACCATAGGGCCCCCCGGTCTATAGCAATACTACCAGACTGATACACCTTTCCGAATTTGCTGGGCAAATAATTTGTACGGTGGATAACTTGGTTTGTTGGCAGCAGGCAAAGGAGCGCGTGGGGTGGTGGGAGGGGGCAGGGTGGCCATAGGTGCTTATAATAGATAGCTAATTAAATATGGTGACCTCATCACTAGGCCTGTAGTTTGGAGTACCTAGTACTAGGACTATATATAAATAAAGGAAATATATTTTATTTAATGTTAAGTATTTGTTGGTAAAATTTCATTGCAGTTAATTATCAGAATTATATATAGGGAGAAAAACACAATTTAAAAAAAGTAAAATATCAAAGGGATTTGATGTCCAGTACTCTAACCACTAGACAATAGAATTAACATGTATATATGTTGCTGCATAACTCATAACTTTGGAACTATTCAAGGAAGCTACATGAATTTGATATCACTGGAATCACATTTTAACAAATCTACAGATATATAATTGTAATTCTGAACTATTGAATTTTTTTAAATCACTTTAGGCTATCTACTTCGGTGGTTGTACCCTGCGCTATAGCTGGGATGCTCGGTGCTTATAGTAAAGCACTGTATAATAATAGCGAGCACTACTGTGGTGTTCTCTGTGGCAGAGTGGTTAGAGTTCTGACTTTTTTCTACGTCACACTCCTAATCTGAAGGTCAGCGGTTCGATTCCCTGTGGATCGCAGATAAAACTGTTCCGAAGACTTCTGCAATTCCCAAGCGTCTCACGCCTCCATGGTTGGATGACAGCTGTAGGGGGGCTATTAAGGAACGGAAAAAAGCTCAGCGTAGATTCCACAGGAGACCGACTGATGAAAATCTGGCGCTCTTTAGAATTCTGCGGGCTCGTGCTCGCAGAACAATCAAAGAAGCGCGGAGGCAGTGCTGGAGACGATTCGTTTCTGGCATTAACACGGGCACGCCATTGGGCAAAGTCTGGACGATGATCAGAAGAATCAAGCGAAGGGGAGATGATTCTTCTGTAGTCCAGCACTTGAAGCACAATGGCACCTTTCTCACATCACTCAATGAAATAAGCGAAGAATTGGCTCGTGCCTTTGCCGGAAATTCGTCTTTGGCAAGCTGCCTCCCGGGCTTTCTGGCCGTCAAGGAACGCCAAGAGCGTAAGCTCTTGGACTTTTCCTCTGACGGCAGGGAGCACTACAACTCCCCATTCAGTATGGGTGAGTTGAGGTGTTCTCTAGAAAGCTCACATGATACAGCAGTTGGACCTGATGGAATCCATTATCAATTCCTTAAGCATCTCCCCAAATCTGCGCTGAGACTGTTGCTTCAACTCTTTAACAACATCTGGGAGTCGGGTGTCGTCCCCGCCTCTTGGCGGGAGGCGACAGTAATACCGATTCCCAAACCTGGTAAAGACAAGAGTGAAGCTAACAACTACCGTCCTATGGCCCTCACAAGCTGCATCTGTAAAACCATGGAGCGTATGGTAAATAAACGCCTCGTCTGGCTACTGGAGTCAGGGCACCACTTGTCCGACCTCCAATGTGGCTTCAGACGAGGCCGCAGCACCCTCGACCATTTGGTTCGCATGGAGACCTTCATAAGAGATGCCTTCCTTAAGAAGGAGCACGTTGTGGCTGTCTTTTTCGATCTCGAAAAAGCCTATGACACAACGTGGCAGCATGGCATTATGGAGGATCTCCATGCGATCGGCCTTCGTGGTCACCTGCCAAATTTTATCAAGAATTTTCTGGCGCTCAGGCATTTTCGCGTCCGCGTCAAGACTACATATTCTAGTCTGCACTCGCAGGAATTGGGAGTACCCCAAGGCAGCATACTGGCAGTGACTCTTTTTGGAGTCAAGGTCAACGGTATTGCTGCCGCTGTTAAAAGGGGGGTCTCCTGTAGTCTTTTCGTGGACGATTTTGTTTTGTATTATAGAGGTACTGGTATGAATGTCATTGAGAGACAGCTTCAATTGTGTATAAATGGGATTCACCGATGGTCAGTTCTGAATGGATTCAGATTTTCCAAGGCCAAGACAGTCTGCATGCACTTCTGCCAGTTGCGCGGAGTGCATGCAGAGCCAGAGCTGACCCTCGATGGGGATCCCATAAAAGTTGTCAAAGAAACCAAATTTTTGGGTCTCACTTTTGACACGAGGCTGTCTTTCGTGCCTCATATCAAGTACCTCAAAACGCGATGCCTGAAAGCGCTAGACGTTCTGAGGGTGTTGTCCAGTTCAGAGTGGGGAGCGGACAGAGATGTTCTGCTCGCCGTGTACCGAACCCTAGTTCGGTCACGGCTAGACTACGGCAGCATAGTATACGGCTCCGCAAGGAAGTCGTATATTGGGCTGCTGGACACGGTGCATCACCAGGGGCTGCGTCTGGCCATTGGCGCCTTTCGCACCTCTCCAGTTCAGAGCCTATACGTCGAAGCCAACGAACCATCACTTGACACTAGGAGAACCAAACTGGCCATGCAATATGTTGTCAAATTAAAAACAAAGGCATTAAATCCTGCGTACAGTTGTGTTTTTGAGACACACAACGACTCCAAGTATGAAGCCAAGCCAAATTTCATTCGGCCCCTGGGGCTCCGGATGAAACCTCATTTGGAGGCTTTGTACTTCGATCTGGATGTATTACAGGATACCCAGGTCCCAGAACATCCCCCGTGGTCGTTGAGGAAGCCATCGGTTATCCTCCGACTCACGGAACTGAGGAAGTCTGGGACACATCCACTTGAGTATCAACGACTGTACGCAGAGATTCAAGGCCAGTTTGAAGACCACTTCTCCATGTTTACCGATGGTTCCAAAGACCTAAGCCGGGCAGCTGCTGCTGGAGTTTGCCAGGGCAAGAAATTTGGCGTTCGCATGCCCGATCAGAGCTAGATTTTTACGGCGGAAGCCCGAGCACTCCTTCTCGCATTGGAAGTCATTGAACTGTCCAACCACACTGAATATGTAATATACAGCGATTCGTTTTCCTGCCTGCAAGCTGTTGCTGGGCTAAAAACGGACCACCCTTTCGTGGCAAAGGTCATTTACAAAATGAACCAGCTAGCAACAGATGGATATGACATCCATTTGTGTTGGGTGCCTGGCCATGCCGGCATCCAGGGAAACGAACGAGCTGATCGGGCTGCGAAGGAGGCTCTGAACTATGATGTTGAGCCGTGTCTGATACCCCACTCTGATCTGAAACCACTAATAGCCACCCACATCAAATCCAAATGGCAACATGAGTGGGATGAAAACATTAATAAACTTAAAGAAATTGAACCATCTGTGGGAAAACCACCACATTCTCATGTGGGGGGTCGGCGGGACCAAGTGGTCCTTAGCCGCTGCCGTATTGGCCACTCGTGGCTAACACATGTTTTCCTGCTCAAGGGGGACCCTCCCCCTGAATGTATTGGATGTCAGTCCCCACTGACAGTCAAGCACATTTTATTAAACTGTGTTGATTTTATGGCACTGCGCCAACAATTTTACACTGCAAACAGCATGCGTGACCTTTTTACCAAAGTTAAACAAGAAGACATTTTAGCTTTTTTGAGGGCAGCTGGTCTGTACCGCCTCATATAATTCATTAAAACAATTTATATTAATTAATTCTCTCATCTATTTGATTTAATTATATGATTTTGGGCTTTTAAAAATTAATGTGTCTATTGACACCTAACTGATTGTATGCTTTTACATTATATGTAAAGGTGATGGTTGAATAAAAAACAAACAATTCTCGCCGTGAATATGGCCTATGCTGCCGACACGGCGTAAAGAAACCACCAATCAATCAATCAATCGATTCCCTGTGCCTCCACCTCTGCCAATTTGGATTTCCACCGCTGTGTATAACTTACAGTGTCATCAAAGGCCAGTTGCTCTCATACCATGTCTATGTGGTGTGGGAGGTTAAAAATCCCTTGGGTCGGTAAAAGTGTAGGCTCGGGCTTTCTATCGACAAACTGTCTAATGGTGAAAACAAGCCTATTCAGGCTTATCCATGATGAGCAGTATAAATCTTCAACAACATCTACACATGTTTTTACTCATGAAAAGCATGAATTCCATCCCTTCAAAAACAGCACTTGTGTAATGGTCAACCCCATAATTTCAGCTTGAAAAATAAACGTTTAAAAAAATGTACTTTTACACGTGAATATACAATATTTAATAATGATTCTTGCCTATTTCCAGGTGTCGTTCCGTTCCCTGAGTTCCACAAATCGTCTATTGAAAGAGCTTTACTGGAATGACAAGTTCAATGCTTCTGAATCGGTAATATGTTTATTTTAAAATCACGTGATCAAACTTGAATGCTATTATTTATTTTAATATGCACGTGTACGTTTCTCATCTGTATAGGTTATACAGGGTATTTCTTTTACTTTTTTTTCGTACAGTCAGTGCCACCTGTTGTGAAGTAGGTATTTGGTTATTTTAGATTGTAATGTCATCAAAACACACTTATTTTGACATGTATGTGTTTTTAAGCTCTAAAAATGCCCCCCACCCCCACCCCATCCACCCTCACCCCTGTCCCCATTATCAGAGCCACAACTTTGTGAAGAATAAATCGAGATGACTCATAGCACTGTTCTTGCCTCGCCAGGGAACTTGGTTCTCTATTGACTTTACCATTTACATATAAACTGATCATTAAAAGTTACACCCGACGGGATGGCCGAATGAGTTGAGTCCGTCTCCCGTTTTGGTAGATCGTGGGGTTGGAACTCTGGTCGAGTCAAACCAATGACTTAAAAATTGATACTTGTTGCTTCCAGGCCAGGTGCTTGGCGTTAATAGGATAGGGCATGGACTGGTTGGCTCAGTGTCAGGATAATGTGACTGAGTGGGATATCAGGTCATGGTACCAGTGGGTTTCCCAGTGGGATAGCACTATAAAGTCACCATAAGTGTGCACTGTCACAAGTCGGTAACCGTCCTGATATGACCTTAGATGTTGCTAGGACGTAAAACAACAAACAAACCGAGTGGGGCAGCACTATAAAGTCACCACGAGTCTGGCTGTCACAAGTCGGTGCCCGTCCTGATATGACCTTAGATGTTGCCAGGACATAAAACTCCAACAACCGACCAACCGTAAGAGTTACATGTATTTAGAAATAGAATGTCAAATACTTTAAAACTTGTAAAAATTCTATTTCATAGCGTAAGATTCGGAAGGTAGTTTGATAGTATGTGGTAAACCCTATTCAAAGTTAGGTGGTAGTGAGATCTCACCTAACTATATTTCTTTATCTTATACATCACTTACTTTATAGAAATTTGACAAGATCCTCATCGCAAACCGAGGAGAGATTGCATGTCGTGTAATCGAATCCTGCAAGCGGCTTGGAATAAAAACAGTAGCCGTCCACAGCGATGTTGATTCATACGCAGTAAGTTGTTTCTGTGACTTTTCTTTAAAATACGGAAGAGACGGTTTAATTGTCGTTACAAGTTATTCAGTGTGCTTATTCATGGTGGTTAACACATGACTAGATTTCCACCTAGAGATCAGGTATTGACTTTGAGTAGTTTAATTCAAACTCTTAAGAACACTCATTTTGATATACATGGACGTGTATTTACAATGTTGTAGAAGCAAACTTATCGACTACTAATAGGGTAGAAAGTGTCATTTCCTTAAATAGGCCACTGCGGTAATGATAGTGTTATATTTTATTTTTTATGTGTGCAACATTTATTTAATATTTTTTAGAGTTAATACAATGTTAACGCTGCATAGTCTGATGAAGCATCACCTTTTCAAAACCAAAGCAATTATCTAGATTTGATTCTACATATCTAACTTAGATACTGATGCACTTATTAAGCATTTGTTGCCATATAGAACGGAATACTGAGCCAATTTAATAGAGCATCTTACGGCACAAGCCAATGGTGTCAGTTTTGGCGTGTTTGCCAAAACTAATTTTGCATGTTTACAATTCAAATATCTCAAAAGTTAGCCATTTAAAATAAAAGTTACTTCAAACTAAAGTAAGTTACATTGTAACAATCGATTCAATATATTTATCTCAGAAAAATGACAAACTCAAACCCATCGGACTATAACACTTTAATAGTTTGCAGGAAATAAACATTGTTAGACTTGATGATATTCTGTACTCCGTTCATTGGGAATGATAACATTATTCATTATTGGCATCTAGCCCGATTATTACAGGGTATCTCGGGTTCGGACGGGTCCTTGAACACTTGGAAAGTCATGGAATTTGATAATTCACCATCCCAGGCCTGGAAAGTAATGGAAGTTGTCTAAAGATCTTTGAAAATCCTCGAAAATGGAAAATCATAATTATCTTCTTTTTTAAACCCTATGTTTGCTGATGTGCCTCAACTTTTTATTAAGTTTTAATCGGTGATGTTATGTATTTAAAGTGATTTTTGTGGGTTTGGTATCCTGCCTCTTTTTATATTAAAATTAAACATGTTTGTCATTATTTGTTATGCTTATTTACACTGCACATTTACGCACTGAATCAGCTATGAATATGGCCGCGTCTCCAGGTACTTTAATGTGATAAACATATTAAGAATATCCTGGAATTTTGCAATGAAAGGTCCTTGAAAATCGTGGAAAGTCCTGAAACTTGATATGTTAAAATGGGTAGGAACCCTGTTGTCCTACATGTGTATCACTTGTTGCCATAGAAACACGTGCAGATGGCTGATGAGGCGTTCTGTATTGGTCCGGCGCCGACCTCCCAGAGTTACCTGAACGTGCCCGCCATCTTGGATGTCATAAAGCAGACAGGTGCGCAGGCTGTCCATCCCGGATATGGCTTCTTGTCAGAGAACATGGACTTTGCCGCCAAACTGGTAAGCACATGCATGACTGTATTTTAAAAAGGGGCCGTATATTCAGGGCAGGA
The DNA here is from genome assembly GCA_030323885.1 of Branchipolynoe longqiensis. Lineage (NCBI taxonomy): Eukaryota > Metazoa > Annelida > Polychaeta > Phyllodocida > Polynoidae > Branchipolynoe > Branchipolynoe longqiensis. The sequence goes on along the minus strand of CM059197.1, from coordinate 80,465,275 downwards.
CAGTCACTTTTTGTTCGCACTTGCTCTATCGGGCAAGTGACTAAATTGTCCACTTGCCTGAGTGGCAAAACTACTTTCCCAAGTCCAAGTTAGCCAATTGAAACTGAAATCTGCTGATGCAGATCAAAAAAATTAACGACTTGTCTGTTCGGGCAGGTCACCAAGAACTTCACCTGCCCGGCCGAGTAAACGAGGTGCCACGGGCAGTCCTTATTGTCCTACCCTGAATTATTTGACCAACCCTTCTGGGTTATAAAGCATGCATACCTATATGCATATGCATATGCAAATACTTACATACATACATACATACATACATACATACATACATACATACATACATACATACATACATACATACATACATACATACATACACACACACACATACATACTTACTTACTTACATACATACATTACAAAGAATTTTCGTTTAATGAATAAATTTGCATTTGTCTAGGCCTAATCAGTTGACAGTTATCGTGAGTGATTTTCTTTTTTGTTTATTATTAAATTATATATATGTGTGTGTGCGCACATTAAATAAAGTGGTTTTTAGCAATTAACTTTTTTTTTCTTGAAGATTTATATGGCCTATCATGGATAAGTCTGAATAGACTTGTTTTCACCATTAGACAGTTTGTCGATAGAAAGCCCGAGCCTACACTTTTACCGACCCGATTTTTAACCTCCCACACGTTATAGACATGGTATGAGAGCAACTGGCCTTTGACGCTGTAATTTATACACAGCGGTGGAAATCCAAATTGACAGGGGAGGCAGGGAATTGAACCATCGACCTTCAGATTAGGAGTCCGACCTAGAAAAAAGTCAGACACTCTAACGACTCTGCGACAGAGAACACCAAGACAACTTATTAGCCTTGGAGTATATTAAGCATTAGAGAGTAGGCAAGGAATTGACTTGTAACGGATAGAACTTTCTCTCACTACCATAAGCCACAGCCTTCAATAAAACATGTTATCCTTCAACTATGCCTATGGTAAATATCATCTAACTAATCTATTGGGGTTCGTACGGGTCCTTGAAAACCTGGAAAGGCCTGCAATTTGTCTAATGGTCCTTGAAAATGGAAAATGATGATTCTTCATATCTGACTTGGATTCTGGTGCACTTATATCTAACATTTGTCACCACAGAGAGCCGAATATCGAGCCAATTTATAGAACCTGTTGCTGCAGAAGCCGATGGTGTTAGAGTTTTCGTTTTGGCGTGCTAGCCAAAAATTAATTTTCCATGTTTGCACTTCAAATATCTCAAAAGTTAGCCATCTAAAATAAAAGTTACTAAAGTAAAGTAAATTATAAAGATCATCCTAATATATTTATCTCAGAAAATGACAGAAACTCACAATTATCGGACTATGAAACTTTAATAATCATCATAACATCGTCCTGGAATTTTGTTGTGAACGGTCCTGGAATTTGATGTCAAAATTTGGTGAGACTTGGGTGTCTGTGGTTTCAGGTGGAGGTTGGCGTTGCGTTCGTCGGGCCCGACTCGCACGCCATCCATGCGATGGGGGACAAGATCCAGAGTAAGAAGATCGCTGCCGAGGCGCGAGTGAACCTCATTCCCGGCTTTGACGGGGAAGTGATGGACGAGAAGCATGCCCTGAAAGTGGCGAACGAGATAGGTACTACGCGGGGGGGCGGTGGGGGTAACGTCGATTTTGTTTGTTTGTTGTTATTTTACATCCTAGCAACATCTAAGGTCATATCAGGACGGGTACCGATTTGTGACAATGCGCACTCATGGCAACTCAGTGCTGCCCTACTGGGAGACCAGGCTGCCAGCACCCGCTATCGCACTCAGTTACATTATCCTGATACTGTGCAAGCCAGTCCTTGTCCTATCCTATTAATGCTAAGTGCCAGGCTAGGTAATGACAAGTATCAATTTTTATGTCTTTGATTTGACTCGGCTGAGATTCGAACTCCCGACCTTCCGGACAGGATGCTTGCGCTCTACCGATTACGCCACCGCGTCCGGTACGGGTAATGCCGAAGAATTTCTGTACAATTGAAGCGATACTCCTATGGAATCGGTGGCTGTTCAGAATCAGACCAGACGGGATGGCCGAATGAGTTGACGTCCACCTCCAGTTTTGGTAGATTGTGGGATTGGGACCCTGGTCGAGTCAAACCAATGACTTAAAAATTGATACTTTTTGTCGCTTCTTAGTCAGCCGCTCGACATTGTTAGGATATGGCAAGGACTGGTTGGCCCAGTGTCAAGATAATGTGACTGAGTGGGATATCAGGTCATGGTGCTGGTGGCCTGGTTTCCCAGTGAGGCAGCACTATAGTCGCCATGAGTGCGTACTATCACAAATCAGTACCTGTCCTGATATGACATGTTGCCAGGACGTAGAACTCCAACAACCAACCAACCAACCCACCCCCACCTAAAAAAGAAAATCGCGCATTCAAACGCACACGCCCAAAGGATTATATAATAGGGCTGGTCTTGGTTTTCTTTTCTTTTAGTGGTGTTTGAAAAATACGTCAAAGTGTGCTGACTTTGACATAGGCTTAGGAACAATGTTTTATAGTTGTTACTGTTAAACATCTTTGCTAAATGGCTTTATGTGAAAGTTAGCTCTCCATTTCACAGCACCAGATATAATATATCATCAGTGGTTTGATTGATTGAATGATTGATAGAATGATTGAGTCATTGCTGATGGCTTGATGCCGTGTCGGCAGCAAGGGCCATATTCACTGAGAAGCTAGTGGTATCTATTGCCAGTCTTGTGTTAATCACATTTACATGCATGTATTGAATTTTATGTGAAATTGCGAAATTATCAAAGCCGTGGCAAATAATCTGATAAAACATCACATTTTCAAAAGCAAAACACTGATCTAGATTTGAACATACATATCCAACTTAGATACTTCAAATAGAGTTACTATAAAGGAAAATAAGGTTCTTACTTCATCTTCCGAATACCGGAAGTTAAGTACCCGGGGAGAGGCCAAGCCCGCGCAGGCCAGAAGTAACCTCACAGTTAGCAACTCGGCAGCGGAGGAGCAACAGCGAGTTGGAGGAGGCTAGTATACAAGTGTAGGTAAGTCATACAGGAGGACTTAAATTGTATTAAGATTGTTATACGGCTAATGTGACCATGCCAGATATGGCTGAATTCAAGAAAATGTACGAGGAAATGGTACATTTGAGAGAAGAAGTGAAGACTCTACATACGGAGTCGGAGCAGTGGCAAGAGAGCCAGAGAGAAGAGTGGGAAGAATATGTAGGTCATGATGGCGGCACAAGCAACACGTGGCCAGACTATGACAATATTAACCTCAGCTCCATGACTATGTCGGAGCAATTGACAGCACTAAGAGCCTCGGCTCCTATTAATCCGACTACGGCATCTACGTCAATAACAAACCAGTTGTGGCGAGTGCGGGAAAGCCGTCGCCATTCAGCAGCTTCATACCGCCAAAGCCAATGCCGGCGGAGCAGGTCGTAATGCCGACAACATCAGGAGTCTAATGCTCGAATCTGTGGCTGTGTAGGCAGGCTATGGTGAAAACAATACAGACAAAGAGAAAGGAAGAGTATAATGTGTAAAGAAGGAGTCCAGCCCTGTCGTTTATTGCTTAAATAGTTACATGGGTTCATTGTAGAGTATCACCCCCACCCCTTTCCCCCAATGGGAATCAAGCATTCTTGGCCCTACCAATAGGGATCCAGCATTCCTGGTCCCCATGTGTGGTCTACTCTAAATAATGTATGGGGCAGAGACATGGACAATCTCTAAGAAAATGTACAAACGTTTAGCAGCATTTGAGATGTGGACTTATCGAAGAATGATGAAAATATCATGGACAAAGAAGATCACCAACAAAGGAGTTCTCAGAAAAATTAAAAATAAGAAAAGCTTGTTTGCCACTATACAGACAAAGAAACTTATTTATTTTGGCCACATCATTCGTCAGAGTTCAATATACCGTACATTGTTGGAAGGGAAGGTGAATGGCAGCAGAGGGAGGGGGAGACCAAGAACATCATGGTTTACAAATATTTCACAGTGGACAGGCTTGAATTATTCACAGTCTATCAGAACAGCACAACATCGGGACAAGTGGAGAACCATTGCATCCAACCCTCGACTAGAGGATGGAACTGTTGATTGATTGATGGATACCAGTGATCAGCCCACCACCACAAGCTGTATGGCCCCATGGCCACCACCAACCTTGACCTTTTGAGTGTGGTGATCCCTATCCCAGCAGAGGGGGTAGGCCCTGAGTGCAATCACACCCAGACCTGCAACATACAGACTACATCCCACTCAGGCACCACCAACCCATACATATATATATACATACATGCACCTGGTCACATACACCGATCAGTAATAGAACATTTGCATTCCCCCTATGCTAAATATCAGAATATTTTACAATGTACTCCGCCCCTCAACTTCTTACCACCTGCGTCCCAAAAACGCAGCGAGAAAAGAAGTTTACATCTCTACGTTGTCTCCATCTTACCTTGTTGAATCCACCAACCAATAATTAATAGACAGGATAATTTATTATCATTATATAAAAGGCGGAACGGCTCTATGATTATTGTTATTCGGATTATTACTGTGCAGTAATATTGTTGCTATTTGATTGCGATTAATATGTATATCGACCAATCGTTGCCCGACTTGATCGATCGTGGGCTGGCTACTGCAGCGCCACCTCCACTCGGCCATTCCGCGCCGGGCTTTCAAATTGACCATTTCGTCTGTTCATCTGTCGTTTGTTTGTCGGTACTCCGAAGCTAAGTAGTACGCTATGGTATTTTGTCGCGAATGCAGGGAGGGCCATAAAAAAGACGACAAATTATCTTGTGTTCATTACCAACAAGAGAAAAGGAGTACCCGGCAGGCTACTATGGCAGCTAAGGGAAAGAAGCAGTCGGATGACTTGGAGGTCGATGTAGTGGACGAGTCACTAGCTACATTGAGTATTGACGACCGGGAGAAAAAAGCCCGGGACGATATAGCAAGACTCGAGACGGAGATACGAGTCAGTGCGCTGGAGGTTCGCAGGAAGGAACTGCAGACGATAAGGGACGAACAGCTAGCAAGACGACGACGGGAACATTCTACCGAGAATGTGAACGACTTGGGACTACTGGCGCCCACATGGAATGTGGGTGCGCTGACACCCGGTGCGCCAGGAACCATGACCTGTTTCTCAAGGGCGCGAACAAGGGATGGCAGCAGACGACGACGAAAACGCAGCTGCAGTGACATCAGTTCAACCCGTAGGAGACGCAGTAAGGACTATGCGCTTGCTGTGCGCAAGTCGGCTGTGCGCAAGTCGGCTGAACAAATGGGAATGGCGGCATTCGCAAAGGTTAACTGAGGCAAGAGTTCGGTGCATTATGGTGCGCAGAACGCGAAGGTGCGCAAAGCGGGTGCTAATAGTTCATACGGGAGGAAAGGCTTGAGCACTTTTTCTAAGACAACACATTGCTGCTACCTCTGGAATGGCGAGGAGGGATGCGGCAGAACGGAGGAGTGCAACTACGACCATAAGTGCTCGTAATGCGGTTCGAAAAGTCATAGGAAATACAAATGTAAGGAATGAAGTGGTAATTCAGCTCAGTCGAATTCGTCTATAGCAACTCCCCGGAACGCGCAAACTTCTACTCATTTATTTCAATTGAACCGCACTAATGATGCCAATTACTCGACAATCGACGGCAACATTCCTGGGCGAATTGCGATTGCGCCTACAGACCCTTCAATAATGGGACGTGCGCCACCTCGACAGCTGTTCTTCAGTCATGTGAACAGACAGCATGTCACAGCCTCCCATGCCTATGAATGAGTAGAAGAGAACCCGAGCAAGCTCGAGTATAAAGAACAATCAAGGGTTGACTATTTATAGGAAATTATTATTATGGGAATAGAGGTCCTGATCCTGGTTTTAGATTTTTTGCTCCCTCCAAACTTCGAAAACTGAGGCTACTTCCTACCTGCACTGGCTTGGCCTATCCCCTGATCCTTACCTTCGTATTCGTAGATTCGTAAGAATCTCAGTAATACTTCAACTTAGAAGTAAGTATAGTATAACTATCATATAGATTATGACAATCAATTTAATATATTTATCTTAGAAAAATGGCCGAAGCTCAAAACCATCGGACTATGCAACTTTAAAATAAGTTAATTCAAATTAATGTAATGTAGATTAAAATGATCGACCTAATATATATTTTTTATTAATTAAAGATAATATTGATATAAAAAAAGGTGCTGATGCTAGAACAGGTGCGATAACCATCACATGGCTGGTACTAAGGATGACACCTACGTAGCCACTTTTGCATGATAGTGTTGCAATGCCTTGGTCTTGGTGCCACTATGGCAGCTAGTGAATAGAATGTTCAATCAGTCCTTTCTTATTTCGTCAAAGGACGCAGAGGCTGAATCGGTAGAGCGCGGGCCTCGCATGGGGAAGGTCGGGATTTCTGTTCCCGATCGAGTCAAACCAATGACTTTAAAATTGATACTTGTCGCTTCCTAGCCTGGTACTTGGCATTAATAGGATAGGTCAAGGACTTGCTAGCTCAGTGTCACGAAAATATGACTGAGTGGGATATCTGGTCATGGTGCCGGCGGCCTGATTTCCCAGCGGGGCAGTACTATAACGTCACCATGAGTGTGGACTGTCACAAGTCGGTACCCATCCTGATATGACTTAGATGTTGCGAGTACGTAAAACTCAACCAACCAACCAATCTTATTTCCTCCAGGCTACCCGGTCATGATCAAGGCATCGGCTGGAGGAGGTGGGAAGGGGATGAGAGTCGCCTGGAACGATGAGGAAACTAAGTGAGTTAATTTGGGTATATTGTGTGGGGTGGGGGGGCGTTTATTTAACGGAGATGAAAGATCTTCCGATTTCGCGGATTTCAGCGATTTTTGACGTTCAGAAAATATCAGCATATTATATATTATATATTGATTGCCCGAACAGCGTTCGTATGACCTTACATGTTCCTAGAACATAAACCCAAACAAGAAAGAGTTATGTATGGGTTATAATATAGCATGGTTGGCAACCCTTACGACGGTTTCGCCGTAAGGTGTACAATATTTTATGTCCCATCATCACTCCACACCCCACCCCCACCCATCCAGTCCCCCTCCTGTTCCTCTTCCATGAACAATATAGAAATCTATCACAGATGAATCAAAAATGCACCACAGAGCATCTAAGATTATAAAATTGGGGTGGGGGGGGGGGGGGGAGTACCCCGCCCAAATATAACATCCCTTAAGATCTTCAGGTTTTTCATTTTATGTTGGAAACCCTGATATAGCCACAAGGAGAGTTGAAACCTGACTTCTGGCATTTTCCCGCGAATCCATCGGGAAAATTCGCTGGTGGCGCCAAAGTTTCCGGGTTTTTTTTTGTTGGAAACCACTTTCGTCCTTGTTTAATTAAAGTTGCTTTTGTAGTGTAGAGCATGAGTATTGCTTTGACGATATTTAAAAAACTAAACCAAAAAAAGCCCAATTAAATTGCACTACCGTAATTTCTGTCGGTTCATGTGTGTTGAAAGCTGTTCATCTAAAAGTGCACATTATTTTCTTTTTTGTATTTTAAACTTCCAACAATTACATTCTACACATCTACTTGAACTACAGATGTTCTACGTAGATTGTGTAAATATTTCTAAATGTTGCTCTTCGATGTTTACTAGGAAAGGCTTCAGGCTGTCTAAAGACGAGGCAATTTCAAGTTTTGGTGATGACAGGATGCTTATAGAGAAGTTTATCGACAACCCGCGCCACATTGAAGTCCAAGTCAGTTTCTGATTAACTTTATAACCCACTAAAGTGCCATCTTCATCGTAGCAATAGTAGGTTTATTGTAGTTGTTATTTGATCATTTTTAATTTTGACGTTTTATCAAGAGATTCTGCTGAAAGCAGTCTCATTGGTCATCTGATTGATTTGATATTTGATTGGTGGTTGTTTTAAGCCATTTTGGCAACAAAGGTCATATTCACGGCGAGAAGTGTTTATTCTGTCCATTTTCATTTAACCATCACTTATACACAGAGTGTCAAATCACACAATCAAATATTTGTCAAAAGACACATATGAAGTTAAAATGTTCACAATTATCAAAATTGTGGTCAAGGAAAATAAAATCCCAGGTAAAAGTCATTCTTAGTAAATTGGTTAAGATTGATTTTATAAACTATGTGCGGTGGTACAGCCCGGTTATTGGTCATGTAATAAACGGCCGATTTACAGCAAAGGATAACTAAAATTACGCCTTTAAGCATCATCTCGGAATTAAAGAAATACTACAGGCTATTGTAGTATCATTTCTGTAAATTAATAAATTCCACCATTTCCAGCAACCAATGTGATATGGTGGTGCCTGTTATTGATAGGTTATTGTTAATTTTGTAATGGAATGTGTGAGTTATCTGTGAGCTACTTAATGTTGTTTACTGACATCCCACAGGTGCTTTGTGATCAACACGGGAACGGTATTTATCTCAACGAGCGTGAGTGTTCCATCCAGCGCCGTAACCAGAAGGTCATAGAGGAAGCCCCAAGGTCAGTGGTTCTTTCAGCAGGGACTATTACCCCAACACCTAGGTTACAACCATGTTACATCATAATAGTGTAGTAGTCTGTACATGAGCTCCACCACCTTGCGGTGGCTGCAGGGACTATGGCGTCTGCTGTCACAGTCAAGTGGCAGCACACTAGCCAGTGGGCAGGTCTCGGCATGGACTGCCCGTACTGCGTCCGGCTAGAGGCTTCCCCTGCTGTGAGAGGTAACCTGCAACCTGACTGGTATGGGGAAGGTCACTTGGTCTTGTTACGCTGCGGTGGGCGTGGAGAAGATAATAAACATTGGAAGTGTACGTTCCTGTCTTTTGTCGTTCTTCCATGTGTGGGATACAGGAGAGCCCATGGAGGAGCCAGCCGTAAGTGGCCTATCACAATGTATTATGATAAGGGTATTAAATAAATTGTCATAAGATTTTCTATGCAATACAATTCAATATTTTACTTCTCTTTTTTAAGCTAAAGAGAAAAGCAATGCAAGCCTCGTATGTACATGGCTAACTCCCTAAGCTACCCTATCTAAGTACCCACATGGATACCTCCCTACAATCTAGCCTCTCTAACCGACCACCTCTACAGATCGAACACTCCTTATATTAATCGCTTTATTTGGGTCCCAAATGATGGCCCATACAATACCATTGTAATGATGTGGGGAAAAACCCTCCCTACACCAGCCTACACCTCCCTAAATGGACCATTTAAAGTTGGTCCATCAGTCGGTCGATTCAGAGAGGTTTTTCTGTATTTTTAAAAATATCTTTTTTATTGATACGGTATTTGTTCTGCCCATAGCGTGTTTGCTCCCACAAGGGTGCTTGTTTTCAATGCTGGACAGCTGTGAGGAATGTTATGGTGTATACCCCGGTTCCATGTTGGTATCCGGGACATCCACCAACATTTATTTAAGTAGTTAGTATCTATGTTAGTTTTTTTTGGGGGGGGGATAACTTCCTATCATTTATAACTAATATCGTAGCCTAGTATGCACATCTAGTGAGATGCTAATAGGCTTGTGGATGAGGATGTGTTCCCAGAATTTGTTTGTTTTGTTTGCAGCTTTCCTTTCACTTGCCCTGTCCCTAGTTAGTGTCTAGATGTGCCAGAAGACATCTGTATTCTTCGGGACTGTGACCAGGTGGGTCGGCTGCGGTGTTAAATTGTTAACCAGTTCTAACGGCATTCTCCCTCAATTTTGGTTTCACCACCTTCCTTTCACCTGTGCCCTGTCCCTAGTTGGTACCCGTGTGCGCCAGAACACACCCGTACCCTTCGGGACTGCGACCTGGCGGCGGGTTGTGGTATTTTCTCATGCCATAGTGTATTATAGGTTGGGTTCGGTGAGCATGGTTGGTCTGTCCGTATCTTTCGTGATTTGTGCCAGAACACATACCAACTCATACTCCAGATGACTGTGTATTTATAGGTTTGATGTGCACCCTCTTCCGTGGCCAGTCCTTTTCATGTGTGCTCTTTCACAGTTTGCCTTGACTGCGCCCGGTCAGGTTGTAAAGTTGAATCCACTACTCAACTAATAGATTTACCACTCATCGTGTTCACCAGTTATGTAAAGACTAGGTCTCCAGTTTTGTAGAATGGCTAAAGCTTGAATCTGTGGTTGTGTAGGCAGCCTATAGTGAAATCAATACAGACAAAGAGAATGGAAGAGTATAAAGTGTAACTTAGAAGAGAGAGTCAAGCCCTCTGGTTTATTATTTATATGGTACATGGGTTCATTGTAGAGTATCACCCCACCCCTTTCCCCCAATCTTGAGCCTGAGTGTGGTGGCCCACTCAGGCACCACCAGCACCTACATATATATACATACATGCGGTTGGTCATGTATACCTGTTTAGTAATAGAACATTTGCATTCCCCCCCAATGCCGTAAATCGGAATATTTTACAAGGTGTAATTTGGTGCCCATATGATGGTGTATGGTTATATTTGTTCTTTTTTAGGAATTGTTTATAGAGCTCCAGTTTCTTGATTGCTCTGACTGGAGGTGGTTGTTTGTTCCAGGCTTGCGCGGCCATGACTAACACACTTCTCTCATGTATTTTATTAATCCTTATGGTTTCTTTTAGCACTGGTGCACCTGTATATCTGGTGTTTCTACCAGCAGTCACTGTGAGACCTTGTTGTGTGGTGTAGTGGTGTGCAAGTAGCTTGTGTTGTAGTTCTCTTCTATTTGTTAGTAGTTTTGTGTTGCATTTAATGTGGAGTTCCATCGTTGGGGATCTTTTGTGGACCTGGAGCCATACCTTTAGTGCTCTGTTCGGTAGCACTTGTAATTTATTTAGCAGGTTTGCATTCCCTCCCATGTAGATGATATCACAGTAGGGTAGGATCATACCTTTGTATATTTATATAGCCATGCTTTCTGTCATGAAGTATCTTAGTTTTGCTAGTAGCCATATTTTATAATAAGCTTTCTTTATTGTATTATGCAGGTGTCATAATTTAGGTGCCTGTCTAGGTCCACTCCTAGATAGCGATAGCTGTCTACTGACTCGAGTTGACGATCCCCCAGTTGGCAGTTTAACTTTAGGATTTGGTGTGCTTGGTACCGAACAGTACCGTTTTTGATTTACTTGTATTTATTGTTATTTTGTTTATTTGGCACTATTCGTTTAACTTCAATAGTATTTTATTTAGGGTTGATTCTAGTTCCTCGGGTGATTTGCTAGCCACGTAGACCACTGTGTCATCAGCGTATAAAAGCAGGTGTTCTGTTTCTAACCCAATTATTGAGGTCATTTATGTAAATTAGGAACCGGAGGGGGCCCAAAACGGACCCCTGCGGTACTCCGTAGTGAAAGTATTCTTTCCCTGATGTTTCGTGTCCCTGTTTGTATTGAATTTTTCTGACAGTTTGCTCCCTATGGTCGAAAAATGTTTAGTCATGGTTTCAGCTATTTCTGTGTTACTGAGTACCTTTCCATCCGACTGGGCGCGGTGGCCGAATCGGTAGAGCACAGGCCTCGCGTTCGGGAGCTCGCGAGTTCGGTTCCCGGTCGAGTCAAACCAATGCTCGGAATTATTAGGATAGGACAAGGGCTGGTTAGCTCGTTTTCAGGATATCGGGTCATGGTGCTGGCGGCCAGATTTCCCAGTGGGGCAGAACTATAAATTCGCCATGAATGCGTACTGTCACAAGTCGGTACCCGTCCTGATATGACCTTGGATGTTGTTAGGATGTAAAACAACAGACAAAGAATATCCTTTCCATCCTTAGCACATAGGGCGATGTTTTCTTTGTTTTGGGGGTCGGTAGTAGTATTTTTACGTTTTCACAAAATTTGTGTGAGTTTTCCCCCATTGCTGGTCCTGTTTGACGATGAACCATCTTTTGGCTTTACTCACTGCCTTCTGGCTTTGGTTTCTCGATTTGTGATAATTATCTATATCTGTCTGAAGCCCGCTTTCTTTGGCTAATTTCCCGTTATTGTATTTCATCATGATTATGTTTATCAGTTCCGGTGTAACCCATGGTTCTTGGTTTGCTTTTATTTTTATTTTTATTTTTTTTATTGGACAGCTGTTGTCCAGATGTTTTTGTATTTCCCCCAGGATGGTGTCCCATTGATTGTTTATATTTTGATCAGTTGGAGGAAGTGGTTCTATATTGGCCTTTAGGTGAGCTTCTAATGCTTCTTTTGTGTAGTTCTTGTAATTGCACCATTTTTTGCACCAGACCTTTACCTTTAATCAGATTTTCTATGGTATTTTTATTTTTGTTATTTGTTTTATAGTTTATATTGAGGTCGCCAAATAGGAATATCTTGGCAGTGGTGAGTTTTGGTATATTGTCTAGGATGGCCTCCAGTTCCGTAATGAATTTCTCCACACGTTTCCATCTGGGGGTCTGTATAGGCTCCCTACCGCGATGTCAGCTTGTTTTTCATTTTTGATTACTGTCCACATTAATTCTAGGTAATTGTTTGATCTTTCTTTTACTGGTATTTTTTTTAAACTCATCAGGCTTGTACAGCTTGCTCTCTATCTCAAAGTTTCTTCCTCTCATTCTTGCTGTTGTGTTTTCATTTTTTTTCTCTTGCTAGGGTGTACATTTGTTGTATCATCTTCTCATCCAGGATTTCTGCCTCTGTCCTGTCTGGCCTAAGCGTGACATTCCTGAATTTGTGTTCGTTGATTAGTCTTTTCTTGTTATTGAAAAGCTCTCTCTTCTGACTTTCTGTTTCTAGTTGTATTTTTATCCCTCTGGGCCTGCAGGAGGAGTCTTTGCTATCATCTGTTGTGTCATCTTTATTTGAAGCCTTTTCCCCATCTGTTCCTTCCTTTTCTTGTTCGTTGGGGTTTTTTCTGTTGGTTTCTTCTTGAAATCTTTTCCGAGTCTGTATGCCTTTGTGATCACTGTCCCCCAAAATGTACACTCCGCTTGTTTTAGTAGATCCGATACAGTGTCTTCCATGGTTTCTCCTTCCTTTTCCGGTATACCATGTACTATCACTTTCAGTTTCTTGTTCTCTGTGTTTACTTGTGTTGTGGTGGTCTCATTTTTCTCCGTTGGCCTAGTGTCTTTGGTCTTTGATCTGCTATTTTTGTTTGTGGCTTCCTGGTCTTGGGTTTCATATTCTGCCTTGTACCATGCACATTCAATTTTCAGGCTGTTGTAGGCCATTTGTAATTTTTCCAGTTCCTTTTCCAAGTTCATGGAATTTTTTTGTGGATGTTCTGTGGTCAGTTTAGTTTCCTGGACATTTGTACATTTGGTCTCGGTTGTTGTACGTTCGGTTTCATTTTCCTTGGATGTTTGTTCAATTTCTTTTTTAATCCAGTCCTTGATAATTGTGGAGACGTTCTCCCCTAGGATTGCACTTATCAATTTTAATTCCAGTTCATCCGCTTTGCTGGAAGTTGTCATGGCTTCCTTGGTCATTTTGGTGTTTGTCATTTCCTTGTTTACGTTTGTCCCCGTTTTTCCCGCCATTTTAACGGTCGACTCCGGTCACCTTTTGGTCAGAACACCAGTGCCTCTGTACTGAAAAAAAGGTGAAAATATTCATTTGAATAAATTGTTTACCGACAAAATATTATAATAGACTTGGAATTGTTTTTGCTGTTTGCCACATGTGAATTCAAAGAATATGGCGTTCTTTTGTTTATCTGATAACAAAGCCTGATAATAGATAGATGTCTGTTAACAGCACCTTCATGGACCCAGACACGAGAAAGGCGATGGGTGAACAAGCGGTGCAGCTTGCCAAGGCAGTAAAGTACAGCTCAGCTGGTGAGTACAGTCATGTATCTATATATAATAACAAACGGTGGTTAAGTTTAGGGTCATTCTCATCACTACTCCTCCGTTAATCAGCACTGCCAATGCACATCATCGTACTCCACTGATGCTTCGCCATGTTAATAGCATGCTTTTGTTTGTGCCTACCATGCACATTTCATATTACTTTTTGTGATTTTTTACTAACTTTAATCACTTTGACCAGAGTGGTATTCATTTTGAGTCATGTAACTGAGTGTTGTTAATTCCGCCATTAGATAGCGCCATCGATATGGTTCACCGAATAATGGTACAGATGGGTTCCACCAGATGGCCGCAATATATTGAAATGGGACTGCATGATATATACAGTCTCTGAACATAGTCAGAGACCGTTTGAAGTATAGTGACTAAGGCACAGTTGGCCCACAAGTACCAAGAAACGATGGTGGTGGCGCCACTGTAGCCCTAATGCCCCGAAGCTTAGTATAGCTGATAGCAGATTGGTTAATAATTAATGCAATAATGATAGAATATTAGGTTAAATAATACCTCTGCCGAAGATTTTTACCTGCATACTATTATGCTAACTATAATGACAGTTCAACAATATTGCTCCAGGGATTGGTGCTGTGTACGGGTTAGAGCTAGTATAGTATATTAAAATACACTGCATCTCCTACAATCTTTCCGTAGGTAAATGTTTATTCTGCTGAATAAGTTTTTTTGCCTCCCCGAAGCACTGTTCTTCCAGCCGTTTTTTCAATTCAGAATTATTTACACAAGAATGGTATATAAAGGAAGGTATGTAAGGTGAGCTAACAATAGCTGTTGAATACAAGTTTAGCGCATTTAACACATTCGAATTCTGATAGTTACCTTTAAGTTCCATAGCAATATGGCAACTAGTGTCATCTGACTACATCAATATTAGTCAGATCGGTGTGAGTATTTTCATGATATTTAGAATGTAAGCAGAAGTTATCTTCTGTATTCATTTGGTAAAGTTGTAATGGTGTAATGATTAGACCACTAGTCCGGAATGCAAGAGATGTGGGATCGATTCCCGCGCTGGGGGCAATATTTCCCATTTTGATAATTTGGTTTCGACGAGGGAGTGGAGAAACCCTCGTAGGTGTAGCATTATCAGAGGCGGCTTTCCTCCGTGCAGTGTGGAGGTTCTGAATTAGGTCCGGCTAACACACCTTCATAACTAACAGTTGTTCTGTGTGACCGAATGCACTGGCCAGTAGAGCGCAGGCTTCCCATGCAGAAGGTCGGGAGCTCAATTCCCGGTCGAGTCAAGACCAATGGCATACACAATTTATACTTGTCGCTTCCTAGCTAGGTGCTTGGCATTGTTAGGATAGGGCAAGGACTGGTTTGCTTGGTGTTCAGGATAATGTGACTGAGTGGGCTGATCCCCCCCTCCCCAGTGGGCAGCACTATAAAGTTGCACTGTCACAAGTCGATACCCGTCCTGATATGACCTTAGATGTTGCCAGGACGTAAAACTCCAACAACCACCCAACCTGCGCACTTATCACCTTGCAGGTACTGTGGAGTTCCTTGTTGATTCAAAGAAGAACTTCTACTTCCTGGAGATGAACACGCGTCTGCAGGTGGAGCATCCGATAACTGAGATGATCACCGGTATCGACATAGTCCACCACATGTTTAGGGTTGCCAAGGGTGAGCACCTGCCCCAACGCCATGTTGAACCTGTTCAAACTGGGCTTTCTTGAGGACAGCAGGACTGTACCACCTCATAATTTATTAAATCAATCTTTACCAATTTACTAAGAATGACATTTACCTGAAATTATATTTTCATTGACCACAATTTTTATAATTGTGAGCTTTTTAACTTCATACACGTCTTTTGACAAATATTTTATTGTGTGCTTTTACACCGTGTGTGAAAGTGATTGTTAGACCAAAATGGACAGAATACAAGTTAAACATTTCTTTCCGTGAATATGGCCTTTGTTGCCAACATGGCATAAAACAACCACCAATCAACTAAATCTATTCGAGCATTCGAAGTTAGATTTGTATCCCAGTGTCCCAAAATCTTTTAACCAAATAAAAATGGTTTAAGAAAAAGTCACTCCTAAATTTCTTCAACTAAGCACAAACAAGGAAACAAAAACAAACTCGCATACATGCCGTATATTTATTTTTTGTAAATATGTTTATTCTGCTGAATAAGAATGATCTGTTTACTTTTCTTTCACCAGGTCACAAATTAGCACACACGCAGAAGGATGTACCCATTGATGGATGGGCGGTCGAGTGTCGGGTGTATGCAGAAGTAAGCAGAGTAACTGGTTTTAGTTAACACTTGCTGCTCTGGCAACGATTTGGGAGCCGTATATATGGAGCGTTTTCAGAAACGGTATGACTTTTGTGACATGGAAACCAAAAGTGAAAACATCCCAAATTATAGCACAAAACATTCCAAATAATAACAGAATCCATGTTCATGTGGAGGTTGACATGTTGTGCATATGTCAGAGTTAAAAAAAATTTCCTTCTTCTTTTGATTTTGATCTTATACAAATTGAGAAAACCGTTTAGATTAACGTGTAACATCCATCCATAACATCTTTTTTTGGTGATGGGTCTATTTATGCTCCCCATAACGGTTAAGTCTAATGACTTGTTTTCGCCGCTAGACAGTAATAGTCTTGTGACTCCCCTTCTTTTTTATCACTTTCAGTTGTTGTGTAGCTAACTACTGCATGCATTCATTCTCTGTAAGCATTCTCCCACATCCCCCAAACCTCTGTGAATTGTTTCGGTCTACAATTGGATAATTGTTTGGTTACCAATAGTTCATTTCTCTGAATGTCTTCACCTTGCTGTGTTAGTGGTCATTAGGTTTTGATTTTAAGTTTTATACTATACATGCGGTTGGTCATGTATACCTGTTTAGTAATAGAACATTTGCATTCCCCCCAATGCCGTAAATCGGAATATTTTACAAGGTGTAATTTGGTGCCCATATGATGGTGTATGGTTTTATTTGTTCTTTTTTAGGAATTGTTTATAGAGCTCCAGTTTCTTGATTGCTCTGACTGGAGGTGGTTGTTTGTTCCAGGCTTGCACAGCCATGACTAACGCACTTCTCTCATGTATTTTATTAATCCTTATGGTTTCTTTTAGCACTGGTGCACCTGTATATCTGGTGTTTCTACCAGCAGTCACTGTGAGACCTTGTTGTGTGGTGTAGTGGTGTGCAAGTAGCTTGTGTTGTAGTTCTCTTCTATTTGTTAGTAGTTTTGTGTTGCATTTAATGTGGAGTTCCATCGTTGGGGATCTTTTGTGGACCTGGAGCCATACCTTTAGTGCTCTGTTCGGTAGCACTTGTAATTTATTTAGCAGGTTTGCATTCCCTCCCATGTAGATGATATCACAGTAGGGTAGGATCATACCTTTGTATATTTATATAGCCATGCTTTCTGTCATGAAGTATCTTAGTTTTGCTAGTAGCCATATTTTATAATAAGCTTTCTTTATTGTATTATGCAGGTGTCATAATTTAGGTGCCTGTCTAGGTCCACTCCTAGATAGCGATAGCTGTCTACTGACTCGAGTTGACGATCCCCCAGTTGGCAGTTTAACTTTAGGATTTGGTGTGCTTGGTACCGAACAGTACCGTTTTTGATTTACTTGTATTTATTGTTATTTTGTTTATTTGGCACTATTCGTTTAACTTCAATAGTATTTTATTTAGGGTTGCTTCTAGTTCCTCGGGTGATTTGCTAGCCGTGTAGACCACTGTGTCATCAGCGTATAAAAGCAGGTGTTCTGTTTCTAACCCAATTATTGAGGTCATTTATGTAAATTAGGAACCGGAGGGGGCCCAAAACGGACCCCTCCGTAGTGAAAGTATTCTTTCCCTGATGTTTCGTGTCCCTGTTTGTATTGAATTTTTCTGACAGTTTGCTCCCTATGGTCGAAAAATGTTTAGTCATGGTTTCAGCTATTTCTGTGTTACTGAGTACCTTTCCATCCGACTGGGCGCGGTGGCCGAATCGGTAGAGCACAGGCCTCGCGTTCGGGAGCTCGCAAGTTCGGTTCCCGGTCGAGTCAAACCAATGCTCGGAATTATTAGGATAGGACAAGGGCTGGTTAGCTCGTTTTCAGGATATCGGGTCATGGTGCTGGCGGCCAGATTTCCCAGTGGGGCAGAACTATAAATTCGCCATGAATGCGTACTGTCACAAGTCGGTACCCGTCCTGATATGACCTTGGATGTTGTTAGGATGTAAAACAACAGACAAAGAATATCCTTTCCATCCTTAGCACATAGGGCGATGTTTTCTTTGTTTTGGGGGTCGGTAGTAGTGTTTTTTACGTTTTCACAAAATTTGTGTGAGTTTTCCCCCATTGCTGGTCCTGTTTGACGATGAACCATCTTTTGGCTTTACTCACTGCCTTCTGGCTTTGGTTTCTCGATTTGTGGTAATTATCTATATCTGTCTGAAGCCCGCTTTCTTTGGCTAATTTCCCGTTATTGTATTTCATCATGATTATGTTTATCAGTTCCGGTGTAACCCATGGTTCTTGGTTTGCCTTTATTTTTTTTGTTTTTATTGGACAGATGTTGTCCAGATGTTTTTGTATTTCCCCCAGGATGGTGTCCCATTGATTGTTTATATTTTGATCAGTTGGAGGAAGTGGTTCTATATTGGCCTTTAGGTGAGCTTCTAATGCTTCTTTTGTGTAGTTCTTGTAATTGCACCATTTTTTGCACCAGACCTTTACCGTTAATCAGATTTTCTATGGTATTTTTATTTTTGTTATTTGTTTTATAGTTTATATTGAGGCCGCCAAATAGGAATATCTTGGCAGTGGTGAGTTTTGGTATATTGTCTAGGATGGCCTCCAGTTCCGTAATGAATTTCTCCACACGTTTCCATCTGGGGGTCTGTATAGGCTCCCTACCGCGATGTCAGCTTGTTTTTCATTTTTGATTACTGTCCACATTAATTCTAGGTAATTGTTTGATCTTTCTTTTACTGGTATTTTTTTTAAACTCATCAGGCTTGTACAGCTTGCTCTCTATCTCAAAGTTTCTTCCTCTCATTCTTGCTGTTGTGTTTTCATTTTTTTTCTCTTGCTAGGGTGTACATTTGTTGTATCATCTTCTCATCCAGGATTTCTGCCTCTGTCCTGTCTGGCCTAAGCGTGACATTCCTGAATTTGTGTTCGTTGATTAGTCTTTTCTTGTTATTGAAAAGCTCTCTCTTCTGACTTTCTGTTTCTAGTTGTATTTTTATCCCTCTGGGCCTGCAGGAGGATTCTTTGCTATCATTTGTTGTGTCATCTTTATTTGAAGCCTTTTCCCCATCTGTTCCTTCCTTTTCTTGTTCGTTGGGGTTTTTTCTGTTGGTTTCTTCTTGAAATCTTTTCCGAGTCTGTATGCCTTTGTGATCACTGTCCCCCAAAATGTACACTCCGCTTGTTTTAGTAGATCCGATACAGTGTCTTCCATGGTTTCTCCTTCCTTTTCCGGTATACCATGTACTATCACTTTCAGTTTCTTGTTCTCTGTGTTTACTTGTGTTGTGGTGGTCTCATTTTTCTCCGTTGGCCTAGTGTCTTTGGTCTTTGATCTGCTATTTTTGTTTGTGGCTTCCTGGTCTTGGGTTTCATATTCTGCCTTGTACCATGCACATTCAATTTTCAGGCTGTTGTAGGCCATTTGTAATTTTTCCAGTTCCTTTTCCAAGTTCATGGAATTTTTTTGTGGATGTTCTGTGGTCAGTTTAGTTTCCTGGACATTTGTACATTTGGTCTCGGTTGTACGTTCGGTTTCATTTTCCTTGGATGTTTGTTCAATTTCTTTTTTAATCCAGTCCTTGATAATTGTGGAGACGTTCTCCCCTAGGATTGCACTGATCACTTTTAATTCCAGTTCATCCGCTTTGCTGGAAGTTGTCATGGCTTCCTTGGTCATTTTGGTGTTTGTCATTTCCTTGTTTACGTTTGTCCCCGTTTTTCCCGCCATTTTAACGGTCGACTCCGGTCACCTTTTGGTCAGAACACCAGTGCCTCTGTACTGAAAAAAAGGTGAAAATATTCATTTGAATAAATTGTTTACCGACATCATATTATAATAGACTTAGAATTGTTTTTGCTGTTTGCCACATGTGAATTCAAAGAATATGGCGTTCTTTTGTTTATCTGATAACAAAGCCTGATAATAGATGTCTGTTAACAGCACCTTCATGGACCCAGACACGAGAAAGGCGATGGGTGAACAAGCGGTGCAGCTTGCCAAGGCAGTAAAGTACAGCTCAGCTGGTGAGTACAGTCATGTATCTATATATAATAACAAACGGTGGTTAAGTTTAGGGTCATTCTCATCACTACTCCTCCGTTAATCAGCACTGCCAATGCACATCATCGTACTCCACTGATGCTTCGCCATGTTAATAGCATGCTTTTGTTTGTGCCTACCATGCACATTTCATATTAGTTTTTGTGATTTTTTACTAACTTTAATCACTTTGACCAGAGTGGTATTCATTTTGAGTCATGTAACTGAGTGTTGTTAATTCCGCCATTAGATAGCGCCATCGATATGGTTTACTGAATAATGGTACACATGGGTTCCACCAGATGGCCGCACTATATTGAAATGGGACTGCATGATATATAGTCTCTGAACATAGTCAGAGACCGTTTGAAGTATAGTGACTAAGGCACAGTTGGCCCACAAGTACCAAGAAACGATGGTGGTGGCGCCACTGTAGCCCTAATGCCCCGAAGCTTAGTATAGCTGATAGCAGATTGGTTAATAATTAATACAATAATGATAGAATATTAGGTTAAATAATACCTCCTGCCGAAGATTTTTACCTGCATACTATTATGCTAACTATAATGACAGTTCAACAATATTGCTCCAGGGATTGGTGCTGTGTACGGGTTAGAGCTAGTATAGTATATTAAAATACACTGCATCTCCTACAATTTTTCCGTAGGTAAATGTTTATTCTGCTGAATAAGTTTTTTTGCCTCCCCGAAGCACTGTTCTTCCAGCCGTTTTTTCAATTCAGAATTATTTACACAAAAATGGTATATAAAGGACGGTATGTAAGGTGAGCTAACAATAGCTGTTGAATACAAGTTTAGCGCATTTAACACATTCGAATTCTGATAGTTACCTTTAAGTTCCATAGCAATATGGCAACTAGTGTCATCTGACTACATCAATATTAGTCAGATCGGTGTGAGTATTTTCATGATATTTAGAATGTAAGCAGAAGTTATCTTCTGTATTCATTTGGTAAAGTTGTAATGGTGTAATGATTAGACCACTAGTCCGGAATGCAAGAGATGTGGGATCGATTCCCGCGCTGGGGGCAATATTTCCCATTTTGATAATTTGGTTTCGACGAGGGAGTGGAGAAACCCTCGTAGGTGTAGCATTATCAGAGGCGGCTTTCCTCCGTGCAGTGTGGAGGTTCTGAATTAGGTCCGGCTAACACACCTTCATAACTAACAGTTGTTCTGTGTGACCGAATGCACTGGCCAGTAGAGCGCAGGCTTCCCATGCAGAAGGTCGGGAGCTCAATTCCCGGTCGAGTCAAGACCAATGGCATACACAATTTATACTTGTCGCTTCCTAGCTAGGTGCTTGGCATTGTTAGGATAGGGCAAGGACTGGTTTGCTTGGTGTTCAGGATAATGTGACTGAGTGGGCTGATCCCCCCCTCCCCAGTGGGCAGCACTATAAAGTTGCACTGTCACAAGTCGATACCCGTCCTGATATGACCTTAGATGTTGCCAGGACGTAAAACTCCAACAACCACCCAACCTGCGCACTTATCACCTTGCAGGTACTGTGGAGTTCCTTGTTGATTCAAAGAAGAACTTCTACTTCCTGGAGATGAACACGCGTCTGCAGGTGGAGCATCCGATAACTGAGATGATCACCGGTATCGACATAGTCCACCACATGTTTAGGGTTGCCAAGGGTGAGCACCTGCCCCAACGCCATGTTGAACCTGTTCAAACTGGGCTTTCTTGAGGGCAGCAGGACTGTACCACCTCATAATTTATTAAATCAATCTTTACCAATTTACTAAGAATGACATTTACCTGAAATTATATTTTCATTGACCACAATTTTTATAATTGTGAGCTTTTTAACTTCATACACGTCTTTTGACAAATATTTTATTGTATGCTTTTACACCATGTGTGAAAGTGATGGTTAGACCAAAATGGACAGAATACAAGTTAAACATTTCTTTCCGTGAATATGGCCTTTGTTGCCAACATGGCATAAAACAACCACCAATCAACTAAATCTATTCGAGCATTTGAAGTTAGATTTCTATCCCAGTGTCCCAAAATCTTTTAACCAAATAAAAATGGTTTAAGAAAAAGTCACTCCTAAATTTCTTCAACTAAGCACAAACAAGGAAACAAAAACAAACTCGCATACATGCCGTATATTTATTTTTTGTAAATATGTTTATTCTGCTGAATAAGAATGATCTGTTTACTTTTCTTTCACCAGGTCACAAATTAGCACACACGCAGAAGGATGTACCCATTGATGGATGGGCGGTCGAGTGTCGGGTGTATGCAGAAGTAAGCAGAGTAACTGGTTTTAGTTAACACTTGCTGCTCTGGCAACGATTTGGGAGCCGTATATATGGAGCGTTCTTAGAAACGGTACGACTTTTGTGACATGGAAACCCAAAGTGAAAACATCCCAAATTATAGCACAAAACATTCCAAATAATAACAGCATCCATGTTCATGTGGAGGTTGACATGTTGTGCATATGTCAGAGTTGAAATTTTTTTCCTTCTTCTTTTGATTTTGATCTTATACAAATTGAGAAAACCGTTTAGATTAACGTGTAACATCCATCCATAACATCTTTTTTTCTTCTTTTTTTTGGTGATGGGTCTATTTATGCTCCCCATAACGGTTAAGTCTAATGACTTGTTTTCGCCGCTAGACAGTAATAGTCTTGTGACTCCCCTTCTTTTTTATCACTTTCAGTTGTTGTGTAGCTAACTACTGCATGCATTCATTCTCTGTAAGCATTCTCCCACATCCCCCAAACCTCTGTGAATTTGTTTCGGTCTACAATTGGATAATTGTTTGGTTACCAATAGTTCATTTCTCTGAATATCTTCACCTTGCTGTGTTAGTGGTCATTAGGTTTTGATTTTAAGTTTAAAGTTTACGTTTTGTAAATATCATACCTAGCATCTATACACTAAAACTTTGCTTGAATTATCAGTGTATTTTCTATTTATTTATTTATGTATCTTTCTTTTTCTTTTTTAATTCATTTTATTTGTTGTCATTAGTCTAGCAGTGCATTTAGCTCTCTTTTGATTAATGTTTTATATATTTCTATTGTCCCTGTACTTCTTTCTTCTACTCCCAGTGTATTCCATTCCCTTGCCTTCATGTACTCGGTACTCCTCTCATATGATCTGTTTTTGGCTCTGTTTATTATCAGTCTGGGGCCATCACTACCTCTTGTTGCATTTTTTGTTACCTGCACTCTCCCAGGCTTCCTTATCTCCCTGAATGCTGCTATCTTGAGATGTGCTTTTCTCCTGTCATTTAGTGTGGTGACTCTTGCTTTCCTATGGAGATCATCAGTTGGGTGTTTATGTTCCACCTTCAGACATATCTTAAGTGCTCTATTTTGGAGTCTTTGTAGTTTATCCAACATATTTTTGTTATGCCCCATACATATTACATCACCATAGTCGTAGTATGGTAGTATCATACCTTTATAGATTTTAATAGCCATATTCGTAGTTTGGTATTTTCTGGTATTCGCTAATATCCAGATTTTGTGGTTTGCCTTCTTGATAACTTCTTTTATATTATCATTGTAGTTTAGTTTCTTATCAAGATTCATCCCTCGATATCTGTAGTTGGTCTGATAATCACGAACATTTCCTCCCAAAATTATTGGCTCCTCATTGCCATAGTTGATTTTCCCACTGCCAAACACTAGGACCTTCGACTTCTTGTGGTTTATGGAAATCTTGTTGGAGTTGCACCAATTATCTAAAGCTACTAGTTTCTCATTTAGCTTATCTCTGTTCTCCTTTCTGCTATTGCTTGTTGTGTATATCATGGTGTCATCAGCATATAGTTGGAATCTGATTCCCTCTAAGGACTTCTCCAGATCATTGAGGAGTGGGCCTAATACTGAAACTTGAGGGACTCCACAGGTTACTTGTATACTTTCTGATGTTTTGCCATTTACTTTTGTTCTCTGACTTCTCTCACTGATGTAATTCCTTATCCAATCTAGTGTTCTTCCTCTTATTCCTACTCTTTCTAGCTTTTTTATCAGTATGTCATGATTCACTGTATCGAATGCCTTGCTAAAATCTATGAATGTGGCAGTTGTATGGTCACCTGCATTCATACCTCTCAGTATGTCATTTGTTAGATTGGATATAGTTTTTGTTGTGGAGAATCCCTTTCTGAACACTCCCTGTTTGTCATTTAGTATTTTCTCACTCTAGATGTTTCATGATATGCTTGTACATTAATTTCTCTATCAGCTTGCCTGGCAGAGGTAGGAGTGATATGGGGGCGGTAGTTGCCCATGTCCCCTTTGTCTCCACCCTTGTGTATTGGTACCACTGTAGCCTGCTTCCATGCGTGGGTAAAATACCCATCTCAAATGAATTATTGATTAAGTCACATATAACATTTGGTATGGCAAGCATAGCATCTTTAATTATTCTGGCTTGTAGGTTCTCTATTCCTGATGACTTTCCTAGATCTATTCTCGTAGCTAGTCTAATCACTTCATTCTTTCTTACTCTTGCTGTCTCTGGATTATTTTCAACTGCATCACCTGCGTATTCCCAGCTTCCTCTGAATTGTTCTGCTAACTTTGCTCCTATCTCTGTGAAGTGTTTATTTAGTCAATCTGGTGCTCTCTCATTTGATATGGTGTTCCTTCTCCATCTGTTAGCGCTATTTTGCTTTTCTCCTTATCTCCCGGTAATGCCATCTCTACATTTTTTCCAGACCTTCTTGGAGTCATTACCCGATTTATTATCTTGTTCTTCAATGTAAGTGGTCTTTGCCTGCCTGACTAGCCTTAGGGTTTTCCTTTTCGCAGTTTTGTAGTTGTTGATATCATCTATCTTATTTGTAATTCTAGCCTTCTCTCCAAATTTCCTCTTCAATTTGATACTATCTATTATTTCCTCACCTATCCATGGGACCTGGTTGTCTCTCATCTTGATTGTCTTAATTGGACACATTTTATCCATTAATTCTTGAATCCTACCTAAAACATTTTCCCATTTCTGATATGGGTCCGTAGAGTCCATTACATTTTTTCCAATCTGTTCCCTGCATCTGCTGTGTGAATTCAAAGACATCATAGGCTTTGAAGGACCTACCTAGTTTTACATCGATCTTGTGCTTCACTGATTTTTTTTCTAGTTGCATAAACTAATTCATGGTCACTTATCCCCAATGGTCTCATGCCCTTTTTCTCGATATGTACACTGTTTGTCAAAATTAGGTCTAGAGTAGAGCTGGTGTCTGCCAGTCTTGTCCTTTCTTCTATCAGTTGCTGTAGGCCCATTTGCTTTACTAATGATTCCATTTGTTCTTGATCCTTATTTGTTTTACTTTAGTCTATATTCATATCTCCCAGGATAAAAACATCTATATTCTTGTTTTAACACACACAACAAATTCAAACAAGATTACATTTAAGCAAAAAAGATTGTCTTGCTACTTCCAAAATGAAGGGCCTAATCATGAATAATTTAATGTGGAAGCCAAATATGTGGTAAACAGTTTGAGACCGAGCCATATGGCCAGAGTGAGGTGAACGGGTTATGCCTCCCTCACTCTAAGTTAGAGTTGGGGTCGCCTACACTTTTTAATAATAAAACAAATTATGAGTTCTTGAATATGGAATAAATTACTCTCTCGCCGACCACCTCCACATATCGACAACTCCCATAGCTGACCACCTCCCTAAATGGACCATTTAAAGTCGGTCCCCTGGTCGGTCGATTTAGAGAGGTTTTACTGTAGTTGTAATTAAAAGGCGTGGTTGGTAACACAGATGTAGCCCCTCATCTATTGATTGCAGTAATCACTCGTTAACCACACATTCGACTACATCTCGGTGTAGACTCGGTATTGTTGTTTACCCATGTAACCACCTCAATTGTGTCCTGACTGTAGGTATTCATCAGATGTAGCCACAATGCTCAGGTTCAGGGGGTGCCACCCCAATGACCCTACCGTTATGGTGAAATAAACTACAAACAAAACCACCAGTAACCCAGCATGGTTAAACAGGGGTCAGTGAGGTGCAGCCCCAATGACCATACCGTTATGGTGAAATAAACTACAAACAAAACCACCAGTAACCCTGCATGGTTAAACAGGGGTCAGTGAGGTGCAGCCCTAATGACCCTACCGTTATGGTGAAATAAACTACAAACAAAACCACCAGTAACCCAGCATGGTTAAACAGGGGTCAGTGAGGTGCAGCCCCAATGACCCTACCGTTATGGTGAAATAAACTACAAACAAAACCACCAGTAACCCAGCATGGATAAACAGGGGTCAGTGAGGTGCAGCCCTAATGACCCTACCGTTATGGTGAAATAAACTACAAACAAAACCACCAGTAACCCAGCATGGATAAACAGGGGTCAGTGAGGTGCAGCCCCAATGACCATACGTTATGGTGAAATAAACTACAAACAAAACCACCAGTAACCCAGCATGGATAAACAGGGGTCAGTGAGGTGCAGCCCCAATGATCCTACCGTTATGGTGAAATAAACTACAAACAAAACCACCAGTAACCCAGCATGGATAAACAGGGGTCAGTGAGGTGCAGCCCTAATGACCCTACCGTTATGGTGAAATAAACTACAAACAAAACCACCAGTAACCCAGCATGGATAAACAGGGGTCACTGAGGTGCAGCCCCAATGACAATACCGTTATGGTGAAATAAACTACAAACAAAACCACCAGTAACCCAGCATGGTTAAACAGGGGTCAGTGAGGCGTAGCCCCAATGACCATACGTTATGGTGAAATAAACTACAAACAAAACCACCAGTAACCCAGCATGGATAAACAGGGGTCAGTGAGGTGCAGCCCTAATGACAATACCGTTATGGTGAAATAAACTACAAACAAAACCACCAGTAACCCAGCATGGATAAACAGGGGTCAGTGAGGCGTAGCCCCAATGACCATACGTTATGGTGAAATAAACTACAAACAAAACCACCAGTAACCCAGCATGGATAAACAGGGGTCAGTGAGGCGTAGCCCCAATGACCATACGTTATGGTGAAATAAACTACAAACAAAACCACCAGTAACCCAGCATGGATAAACAGGGGTCAGTGAGGTGTAGCCCCAATGATCCTACCGTTATGGTGAAATAAACTACAAACAAAACCACCAGTAACCCAGCATGGTTAAACAGGGGTCAGTGAGGTGCAGCCCTAATGACAATACCGTTATGGTGAAATAAACTACAAACAAAACCACCAGTAACCCAGCATGGATAAACAGGGGTCAGTGAGGTGCAGCCCTAATGACCCTACCGTTATGGTGAAATAAACTACAAACAAGACCACCAGTAACCCAGCATGGATAAACAGGGGTCAGTGAGGTGTAGCCCCAATGACCATACCGTTATGGTGAAATAAACTACAAACAAAACCACCAGTAACCCTGCATGGTTAAACAGGGGTCAGTGAGGTGCAGCCCTAATGACAATACCGTTATGGTGAAATAAACTACAAACAAAACCACCAGTAACCCAGCATGGATAAACAGGGGTCAGTGAGGTGCAGCCCCAATGACCATACGTTATGGTGAAATAAACTACAAACAAAACCACCAGTAACCCAGCATGGATAAACAGGGGTCAGTGAGGTGTAGCCCCAATGACAATACCGTTATGGTGAAATAAACTACAAACAAAACCACCAGTAACCCAGCATGGTTAAACAGGGGTCAGTGAGGTGCAGCCCTAATG
The DNA here is from genome assembly GCA_030323885.1 of Branchipolynoe longqiensis. Lineage (NCBI taxonomy): Eukaryota > Metazoa > Annelida > Polychaeta > Phyllodocida > Polynoidae > Branchipolynoe > Branchipolynoe longqiensis. The sequence goes on along the minus strand of CM059197.1, from coordinate 80,437,335 downwards.
ACCCTACCGTTATGGTGAAATAAACTACAAACAAAACCACCAGTAACCCAGCATGGATAAACAGGGGTCAGTGAGGTGCAGCCCCAATGACCATACGTTATGGTGAAATAAACTACAAACAAAACCACCAGTAACCCAGCATGGTTAAACAGGGGTCAGTGAGGTGCAGCCCTAATGACCCTACCGTTATGGTGAAATAAACTACAAACAAAACCACCAGTAACCCAGCATGGATAAACAGGGGTCAGTGAGGTGCAGCCCCAATGACCATACCGTTATGGTGAAATAAACTACAAACAAAACCACCAGTAACCCAGCATGGTTAAACAGGGGTCAGTGAGGTGCAGCCCCAATGACCATACCGTTATGGTGAAATAAACTACAAACAAAACCACCAGTAACCCAGCATGGATAAACAGGGGTCAGTGAGGTGCAGCCCTAATGACCATACCGTTATGGTGAAATAAACTACAAACAAAACCACCAGTAACCCAGCATGGTTAAACAGGGGTCAGTGAGGTGCAGCCCCAATGACAATACCGTTATGGTGAAATAAACTACAAACAAAACCACCAGTAACCCAGCATGGTTAAACAGGGGTCAGTGAGGTGCAGCCCCAATGACAATACCGTTATGGTGAAATAAACTACAAACAAAACCACCAGTAACCCAGCATGGTTAAACAGGGGTCAGTGAGGTGCAGCCCCAATGACCCTACCGTTATGGTGAAATAAACTACAAACAAAACCACCAGTAACCCAGCATGGTTAAACAGGGGTCAGTGAGGTGCAGCCCCAATGACCCTACCACTATGGTGAAATAAACTACAAACAAAACCACCAGTAACCCAGCATGGTTAAACAGGGGTCAGTGAGGTGCAGCCCTAATGACCCTACCGTTATGGTGAAATAAACTACAAACAAAACCACCAGTAACCCAGCATGGTTAAACAGGGGTCAGTGAGGTGCAGCCCCAATGACCATACCGTTATGGTGAAATAAACTACAAACAAAACCACCAGTAACCCAGCATGGTTAAACAGGGGTCAGTGAGGTGCAGCCCCAATGATCATACCGTTATGGTGAAATAAACTACAAACAAAACCACCAGTAACCCAGCATGGATAAACGGGTCAGTGGGGTGCAGCCCCAATGATCATACCGTTATGGTGAAATAAACTACAAACAAAACCACCAGTAACCCAGCATGGTTAAACAGGGGTCAGTGAGGTGCAGCCCCAATGACCCTACGTTATGGTGAAATAAACTACAAACAAAACCACCAGTAACCCAGCATGGTTAAACAGGGGTCAGTGAGGTGCAGCCCCAATGACCCTACCACTATGGTGAAATAAACTACAAACAAAACCACCAGTAACCCAGCATGGTTAAACAGGGGTCAGTGAGGTGCAGCCCCAATGACCCTACCGTTATGGTGAAATAAACTACAAACAAAACCACCAGTAACCCAGCATGGTTAAACAGGGGTCAGTGAGGTGCAGCCCTAATGACAATACCGTTATGGTGAAATAAACTACAAACAAAACCACCAGTAACCCAGCATGGTTAAACAGGGGTCAGTGAGGTGCAGCCCCAATGACCATACCGTTATGGTGAAATAAACTACAAACAAAACCACCAGTAACCCAGCATGGTTAAACAGGGGTCAGTGAGGTGCAGCCCCAATGACCCTACCGTTATGGTGAAATAAACTACAAACAAAACCACCAGTAACCCAGCATGGATAAACAGGGGTCAGTGAGGTGCAGCCCTAATGACCCTACCGTTATGGTGAAATAAACTACAAACAAAACCACCAGTAACCCAGCATGGTTAAACAGGGGTCAGTGAGGTGTAGCCCTAATGACCCTACCGTTATGGTGAAATAAACTACAAACAAAACCACCAGTAACCCAGCATGGTTAAACAGGGGTCAGTGAGGTGCAGCCCTAATGACCCTACCGTTATGGTGAAATAAACTACAAACAAAACCACCAGTAACCCAGCATGGTTAAACAGGGGTCAGTGGGGTGCAGCCCCAATGACCCTACCACTATGGTGAAATAAACTACAAACAAAACCACCAGTAACCCAGCATGGATAAACAGGGGTCAGTGAGGTGCAGCCCTAATGACAATACCGTTATGGTGAAATAAACTACAAACAAAACCACCAGTAACCCAGCATGGTTAAACAGCGGTCAGTGAGGTGTAGCCCTAATGACCCTACCGTTATGGTGAAATAAACTACAAACAAAACCACCAGTAACCCAGCATGGTTAAACAGGGGTCGCTGAGGTGCAGCCCTAATGACCCTACCGTTATGGTGAAATAAACTACAAACAAAACCACCAGTAACCCAGCATGGTTAAACAGGGGTCTGTGGGGTGCAGCCCCAATGATCCTACCACTATGGTGAAATAAACTACAAACAAAACCACCAGTAACCCAGCATGGTTAAACAGGGGTCAGTGAGGTGTAGCCCCAATGACCATACGTTATGGTGAAATAAACTACAAACAAAACCACCAGTAACCCAGCATGGATAAAGGGGGAGGGGGGGGGCACCCCAATGACCCTACCACTATGGTGAAATAAACTACAAACAAAACCACCAGTAACCCAGCATGGATAAACAGGGGGGGGGGGGGGGGGGCACCCCAATGACCCTACCATTATGGTGAAATATACTACAGGGTCTGTACGGGGCCTGGAAAGTCTTGAAAAGTCTTGAATTTAACCTATTTGGTATAATTAGTCTTGAAAAGCTTTGAATTCCATTAAACTGTTTCCACTGATCTAATGAAACCAAGTAAACAAAATGAAGGCAGACATCTGCCAATACAAACCAAACACAGAACCTTGTTAACCACCAACATATACAGAAATAGAACACACTCACAACCAACACAAATCTAACCAAAAACAAAACAAGAACACCAAACAACCGCAAACTACAAACCCAACGCACAGACATAATAAACCAAAAAAAGCATATTAGCAGTGAGAAATGATTACCATATCAAGTACATAGTCAAGTAGTCACCTCAGACTGACAAGAATAATGACTAATGCTGCACATAATGCAGATGAGTCACACACACACACATTGTACAAAGTGTCCTGTGCTGCACAGAAACGGCACAGGATACTCTCCCAAGCCATGTGTAAAATTCCAGAGTGCATGTAAAACGGCTGGAAGACCAGTGCTCTGGCAGTGACACTATACTTCTTCAAATCAATAAACACTTGTGGGGAAAAAAGAAAAAGGTCTTGAATTCCTATCAAAAACAGCCTTGAAAAGCCTTGAAATAAATAGCCTTGAATTCCAGATTTTCACATGTGTACACGCCCTGAAACTACAAACAAAACCACCAGTAACCCAGCATGGCTGAGCGGCCTGAATACTGTTTTGCTTTAACCCTTGCTCCTTGTAGGATCCGACTAAGAACTTTGGCTTGCCGTCAGTGGGGCGGCTGTCTAAGTATGAAGAACCGACGCACCTAGCCCAGGTGAGGTGTGACAGCGGCATCCGGGAGGGCAGCGAGATCAGCATCTACTACGACGCAATGATCTGCAAGGTTAGCCACTTTAATATATATGCTGTCTTGAAACTTTGAAAATCGATAGATGGAATGGCTGAATGGGTTGAGCGTCCGTCTCCCATTTTTGTAGATCGTGGGATTCGAACCTAAGGGTTCGAACCCTGGTCGAGTCAAACCAATGACTTAAAAATTGGTGCTTGTCGCTTCATAGCCAGGCACTCGGCATTATTCAGATAGGGCAAGGACTGGTTGGCTCAGTGTCAGGATAATGTGACTGAGTGGGATATCAGGTCATGGTGCCGGCCACCTCGTCTCCCAGTGGCTATGAATGTGCACTGTCACAGGTTGGTACATGTCTTGATATGACTTTAGATGTTGCCAGGACATAAAACTCTAACAACCAACCAACCTTTAATATATATGTCTTGAAACTTTGAAAATGGATTATTATATGTATCTATATGGGTCATTCTCTGAAACTGGGCACCACATATTTAGTTTCCATGTTATGATGGTGATCATTAATCCTTTTCCCTTTTTTTTGTAGCAATTATTGTTGCCTCTTGGTGTTAAGTATCTTAGCAATACTATATATATATTTAATCTATCCCACAGAATGCATCAAAAGTGTGCTTGCGATTTTGTGTTAAAGGGAAAATGTGAAATGATGCATTTGAGTTTTTACCTTAAGTCTTTTCAACGTTTTTCTTGTAAGACAATCGTGTTTGCTTAACTGTAATCAATCAAAATCTTGTTTGAATTTGTTGTGTATGTTAAAATGATGTTGTGGATGTGTGTTTGATTTCCACGAGTTAATTATTGTTGCCATCCTTGTTTGATACAGATGAATTGTTCATTTTAAGTTGGTCACCTATGGGCGTGATCGGCAAACAGCTCTGGACATCATGGGCAAGGCACTGGACGCTTATGTCATCCGAGGTAGGCATGTCATCCTCATTTATACACAGTGAACAGAATATTTGTATGTGGAGTGTGGGATGGGACAATGGCGTCTTGTCAGGTAACATCTTTAGCATTGTCATCAGCATATATTAAAAATATTGTACATATGGGTCGCTATCAGAAACTGTGTACCACTTTTGTGACATGGAAACCAAAAGTCAAAACATACCAACTAATAGCAGAATCCACATTCATATGAAGGTTTATATGCTGTGTATATATGGCAATGTACAATTTGTTTTCTCACTTTTTGATTTTGATTTTATTCAAAAATTAACTGTGTAACGTCCAGCCATAATATCACTTTGACACACATCCATCGAATCATTTTAACACAACAACAACACATTCAAACAAGATTTTATTGATTACAGTTAAGCAACAACAACAAAAAAGAAGAAAGTTGAGACAAACAAGTTTGGGTAGATGCATGGTGTTGAAATCCAAATTTTCATATTTTCACTTTAGCACAAAATCATATAAGCACATTTAGGATACATTTGAGGAATAGATTAAATACATCTAGTATTGCTAACATACTTAATACAAAGTCAAAAATAACTATTTGGCTTACTGTCCCCCCTTCCCTCCCCTCCCCTCCCCTCCCCTCCCACCCCAAAAAAAGACAAGATCATTAACAATGTAACGTGGAAACCAAATAAGTGGTACACAGTTTCTGAGAACGTCCCATGTACACATTAATTAGAGAATGTTGGCACCAACATGATGATGTGATGTTGAATCAATTAGAAGTCTCTTACCCTCGTATAAATTCCGTGATTGGCTTATTTTATGTGGTTATTACTGATATTGCCGTACAATGTCAGCATTCGGTGGGGGGAAAAGAAATACCTATACACAGTTAAATATTTACATTTATTTTTAAAATGAATGCACAAAAGTGGCCTTCAACTTTCAGCCAACCTATCAAATATGTGGAAGATAGCCTTTTATGTGTAATTGTGCAACGCTTATGAATTAATTGAATTCCTAAGGGAGTTCTCTGCGTGATTAACATTGAAATCACGTGGTGGATAAGGCGAAGTGTGAGAATAAGTATGGTTACGCAATTAACAGACTTGCACGAGGAAAATCCCATCGCTCCTCTACCGAAACATGTCACACTCGTGACAGACCACACCTGACATTTCTAACATGCATTCAGCTGTGGATCCTTCTCAGAAACTGGGTACCACATATTTGGTGTCCATGTTAGTATTACAATGGACATAAGTAATTCTTTGTTCTTTTAATAGCAAGTCAACAAATTACTGTTGCCTCTTGTTATTACGCATTTTAACAATAGTATCTGTATCTCACAAAATGTATCAAAAGTATGTTTATATGGTTTTGTGTTAAAGCGAAAATGGGAAATTTATATTTTTGCTCATTTGCATCAACATTTACGCAAACCAAATCTTGTTTGGATGTGTTTAATTTCCATGTTCTGTGGGACATTTTAACATACTGCTTAATTTGCATAAGAAAAAAATCAAAAAGTGAAATACCTTTTTTTCAACTCTAGCATATCGCCAGCATGTAAACTGTCATATGAATATGTATTCTGCTATTATTTGGAATGTTTTCATTTTTCACTTCCATGTCATAAAAGTGGTACCCAGTTTCAGAGAACGGCCCCTATACTAATAATCATAGCAATTTATCATAATGACGTGTATCTACTCTAACCCAGTGTAAAAGCTACGGCTCGAATCTGTGGCTGTGTAGGCAGGCTATAGTGAAATAAATACAGACAAAGAGAAAGGAAGAGTATAAAGTGTAAAGAAGAAGAGAGAGTCAAGCCCTCTGGTATATTATTTATAATTATATGGTTACATGGGTTCATTGTAGAGTATCACCCCACCCCTTTCCCCCAATGGAAAAGAAGCATTCTTGGCCCTACCAATAGGGATCCAGCATTCCTGGTCCCCATGGCTACCAGTGGTCTGCCCACCACCACCAAGCTCTATGGCCCCCATGGACACCACCAACCTTGACCTTTGAGTGTGGTGATCCCTATCCCAGCAGAGGCGGTAGGCCCTGAGTGCAATCACACCCAGACCTACCAGCACCACTCGTCTATTTACATCCCACTCAGGCACCACCAGCCCAAACATATATATATATACATACATGCGCCTGGTCACGTACACCGATCAGTAACAGAACATTTGCATTCCCCCCTATGTCGTATATCCGAATATTTTACAACAGTGAATGGTGGTTGCAAGATGTGACATGCAGGGTGCGTACGGGACGTGGAAAGTCTTCATTTGCCCCATTTCAAGGCCTGGAAAAGCCTTGAATTTAACCTATTTTGGGTAATTCAGTCTTGAAAAACCTTGAATTCACATTAAACTCTTACCACTGATCTAAATTAGTCTGAAATCACCATTCGGCAAAAGATAATTTGACATACCTACACACAATAGGACGCCAATACTCACCTGAATTCTTATCAAAAACAGCCTGGAACTAGCCTTACATTCCATATCTTCACATGTGTACGGACCCTTGTCATGCATCTTCTAGGCGTTTGTTGTGTTTTGTGATCGCATGAAGCCACTGTTTGTAAGATAGGTTCCCTGGCGGCTTTTTGTTGACTGGGTGTGCTTTGTTTGTAGGTGTACAACACAACATATCGCTGCTGCGGGACATCATCACAGAGAAGCGCTTTGTGAAGGGAGACCTTACCACCAACTACCTACCGGAAGTGTACCCAGACGGATTCAAGGGTAGCACTCCTAATTCACACAAGTCTTTTAATCTCAACTCTCCCGCCAAAAACGTGGAGATTTTTTATCTAATGATATAGCAACAGGCTAAAGCTTTGGACCAGACGGAGTGGCCGAATGAGTAGAACGTCCGTCTCCTGTTTTGGGAGATCGGGAGATCCGAACCCATCAGTTTGTGGATTCGAATCCTGGCCGAGTCAAACCAATGACTTAAAAATTGATACTTGTCGCTTCCTAGCCTGACACTCTGCATTATTTGGATAGGGCAAGGACTGGTTGGCTCAGTGTCAGGATAATGTGACTGAGTGGGATATCAGGTCATGGTGCTGGCAGCCTGGTTTCCCAGTGGGGCAGCACTATAAAATCAACATGAGTGCGCACTGTCACAAGTCAGTACCTCTCCTGATATGACCTTAGATGTTGCTAGGACGTAAAACAACAAACAAACAAGCTAAAGCTTTGTGTCATATTCACATTTTTATATATATATTTCTTTGGTAAACATTTTTTTCACCTGAATACAGTATTTTTCAGCGCCGAGGCACTGGTCTTCCAGCCATGCTTAACTTCAGTCGTTTACACTATTTAATTACAGGAGCAATCTTAAGATAATAAAATATTGTTATTACATTCACCTATTGAGAGTTTGTGATATATCTAGTCACTGTACACATTTCAATGTAGGTGGTGTCTTAGCTAATTTTCTAGGCAAGGGTATGTCGCGATAGTCTGGGTTTAAGTATGATCCAAATTTTGCTAACTAAGTGGTTGCGATGTATCTAGTTTATAGCAAGCGTTCAGTGTGTGCATTTGTATATAGGACAGTCTGGATTTTGGAAAAATGCTAAGGGTGGTATGACGGGATTTAATTTGGTAAAATGGGTCTATAGAGTTATTAGAGGGAGAGGATGGCATAACACTTGAATGTGTTGCGATACCATTAAATCAAAACTCCCCAAGTGCAACCTTTTCTCTCTTTTGTTGTTTGTTTTTAAGGTAAAGTGCTGAATGAAAAGGAGTCGCTCGGCCTGATGGCCATGGCTGCATGCGTGTACGCCACAAGTGACTTGCGCAACCGAAATTTCATCCTTGGTAATGGGTGAGTACCTAATTTTATATGTTTGGTTGTCTATCACTTTTGTTTACCAGGTGCGGTGGCCGAATTAGTAGAGTGGTGGCCGAATTAGTAGAGCGGGACCCTCGTGTGCGGGAGATCGGGAATTCGGTTCTCGGTCGAGTCAAACCAATGATACAAATTGATACTTATCACTTCCTAGACTTGGCATTATTAGAATAGGGCAAGGACTGGTTCACTCAGTGTCAGGATAATGTAACTGAGTGGGATGTCAGGTCATGGTGGCGGCAGCTTGATTTCCCAGTGGGGCAGCACTATAAAGTCACCATGAGTGCGCACTGTACACAAGTTGGTACCTGTCCTGATATGACCTTAGATGTTGCCAGGATGTAAAACTTCAACAACCAACCAACTTTAGTATCTCAAGTTGGTGGTGAAGAGTTATTCAACTCGTGCCTTTCTTTTCTACTCGCAGGAAAGGTTCCCCAAAGAAGAGCCGTTCGGAGTGGTCTGTGGTCATCACAAAGAATGATAAACCATATTCTGTCAATATTACTAAAGTAGCAGACGGCTTTCTGGTAAGTTTAGTTTGTCTGTCGAAAAGAACTTTAATATCTTAGGGGAATATAAATCCCTATATCCTATTTCTTTATCTATTATCATGATGGACGTTGCTTTTCAGATTCTTTTTAAAATAATTGTTGAAATAATGTGTACTGAAGACAAGTGATCGGAGCCATCTTTACCCATGTCCCTGCTGCGTTAAATTGCCTCTACCCCGCTAAATAATAACTAAATAGATATTGAGTGTAAAACTTAAAACAAATAATTTCACTGACATACTATATGTTTGACCCAAGTTAGTGGGAGCTGCGCGGCTACCCTTGGATCCAATGGTGCGGATCGGCGCGACTTTGGCGCCACCTACGAGCACCAAGGACACTAAACCTCACCTGTGGATACGCCACATGGCTGGCTAGGTCCCTTAAGTACTCATCCTTCTGAGTCCTATTTATTTTAGTACTCTTGGCAAAAGGAATAGTGCTTTTACCTACAAAGGAAAAATGCAGTGGCAGTGCGGGATGAGTTTAGTGTCCCTGGCACTCGTAGGTGGTGCCAAAGTCGCGCCAATCCACACCATTGGATCCAAGGGTAGCCGCGCAGCTCCCACTAACTTGGGTCAAACATATAGTATACCAACGAATAATTAATAAACCCAATATCAAGGTGGGTGCGCGACTCCGAAAACCTTGGAACAAAAATAATAATAATTAGTTCCTCCGTTAGTTTATATAACTATAATTGATTATACTTCATATAAAGTTCACTATGGCTTAATATTAAAGGACAGACACAGGTTGGGCTGAGTCCTATTTATTTTAGTTTTCTTAGCAAAAATTCACGCCGCGGATACCCTCCAACCCAGCCTGAGTTCTATATCTTTGCTGCTAATAAAGCAGCTACCCTCATGTCATTCATAATGCGCAGGGTTAATGGGGTTTTAAATAAAAGAATACCGCATTGCTGGTCCAGTCTCCACGTGTGCGGATCTCCTCCAGAGACGCACCGCACATGGAAAGTTAAGTACACCCCCCCGCCCCCCTCCCTGTGCAGGGAATGCGACGAAAGCTCATCTACATCTAAACCTTCTTGGCCTCCAAACCTTTTTAGTGTAGGTTGATATATCTCATAAGTTGAAGGAGGTGATCCCATTATCTGCAGAAATCTGAAAAGCATGCCTGTCTCTGGCAGCTCTGCAAAATGCTTCGTTTAATTTTTACATGTATATAATATATATAATTGTGATCAAAGGTGGGTTAACCGATATGCCCAATCTGCTGCGCAGGTGCGAATTGGCGATAAGGAGTTGCACGTAGGGGGTGACTTCAACTTGTCGCACGCTGTGATCAGCACAACAGTGGACGGGCAGCAGCATACTATCCAGCCGCTGTCGCGACTCTACAATGGCAACATGCGGATACAGTACCTGGGCACCGTGGTATGTCGCCCTTTGCACATCCTGATATGACCATAGATGTTGCCAGAACTAACCAACCAACCAACCACCCAACCCTTTGCTAAGCGCAGCCTATTCCAGGGGTGTGACTGGACGCGGTGGCCGAATCTGTAGAGCGGAAGGTCGGGAGTTCGAATCCTAGCCGAGTCAAACCAGAGACTTTTATTAAAATTGATACTTGTCACTACCTAGCCTAGCACTCGGCATTATTAGGATAGAACAAGGACTGGTTAGTACAGTGTCAGGATGATGTGACTGTGGGGTATCGGGTCATGATACCAGCAGCCTGTTCTCCTAGTGGGACAGCACTATTAAGTCGCCATGAGTGCACTGTCACAAGTCAGTACCCATCCTGATATGACCTTAGATGTTGCCAGGTCAGGGTTATGGTCAAGGTTACAACAAACAAACTTGCTTATTTTTCTTTAATTCGCCTGTCAGTAAGTGATACAATCAATGAGTTCTGATGTTTTAGCGGTACAATGGACCTTTATATCGTATTCACATCGTTATATCTTACACCAATGTAGGCAATAACAAATCTCGTTCAATTTTAAAGCCATGTGTTATTATATTGCCAATGGTTTTCTTTCATTCTGAGTATGATAATCCATGATCAATAATGGTAGTCATGTTATTATAATTGTATAGTAATTGTTCCTCGTATGTGCGACATTTATTGAGGTAAATCAGCGTGCTGCTTCTAATAAAGTAATAGCATGATCTCTTCCATTCCGGGGACCAGATGGCTAAATGGGTTGAGCGTCCGTCTCCTGTTTTTGGGTTTGTGCGTTTGAACCGTAGTCGAGTCAAACCATTGACTTAAAGATTTATACTTGTCACTTCCTAGCCAGGCGCTCGGCATTATTAGGACATGGCAAGGACTGGTTGGCTCAGTGTCAGGATAATATGACTGAGTGGGATATCAGGTCATGGTGCCAGCAGCCTGGTCCCCCAGTGGGGCAGCACTATAAAGTCACTGAGTGTACAGTCACAAGTCAGTACCCGTCCTGATATGACCTTAGATGTTGCTAGGACGTAAAACAACAGCTAGAAATCTCTTCCGTTCCGGGTGTTGCTTTACCGTGAATTGCGATAGGGTACCATTTCTGTTTCATTTTTATTAAAGCTCGTCTTTATACATATTTCAATTGTGTATGTTTCAGTTCAACCTGAACGTTCTAGAGCAACAGATGTTCGACTACAAATCCCTTATGCCTGAGAAGTTGGTTGAAGATTTAAGCAACTTGGTGCTGGCTCCTATGCCTGGCCTTGTCAAGTCAGTTGGAATCGTCGTTGGACAAAAGGTGGGAGCCTTGCACCATTGTTGTACTCGCGTTACCCTGATGCAGAGTGCTTTCTGCTCAACTGAATATCAGACTACCAGACGTGATGGTTGGGAGTTTGAATTACGGCCAAGTCAAACCGATCACTTACAGACCTGTCGCCACCTAGTCTGTAACGTATCTTGTTACTTATTCTACAGCCTGGCGCTCAGCATTACTAGGTTAGGGCGAGGACTGGTTAGCTCAGTGTCAGGCTAATGTGACTCAGTGTGATATCTGGTTTTGGTGCAATAAGTAACTGAGAACAGTCGAATGAAGTTTAGTGTTGAATGAACACATTCCAGACTAAAATCGGAATTGAATAAGCGCACGTCGTAGAACCTAGTCTTGAACGAACACATTCCAGACTGAAATCGGAATTGAATAAGCACACTTCGTAGAACCTAGTCTTGAACAAACACATTCCAGACTGAAATCGGAATTGAATAAGCGCACTTCGTAGAACCTAGTCTTGAACGAACACATTCCAGACTGAAATCGGAATTGAATAAGCGCACTTCGTAAAACCTAGTCTTGAACGAACACATTCCAGACTGAAATCTGAATTGAATAAGCGTACTTCGTAGAACCTAGTGTTGAACTAACACAGTCCAGGGAGATCAGTGTGAAACCAGGGAATTTTTGATTGAATACAATATAAAACGGATGCAACCTACAGCTATTTTGACCTTGTTTGTTCCCCCCACCAGGTCGCCGTCGGGCAAGAGATGTGTGTGCTCGAGGCCATGAAGATGCAGAACAGCTTGGTGGCATCCAAGGACGGCACGGTCAGTACACTAGGAAAGTCATTCAGTAGGTCATGCATGATCAGAGCCTATTACACCAGACAGGATGGCCGAATGAGTTTGGGAAGTCGTCGAATTATGCTCTCCACGCATTTAATTCAGTATCACTGACTTCTTTTTATTTATTAAATTTGTTTTGATTGACGTATTTATATATTTCCACCAGACGGGATGGTCGAATGAGTTGAGCGGTAGTCTCCGGGTTTGGTAGATCGTGGGGTTCGAACCGGGTACGAAGCCTGGTTGAGTCAAACCAATGACTTAACAAATTTATGCTTGTCACTTCCTAGCCTGGCGCTCGGCATTATTAGGATATGGCAAGGACTGGTTGGCTCAGTGTCAGGATAATGATACATCCTTTATTTATAGACAATTAATTCCTATATATGTTACATAAGCTAATCTTTGTGGTGGCGGTGATGGTTGTGGTGATGCTGAAACGCTACTACATACGTGGATACTGTTTACAATTCAGTGAAAAGAGTAAACCTGTTATTTAATGATTCGTTTCTTCTCTTTTTTTTCAGGCCATCAAAGTTCACGTAAAGGCAGGAGATACCGTAGCAGAAGAAGATATTCTGGTCGAAATAGAATGAATGAACGAGATTGTGATGGAACTGATTATTTTCACACTAGAATAGTGATTAAAGGAACCCGGTATTATTTGAAAAATAAGCGGTGACGGCGAATTCGTGGTAGCGTGGAAGATATGGCGATGGCATTAATTTAAGAATAGCATCAGAGAAGTGTGTGTGTGACAATTACTGTTCTACCAATTGTAGTGTGGTGCCTAATATGTTGGTTACATTGAGTGGTCATTTTAAGTTAATCGAGTGGAATGGCTTGGACCATAGTATAGATGAATCTCTTTTAAACCTATAAAAATGGTAGTGATGTCACGGAGGAGGGTACTCATTTAGCTATTGTTTACTGTCTGAGAAGAGAACGCGATCAGCAGTTGAAACTTGCCACGTGCTGGAGCATGTCGCTTTAGTCAAACCGGGCTGCCAACCATATTATATATATCGTTATTCGGTTACTGTCTAGCTGCCGTGTGTATATCTAAAGCAATAACTTTATTGTGCTTTCTGCCATACTCATGTAGTGTGATAGGGAACGTGCACACTTACCTAACCAGGGAAGGGCCTCAATGCACATGTTGGTTAGTTGCATCGGGGCGCCTATGTGGTCTATTGGTTAAGACACTAACCCTGGAGTGGTCAAATTGCCTGCTTTTAATCAAGCTTTAAGCATTGTGGATGTAGTAGTATGAGCTTGTATTATTTGTTTAGCAGTTGTTGAAATAAGAACATTCACTGTTGGGTAAAACTGTAGATTTCCGGTTGTTTTCAATCCTATCTGTGTGTGTACCTCCAACTGCCACTGCTCCCCACTCCTGCGCTTTATGCTATGTCTCAGTTCCACCTTCCACACTGGTATCCGGTGTTTAAAACACATCTCTAAAACACCGCTAGTTTGAGACCGGTAGGAGGCTACCTGTATTTTTTAAGCTGCACAGTCCGATGCAAACATCAAATTTTCAAAATCAAAAAAGTTACCTAGATTTGATTGTACATATCTATCTTAGATACTGGTGCACTTATCAAACATGTGTTGCCACATAGAAGTGAATAAATACTGAGGTAATTAAACAGAACCAGTTACTCCAGAAGCCTATGTTGTCAGAATTTTGGCATGCTTGCCAAAATTAATTTAGCATGTTTGCACTTCAAATATTTCAAAATTAGCCAGTTACTTCAAATTAAAGTAAAGTAGATTATAGCGGTCCTCATAATACATTGTTCTCAGAAAATGACGAACTCAAATCCATCGGACTATGCAACTTTAAAATAAAACCAACAAACATAACCTTTTTTTTTTCTCTTTGTTTAACGACCCCCGAGCACAAACAGTAGACCTCGGCTATTGGGGATCCACAAACAAACAAGCATTACCTGACCAATTTATTTGAAATGTTTTCCCGGTGCATAGTTTAGGCTGTTGTCTTTATTACTAATAATGAACATTATTCTTTTTAACATCATCTAGGATACGTGCGTCAGTTGGCGAACGGTTACCTATAGTTGTTCACATGGTGTGAAATTCCATTTTTATTTTCAGATTATAGCGAAAATTGTGAAACTGAAGAAAAAACTATAAAAAAAAGCTTTAAAAAAACAAACCGACTGAATACCGATTTACAACATGTTATAAACCGACTGAGCCACTGTAGTACAGGGATGAAAGATCTCCGCGATTTTTTAAATATTTACCGATTAACGTTAAACAAAATGCCATGGAATCACTTTATATGAAAACAATTAGTTGGTTCGAATCCCGTTCTTATATGACTTTAGATGTTGCTAGAATATAAAACCCAAACAAGAGTTAAGCATGGATGATAATATAGTTACAACAAGGATAATTGAAGGCCGTCTAACGGCATTGTTTCGCTATTCGCTGACGGTGCTAATCCTGCCGGGGGGGGGGGGGGGGGGGGGGAATCCGCGAAATCACGGAAATTTGCGTTTCCGCGTGTTTTGCCAGATACTAATTCCTCCCTGATACTAGGAGTTCCTAATTACAGTGATATGGTGCACGACTCGCTATTTCTGTGCCTACAGACTGCAACTTGTCTCTGACTAATCTAGATAGCGACTATTGTTGCGTGTTCTTGTTTGCATTGATAATATAAAATCGGGCTATTAATCGGTTAAAAACTTGCGAGAAAGCAAAGCGCTAAATCATGGTTTGGGGGGAGGGGGGGGTAGAATGAGTTATCACATTGTGTTGGGATTAATTTGTAGTGTCACACTGGATTAAAATTAAAGCAATGGGCTTCCCAAAACTCGTGGGTTTTTTTGTCGGTGGGGGGATTACATCCTAGCAACATCTAAGGTGCGGTGGTCGAATCGGTAGAACGCTTGCTTCCCGCTTATCCATTGAAAATAAAACATGTCAAACTTTATAATCTTAAAATGTGGACAAATGGGAAATTAGGGACTTGTATTTATTGTGGCGTTATTGATTGGCTATACATGTTTGTTAAGACAATCTAATTTATTTTATTCTGAGATGATGGGTGATGATGGTCATACATAGCTGTGTGGAGACATCAAGGCAGACAAGAACACGCCTGTTGGTGCACATCCGTAGCAGGAAAACAGTCTGCAAACCAGAGGACAGCTATCACATCAAGCTACGTAGGGTACCTGACTCAATGTACTGTCCCGTACAGGCATGGAATAAATATTGTCAGCACGCAGACCTGCATGAGGGTGCCCCAGCATACATACTCGCGAACGGGGACCCCCTGACCAGTCAAACGTTCATCAAATGCTTACGATTGATACTGAAGGGAGCCAAGTTACCCTGGTGGCCGTTGGTTACATCACACAGCTTACGATGTGGAGCTGGTCAAGAATATGCTCGAATAGGAGTGTCTCTGGACTATAAGATTATTAGGACACTGAAATCAAATAGTATATTTAATTATGTAAATAAACAACTTGTTCGTAAAGGACCATCTACTCTCCTGTCCCAATTTGGCTGAGAGTTAGATGGTCCATATCCTGTTATATCTGTCAGTATGAATTCAGTCTGATTGTCGTGTGCCTGGTGAGCTTCTAGACTATGACCGTTATCTACCCATAGCTGCTGTCTCCTGTCTTCAATTTCAATAAAATATTTAATGACTAATTAATAAATATAATTGCTTAGATTATATATCTATTCACCATAACCTGCAAATAAGTAATATTAATAGTCAGGCTTAATTAACTCTTCTGGATCGTACTAGCATAGAAGATAGAATAGAATAATCAAGCTAATAGGCCATCTATACTGAATGACTAAAGCTTGTCAAATGTGTTAGTGATAGATATATCAAAAGCTACTGTGAAATTTATGATGCCTGATTAATAAATGTATTGGCCCAAAAAAATTGAATTCCCTGTGTCTGGTTTGAATTATCCGAAATTGTCATTCGACATTGTTTTTTCCCCTAAAAATCCAGGTGAAAATAGTCTTGAATTCCTATGAAAAACAGCTTTTGGAATAGCCTTAAATTCCGTATCTTCACATGTGTATTTACCCTGAATATCTCTGCATGCCCTCATCTTACAGATGGGGGCTGGTCTGGCTCAAGTGGTTTTGTACATGAAGCCGGGCAGTGACGGTCTGTTGCTGTTAAGTCCTGGGCCCATATGCATGGAGTGGTGTTAGCGAGCCAAACCGCGGTTAGGGCGGGTTTAGCGCCGAAAAGTCGCTATGCATGGAGCAGTGTTAGGCCTAACACCACAAGTTTAAAGTCAAATCTATTCAATGCTATCATATTTAACAGAATTAAATACGCAATAAGTGAAATTTGATCAGATTAACCCTAAAAATGAAGCGATATTAACGCTGCCGCCGCATTGGCAGTGATATTAATATTGTCGAATCGACGAATGCAAGCAACCGCCGCATTAGTAACAAGCGCGCTGGTTCCCAGTGGGTAGAGAAGGCAATATATTAGGCCCAACCAGGTGCTCGCTGGCAACAGGCTCAGAGAAATTTCCATAATGAATAAATTAATTCACATATAGCTAACACGCACCGTTTAGGCCACCATGCATACTTTGCGATGCCCCTGATAACCGGTGATAGCTACCCTGTGTTAGACAGTTAGCACCACACACTGCTCCATGCATATGGGCCCAGGTGGAGGTATAACAAGAAGTGATTGCTTCTGCAGGGCGATAAAAACATGGCCTATTTGAAAACGATATTAAGTAGGTGTATGTATTGCAAACTGTTCACGAGCGTGTATCTGACATATTCAATTAGTGAAATTACCATATGTGGTACTTTCCTTCTACCCCAGTCACACCAGGCGTGCGATCGATTCGCGACCAACATACGACTGGTCGCTGACCATTTCGGCCAACCAACATCCCTAAACATCGGCGAATGGTCACCAATGCACTCGCCGACCGCGTCTTTGATTCAAGGTAGCTGGGAGGGAGGTGCCATTTGGTCATAAGGCGGTCGCAAGCGAACGCTCGGGTGTTTGGGACCTCGATTGCTGCATTATTGAACTGCATGAAACATTTGGACTGAGTTGGAGGTGCTGCCACCTGGAGAACTCCCACATCACTATTGTGGCCAGAGGTCCTCCACCACCTTCAGCCGGACATTAATTTCTTCCTGGTTTTTTCTCTTTTTTTTTTAAATTTTAGGTATTTGCTGAATTTATAGGAGCAAAAAAAAGTATCACGTTTTTAAATGTATTTAATTTTAAATTTTTTAAACTAAAGTGATGTTTGCATTTGTTTTGCAATATATTTTCTTTTTTTTTAATCATCTGGCTATGCGGATGATCACATATGCAATGTTCTCCTTTTTTAAAGTTTGGACGTGGCCAACCGATTTCATTAGTGTTATGTCCGGAATGCAGCCAGATCGGAACAAACACGTATTGACAGAATAAGCAAAGTTGGGAACCTCAACTCGCGGTGTTTTTGTCAAGTGCTTCTTCAATTGCTTTCTAAAAACTGATTTAAGCAGTTAAACAGAACCACACGAATTCACAGCCAAACATATTGTTCAAATATTTACCTAGGCTAGGGGCCTACTACTTTTGGAATGAATAATTGGTTAAATCAGAACCTCATGAATTTACTGTCTTTACTTAGCTTATTACAATGTTCTAACTGCAAGGAGGTTGCACGTGCAGCATAATAAAACAAAATGAAGGCAGACACCTGCCAATACAAACAAAATACAGACCCTTGTTAACCACCCACATATACAGAAACAGAACACACTCACTACTGTGAAAGTACAACGTCTGAACACTTTGACTTCTGGATACTGAATGGTTTATTCACAGCCTAGGGCTCGCTTGACCCGCCGGCTAAACTTTCCAAGATGTCATCTCATTAGCATATTCCTTTGTCTCAAACTCTGCATCTCATTAACATATATTAGCCACACACCTATACGTCTATTACGCATATATCACAACTACCAACACAAATCTAACCAAAAACAAAACAAGAACACCAAACAACTGCAAACTACAAACCTGACCCAGACATAATAAACCAAAAAAGCATGTTAGCAATGAGAAACATATCAAGTACATAGTCAAGTAGTCGCCTAGCTGAGACTGACAAGAATAGTGACTGATGCTGCACATAATGCAGCATGAGTCATGCACACCCATTGTACAAAGTGACCCATGCTACACAGGATACTCTCCCAAACCATGTGTAAAATTCCAGAGTGCATGTATGCATTTATTGTATCACCTCAGTTTAATGTAAACATACCTTACAGAGAGTTAAAATAAAAGAATTGAATAAAACGGCTGGAAGACCATACAGTGCTCCGGCGCTGATACTATACTTGTGAAAAAAACAAAAAGCATGCTGGAAATGGCTACCAAGGTGTGGAATGCCCAAACGGTAAAGGAAGACAAATTGCTGACCTAAAAACTTACAAAAAAGTATCTGTGCAAAATAAGGCTAGGAAACCCCCACTAAGCTGCACTGCAAAGGGGCATATGATATGTCACAGCCCACCAGCGGGATGCCCAATGGAAGGTAGCCATGCCAAAAGTAGCCAGATAACACACCACACAGCTACGTACAAGCCTATGATATGTAAATAGGAGTAGGCTAGTCTAGTAATAAGAGTAGAACAAAGTAAAATAACACATATATGCCAAGAAATCTTTTTTAAACTAACATAGGCTACTAACCATACCAACCAATTATCTATCTGCTACTGAAATGCAGGCAATCAAATACCTTATCAGCAGCTACTGTGTGGTAAGATAACATCAAGACTACAACTGGCCAGCATTGAAAACAAGCCTGGGTACCCAGGCTTATATGCTATGGACAGTATAAATACAGCCTCAATAAAAGCAGAGCCTGCTACTTTTGGAATGAATATTGACCAAAAAAAGCCAAATCGAGACCACCCAGTGGTGCCAACCTGATTGTGTACATTCTCGCCTGTTTCATCAACTCTACGCCAATGTTTACTTTACTTAGCTTTACTAAAGCTAAGATTCCATATACGCGGTATGCGAATGCGGCAAAAAATCGAATAGCATGTAAAGCCATAGAGCTTCCATACGTCCAAATGCGGCAAATGGATCGAACCATGGACCGATCGATGCGAATGCAGCTGCGTTTGGCATAGAAAACAATAGTAACTTTGACTTTCTTTCACAAATTTGGAACCAAAAATGGAATTGGTATATTCTTTTCTTTTTTTGTTGCTTAGCAACCCCAAAACACAAAAAGAAGACATCGACTATTGGAGGTTGGCATGGGTATCTATGGCGCATACCGCATTCGCATGACGCATACCGCTTATATGGAATCTTAGCTTTAGGTCTTTACTGGACAAAGGTCATTAGACCTGTATATCCAGATCATTGTCTGATGAATCTGGAGAGATGTCATTTCCAGCCCGGTCTAAGTGGCCCAAGCTCAGGGCCGCCTCATAATTCTATACAATATCTTGATCCCTCCAGTATCTGTCAATCCTTCGTTCAAACCAAAGACCCTATAATACTAAGACGGCTCACTCCCTATCCCTAAGTAAATTTTGCAGTGCCACCTTGTGGTGGGTTTGATCAGCCGGCTGCTGGTTGGTGTTTCACATATAAACACATACAATTATATTATACATGAGATAGGTAAGTATGAATACACATCATTATGAAATTGCTATGAACAAATCTTTCAGTTTCACATTCATATATACATTTATACATATAATATAGCACCTGTTTAACCAAGAGAACAGCCAGCGCACCACATGGTGGGTTTGATCATTTTGATTACACAGTACAGGCCGAGTGAGCCGTCTTAGTGTTATAGGGTCTTTGTTCAAACGTACATGTTGGAACCAGGATCTCCACTGACTGTTTCTGTTGATTCATACAAAAGGCAGTTTTTACTCACTCATACTGGATTTCCCACGAGTCTCAAGGCATATTTTATGTTTCTTGTAATTTACATCTGATACCATGTCACAAAACAAACTATTCAAGCCCACATACAGCAGACGACAGAGAAACTGTGCAAAGACGGGTGTCAATCCGCTAGGTGGCATCACAGAGAAGCCAGGTCCAAATTCCATGTTAAAGTTGCTTTGTCCGATGAATTTTGAGTTTCTATCATGTTTTCAATATAAATATATTAGGTTGATCATTAGAATCTATCCCACATACATGTGCTTGAAGTAATTTTGATTTAACATTATTAATTTTGGAGATAATTGAAGTGTAAACATGCTATATTAATTTTGGCGTGCTTGATTTTTTTATCAGACGATGCAACTTAATGGTGCTGTCACATTACGACGCATCGCACAAACGTATGTCGACATATGTGATTTTTTTGCCGTTACGTCGGAATACGTCGCTATGCATTACGCATGCGTTAGGCGCTCGTTGGTATACATCAATGTACGTCAACGTTCGTCGAGATACGGCGTCACACGTCAGGGGGTCGGCAAAGTTTTGTGCATGCGCAAAACTTTCGACGGACGACAACGTTCGACAATGTGTGGATTTTAGTCTGCCATATGTTATGTATGCGTTAGGCATACGTCGATGTATGCTAGATGTATTTTAGTCAAACGTTGTTCACTATGTTGACCTACTTTAAAGGCAGTGGGAATGTACAGTCCGCATACTGACAATGTATGGTAATGTACGCCTAACATACATCTAACATTCGTTTAGCGTTTCTTCAGCATGTCTTGACGTATGTAACGTATGCTGCGTAGTTCTGGTGATCGAATAATGTATATAACAATCCCTGGCATTCTGTGAACGTACCGTGAGCGTAATTCTAGCATCTTTCGCAGGGAGGTTCGTTAGCCATACATTGGTCATACGTTGGCCATACACTATGTATACAGTATGTATACGTCCAACTTTTCCCCCCATGCCGAAAAATGTAATGCTTCTCGATGTTAAAAAGTGATTTTACGCGTTGGCGGCGCGATGGCGAGATGTGTCGTAATGTGACAGGGCCATTAAGATGCTACAGGAATAATTAAGGGTGTATACCACTGAATATTACTGCTTGTTGCTTGTACCAGGTTGCCAAGTCAGGCAGTGTGTCAAAAATATAGGAAATTAAGAATTATATTTACAACAAAATGGGCATAAGATAGCAATTTCGCCCATAACAATTTTGAATAAGAGTAAATGTATCAAAATAAGAAACCTGGAGAATAATACAGGCCATTAATTGAGAATCGCTTAAACCAATTGGGAAAGTCATTGAACAAATAATATTGGGCGAAGAAGACTATCATAGGAATTAAATCGATACGATTTGTTTTAGAATGTTATGGCCCTTATAGCTACCCTGATCCACAGCTTTTTTGGTTTATTATGTCTGGGTCAGGTTTGTAGTTTGCAGTTGTTTGGTGTTCTTGTTTTGTTTTTGGTTAGATTTGTGTTGGTAGTTGTGATATATGCGTAGTTGTGATATATGCCCAGTACATGGACAAATATGCGCCAATAAATATCCTTGCCCATTGCCTGCAGAAGAAAATTATGCTAAGTAAATGGGAATACCATATTCAGTCATCTAAACCTATTTTCTATATATTTTCTATATATATATTTTGTTCAAATTTTTATCTCAGTTGAATAACATCTTTTTTTCAGCACCAAGGCGCTGGGCTTCCGACCTTAGCAATTATAGTGCCTCTGAAATATTTATGGATGAGATGATGAGAAGGTATGGACAATATAGACCATAGTAGGTTAAATTGAGGCATTACAAATATAGTGGGGATCTTATTTTGCATATGTAGACTGGAGAATAGCCATTTAGTTTGAGACTATATCAGTGATTTGATGATCATACCTGTGAGGAGACATTAATATAATGGGCATGACTTGCTGATTATTCCGCAGACAATAGAGCTACATATGCTACATTTGAAATTAAATCATCATATATGCGTCTATTTTTGGTGGGTTTAAAAAAATCAATAAAGCAACCCATGCTGTAATTTTTATTAGTACTAGTAGTATTAGTATGAATATTTTATATATATTTTTATAATTGGTCAGAGAATAGTGCCAGATAGCCTCCACCACGCACTATTAATACAAAAAACTATAATCTCAGAGTACAAAACCATTGTCTTAAAATTATTTAGCTTTTTTATTATGCATTAAATACGTATTCAATTTTGTGCTATAGGCTACCTGAGCGACATATGTTGGTGTTGTCTTCGTTGTTTTGCTTGTTGGAGTTTTACGTCCCAGCAACATTTAAGGTCATACCAGGATGGGTACTGACTTGTGACAGTGCACAGTCATGGTGACTTAATAGTGCCGCCCTACTGGGAAATCAGGCAGCCGGCAAAATGGTCCGATATCACTCAGTCACATTATCCTGACACTGAGAAAACCACTCCTTGCCCTATTAATGTAGAGCGCTAGGCTAGGAAGCGACAAATATCAATTTTAAAGTCATTACTTTGACTCAACCGGGAACCAAACTCCCAACTTTCCGCACGCGAGGCCCGCACTCTACCGATTAGGTCACCGCGCCGGTATGTTGTCATTGTGCTGGGTATTACAACAAATGTAAAAAAAATTTAATTTAAATCTACAAAATTATATAATTAATTAATGTAGAAGTATTTGAGAGAAGGTTGGATAGACATTAGAGAAGACACCCAAACATATTACTTCAGGGTGGTGCTCCTATTCACCCACATGTGCAAAATGATAGTTCTTTTTACTATAACAAGTTGGCATTAGGGGCCCAATAAGGCCTAGATCAACCATAAGAGGATCTGTAAGTTACTGTCACTATAGAAAGGGGTCTGTCACAATTTGGGTATGAATGGATTTACATAAAAGATTCACCCTTATGGTCCTGTCACACTACGACATAACGCACCAGACAACATTAAAATAAATTTAGCTCGTCGAAAATCTCGGCGTAATATGCAAATTCGGGACGTCAATGCCGCGTAGTTGAGGTGATCGTAACATCGGTATAGCGTCCTGCCAACCAACACGCAACCACCACCCAACCACCACCCAACCGCCACCCAATCACCACCCAACCGCCACCCAACTGCCACCCAACTACCACCCAAGCACCACCCAACCGCCACTCAACCACCACCCAACTGCCACCCAACCGCCACCCAACCACCACCCAACCACCACCCAATGACCACCCAACCACCACCCAACCACAACCCAAGCTCCATGCAACCACCACCCAACCACCACCCAACTGCCACCCAACCACCCCCCAACCACCACCCAACCACCACTCAACCAACAACCAACCAACCAAACAACTAACAACCAACCAAACAACCAACCAACAACGAATTCACAACCAACCAACAACCAACCAACAACCAATCCACAACCAACCAACAACCAACCAACAACCAATCCACAACCAACCAACCAACCAACAACCAATCCACAACCAACCAACCAACAACCAACCAACAACCAACCAATCCACAACCAACCCACAACCAACCAACAACCAACCAACAACCAAACAACCAACCAACCCACCCACCAACCCACCAACAAACCCACCCACCAACCAACCAACTAACCCACCTACCAACCAACTAACCTACCAACCAACAAACCCACCAACTAACCCACCAACCAACCAACTAACCCACCAACCAACCAACCAACCTACCAACCAACCAACCAACCCACCAACCAACCCACCAACCCAACAACTAACCCACCAACCAACAACCAACCACCAACCAACCAAGCCACAACCAACCAACAGCCAACAACCAACCAACCAATCACCAACCAACCAACAACCAATGCACAACCAACCAACAACCAACCAACAACCAAACAACGCACCGTTGATCTAACGTAGCTGACACATCCCTCCCGCACGTCTAAAGTCGGCGTAACATGAGTGTGACCTCACCCGAACATCAGAGCATCACGTCGAGCTACGTCGAAAGTTTTAAACATGTCCAAAACCTTGATGCGTGCCGACGTAACACGACGTAACGTGACGTAGCTCGATGTCAGTCTAACGTTATTCTAACGTCATCATAACGTAACCCAACGTACCTCAACGTAATGACGAAAAGTCACCTACGCCAGGCTTACGTTGGCTCTTATGTCGTAGTGTGACAGCCCTTTTACCCAGTCACAGAAACAGTGCTGCGGGGAAAACTATAGAGTGGCATATGATATGCTATTTTGACCTATGCTATTTTGACCTATTTAGAGGTGCTGCCATCGGGAGAACGAATTCCACATAACCATATTACAGCAATGATTATTGACCAGGACATAAACAAAAAAATAACCACCTAGCTGTGTGTTTACTGTTATGTTTCTCTAGCTTCTTGAGCACAAATATAGGCATAGGTAACAACCAGTAACTAAGCAACAACTGTAGAGATTATCTAGATCTATAGAGGGTGTGTAATGACTTTCGGTGGCCATATTGGATTACATACAGAAGGCAGGCAACTGCCTACACTGTGCTTATTTACTGATTTGTTGGTTTATTTGTCATTGTTTAAAGCAGTTTGGCCTCAGAAGTTGTTGCTAGAGTGTTGTAAGTAAACACAGTTGATGTAAACTGCCCAGAACCTCCCAGAACACAAGAAAACTCTGTTTTACTGCATCTGCATGCAATCACAACATGGGTAGGAAGGATGCTCGTAATCCAAGATGGTCGACCGCTGACCGCTGACTGCTGAGTGATGACGTCACGTGCACTCCCTCTATTAGTTCAAAACCGAACGAGACCTGAATGCAGAAAAGGTCCACAGGAACATGGTTGATATTCTTGCATACAACACTGACTGCTGAACCATAACCATTAATTAGGTCTAGCTATTCTTGCCTTGAAGCATCATGGACACGGAAAAAAGTGACCATCACTCAAGATCTAAATATAGAATTGTGTAGATGTAATACAGAAGTCAAATATGTTTGGCAATAAGCCTACTTTAGGTTTTAAATACCAGGCGCGATGGCGGAATCGGTAGAGCGCGGACCTCGCTTGCGGGAGATAGGCAGTTCGGTTACCGGCGAGTCAAACCAATGATTTATAATATTGATACTTGTGACTTCCTAGGCTGGCCCTTCGATAGGGCAAGGACTGGTTAGCTCAGTATCAGGATTATGTGACTGAGTGGGATATCGGGTCCGACATGGTGCTGATTGCCTGATTTCCCAGTGGGGCAGCACTATAAAGTCGTTATGAATTCGCACTGTCACAAGTCGGTATCCGTTCTGATATGACCTTAGATGTCGCCAGGACGTAACACTCCAACAACAAACCAATCTAGAGTATTACCCACACACCCATTAGTTCTTTCCACTGCCACTCTGTGCTGGAAATCCTCTCTACGCTGTTACTCCGCATGGGGAGACCCCCTCCCCTTCCTCATGTAGACAGGGTATTCCCGTATGACGTCATGCAACAAATATCTCGGGGCGTCTCGCGATAAGTGGCCGCCATGATGGACAAAGTTGTGATCCGTGCTCGCCGATAGCTCGTAACAAGCTAAGGGCTACGTACTATCCGCCGGGACCGAGACTATATTAGGTAAGCCCAACTGAATCATATATGTTTGACATATCAGGAGAAACCAGAAATTGAATCCACAATGCACCCATGGAGTCACAAGCAGTAGTGTTTTGGAGACGACCCGGCGGTCTTGCTAGCTGTCACTCATTCAGGCATGTCAAGCTGCATCATATGCAGTGTACCGCTTGCCGAGCCAGGACTGTCTGTCTGAGTAGTCCAAGAGGTCTTTTCTATGAGTCACATATAATGAATTTCCATTTTAATGTGTCACCTCCCCTGACTGCAGTATACTGTCCAGACATGAGTTGTTGAGCACTCAGTTAGTATTAACTTTCTAGCTACCAAATACGGGTTCATTACATTCTTGATTGTTGAATGTTGTAACATCACCACCACTACTGCCAGTACTGGCACTAGAATTTAGTAAAAACCACACAGACTGTGACAGAGACAGAGTAAGTTGAGTAACCAGCCTTAACTTTAGCTTAGGCTTACCAGGCAGGACCAAATCATCAGGGTGCAGTCTTATTAAGCATTAGTTGCATAGAAGCGGATGCTAAGCCAATTTAATTGTCGTATGTGTTCGGCCAGGCATGAGAAGGGGGAGGGGCAGTATATGTATACAATGGTAGCCAATATATAAAGTGAAAGAAAAAAACAAACCTGAGGCTGAACTAGATCTGTGCGATTCATCACCATGCCCGCCATGTGGGCATTCTTGTCACACTGGCCAAATATGACTTGCAATGGTATAAGCAAATATATCAGGTGAAGTACTATTCACATTAAAAGATTTTTATAAGCCTCTCTTTAGGTTTTCAATTTTTCAGCTGTATACCTTTTTTGTTGTTGAAAATTGAGAAAATGCTCATAAAAATTACCTTCGATATATTTATTAACTGCAGCTAAAGCACGTTCATGAATCTAGCATTCTAATATTGATATCTATCTTCAATTTATTCAGAGAAGTTGTAAAAGGTCTTAATTGGGCGCTTGGTTTGTTAAAGCATTGATCTGTGTAAGATAGTTGCCTGAAAATGAAGAAGTAATATTAGTAAAAGAATAAAAGAACCACAGTACAGAGATCCACTGAACAGGCAGACAAGAATGGGAAATGGACCACTCCTCAGAGTTCCTAGACCAAGCACAAACAAACTAGCTAATGCACCAATATTTAAAGGGAGCTAGATGTGGAACAAACTACCATTTGCTATACAAGCAACTAACCACCCTCTATGTATATCAGTTTGCAGAGCATCAGAGCATGCCAGGTTGAGTGTGGGGACTTGGGGGGGGGGGGGCTCCATTCTCCCACCCACCCCCATTAGGTACACCATACCCATAATAGCAGCACCATGTTTTTTTCAGTGACCCACCATCTTATCCCATAACTTATTATGGCTAACCTACTAACACACTAACCTCCTTCATAATCTACTGATATCCCCATCCTAAGTACTATGAATTTACGATGAATAACCTGTTTTACCAAACAAACAAACACCCAACTCATCAGATCCGGAGGGCCGAATGAGTTGAGCCTTTGTCTCCCGATTTGGTAGCTCGTGGGATTCGAACCCTAGTCGAGTCAAACCAATGACTTGAAAATTGATACTTGTCGCTTCCTGGTGCTCAGCATTATTAGGTTGGCTCATTATCAGGATAATGTGACTGAGTGGGATATCAGGCCATGGTGCTGGCAGCCTGGTCTCCCAGTGGGGCAGCACTTTAAAATCTCCACGTGTGCGCACTGTCACAAGTTGGTTCCCATCCTGATATGACCTTAGATGTTGCCTGAATATAAAACTCCAATAACCACCACTATTAGTAACTGAAAATCCAGTTGCAATATTAAATTTACTTGTGTGTGGTTCTGAGCAATCCACGTTAATTATTGTACCTAGTACTTTTGATATCAACTTTCCCCAATTCCACTATTAAAATTGTCCACCAACTGTTTGCACTTCGATCCATATTGAAGCCTTTCGTAGGGTTTTAATCTGCGTAGTCCGATGAAATCATCATCATTTCAAAATCAAAATACTCAGCTAGATTTGATCCTCCATATCAAACTTACATGTCCAATCTAATGTATTTATCTCCGGAAATGGTAGAAACTCAAAACCATTGGTTGGTTGTTGGTGTTTTACGTCCTGGTAACATCTAACTCTAAGGTCATATCAGGACGGAAAAAAACCATCGGACTGTGCAACTTTACAGGGATGCCAGTCTTCCACTAATTAATGCAATTCCAATAATTTCCAAATTTCTCCTTTTTTTAATTTAACAATTTTTTTATTAATGTTTTAGACAATTTGGGATGACTTAGATCTTTTGAATTTTCCAATTTCCATGCATATCCATTACTACCGTTTTTCCCCCTTTTTTTTCAAATTCAATTTTTCTATACGTTTTAGATAATTTGGGACGTTTATTTTTTTTTTTTAATTGAGAGATACCATTTTCCATAATTCCACTAATTTCCAATGGAATGGGCAAAATATGAAGAATTTGATGTGCTGTGATTGGTCAATATTCAACGACGACTTTCTCATAGGGCTAAGCACTGACACCACCAGTGGCACCTCCTGTCACATTACGAGAACACTACCGTCAATACTGAGCCTACCAGGTCAGCGGTGGCCGAAGTACGGTGGCGCCACCTAGCTTTTCGTGTTTTCCACTAATTTCATCAACCCCCAACTGGCATCCCTGAACTTTAAGATAGAACTTTGCGTTACGACGAAAGTACAACAAACTAATTAAATTGGTATATTTTCACTTCAAATATATCAAAAGTTAACCTTTTAAAGTATGTTACTTGACAATCAATCTGATATATTTATCTTCTTTAGAAAATAGGGGTGGGAGAACCTCAAAACTATCGGATTATGCAACTTTAAGTTAGGATGCCAATAGCTCCTGTCAAGCCGTTCCAAGACTATCTGAAGTATATGATGATTTGAGATTTGTCACCTATGCGCGTATTTTCCCGATTTTTATATACGGTACTAGTTTGTATAAAGTTGGCTACGAAGAAAAAGGGGGGAGGAAGTAAAAGGAAGAAACAAGAGGAGTGGTGGAAGCCTACCTTTATTTTTCGAAGGCTCACTGGCCGAGCAAATAAAAGCCCTACCGTATATATATATATAAAAAAACAGGTTTCAATCGGAGCGCGCGAGACACCGACGCGCTCAGGCTGGGTTCTGGCTGGGCGGAAGTGAGTCAGCCCGACGCAGCGGGAACCGGCCCGCAGCAAAGCATAATAAATACGTCGAATAAATAAATATAATAAATAAATAAATACATAATAAATAGCTAGGAAACCTCCACCCATTTATATTCACATAATAAATTATATTACACATAAAGTTGGCTACGAAGAAAAGGGGGGGAGGAAGTAAAAGGAAGAAACAAGAGGAGTGGTGGAAGCCTACTTTTATTTTTCGAAGGCTCACTGGCCGAGCAAATAAAAGCCAAACCTTGGCCGGCTATGGCGGCCCAGGCTCCCAACACTCCTCCGTCTGAGTCTCAAGATCTATTAGACTAGTCGCGACCCGAACATCATTTAAAATCCTAGTCTGCAGAGGGGTCTTTAAATAAGCGTAGACCGTTTCCGAGGCCCAATCCCCCCTGACTTTAATCTCCTCGATTGTGGCCCCCGCCATTGCCAGATAAGTACATCCACCTCGCCTCAAAGAGTGCGATGTGAAATAGTGTTCGCCCAAGCCCGCCTGGTTTGAGAAGAATTTGAGCATCCCCTGGTATGCCCTGTAAGTGATAGGCCTAGAAGTAGCCCCCTGGACTGGTATACGGAAAGCCAAGTCTCCAGTGTCTGCAGGCAATTCCCTGAAGTGGCGCCTCGTCCAATATACCGCGCAAAGTTCCCTATTCGGGCCCGCCGCGACCGGCACCTCCAGCACCCGCTCAGAAAACTGGATTGTTTTTGAGCGACGGACTTTGATTAGCATCCCCCAATTAAAAAACACAAAGTCTCCTCTACGAAGAGTGGAGTCGGATTCGGTCACTTGTGACTTCCTTAGTAACGCTCTAAATGAGAAAAGCATCGCTGCCCTCCATGAAACGTGGCCAGCGTTTAAGGTTAATAAAGAAAAAATCTGTAGTAGCATAGTAGGCAGCATCAGAGGCGCTTGGCGGGGTGTGTCCCCCTTCTGTCGCATAATGCCCTTAAGTGTTGCCTGGACCAAATAGTCGTCATATCTAATCCTAGGGGCACCATTCTGACGAAGGAAAAAAGTTAAGCCCGATAGGTAATTCACTACTGAACGGTATGTAAGCGTTCTTGCCAGCCACGATGCATAGAGCGCCACGCGCTCAGAGGTGCAGGCAGCGGGGAACGATCATCCGAGAATTGGTTGAGAAAATCAAAATATTTACGTATCTGGACTGAACGTGTGGCGATAGAGTTCTGTGAGTAAAACTGCCTCTCATATCCCCGCTGCTCTGCCCTCAGCTCCTCCAGTTCTGAAAAGATACGGGAGAGAGGCATCAAACAAGTGTGCACAGCACATAACCTCGTCGCGATCAACTGATCTGATTCTGTGCCTGCTAGCTTCTAGGTCCAATCTACTACGGGAATCACAGACCACGTTCACTGTTGTATTTATATAGGTTGAACGAAAAGTGAAATTATTTTCCACCGACAACCAAAATAATTTTCGCAACATCCCCATGATCTCCACTGATCTGGATCTCCCAGAATTAAGCGCGGACTCGACTACCACACTGTCTGTTATAAAGATAATCTCGGCCCCCGTCCAACCCGGTGACCATCGGGTGGCTCCCTCCATCACCGCCCTCATCTCTTTTACATTTATATGCTCACTGTCTCCTCCCGCGGGGGGGCTCCACGTGGTGATGCCCCATTTCCCTGTGGAGCGCCTCATCATCCTTCGAGTTAAACGATGCAACTAGCCAATCTAAACTGTACGTGGCCCCCAAACCCAGTTTGAGGCGTCACTGTAGACTGCTACAGTTTCCGCGAATTTCCCCAGCATACCTGCCTTCCCATTGAACCTATTTGCAAAGTTTGCCCACCATGTGATGTCCTCCCTAAAGCCTGAGTTCAGGCGTGCACGATAAAAGGGCTCACGGAGAGTACCTATCAAATCATACACCCGTCTACTAAAGGTTCTGCCTCCCGTGATAACCTTAGCACAATGCGCCAAGTAGCCCGCGAGTTTCTCCAACTCCCTACGAGTAGACTTTCTCCCTTAACCTGACTAATTTGTCGTCCGGTAATGAGAGTTCGAGGGACTCCGAATCTACATCAATGCCTAGGAATCTTATCTTTCTTGCTGGTGATATGATTTTTTTTAAACTGATAAAAAAAAAACAGTCTACGCAGTATTGCCATCACCTGTTGCTGGCAATGCTTTGCTTGCTCTTTTGTCCTACCAATAATACAGAAATCGTCCAAATAATTAATGATTCTGTCCACGCCCTCCCTTCCCGCACATCGGACAACAAAGTCAGATATTCTCGAATATAAAAGGGCTAGAAGACAATCCCATACAAAGCCTAGCATCTATCAAGTATGTTTCAGCCACATCCCCCTCGAACAACCACCGGAGCCCTTGGCGCCACCTATGTTCTGGGTAGATATGGACGGAACGGTACGCGTCCATGATGTCAATACTTGCTAGATAGTCGTCCTGCTCTAAGCATTCTACTACATCGTCCAAGCCCTTATAGTTAAACTCCTTCATTAAAACTCCCCTCCCTAATTCGGAGATAAGTTTAGTCTCTATCATGTTTCTCTCCCCGTTTGATTTCTTCCTATTCGACTGAGTGTCATAATTTACATTACAGCCGTTGTCAATTACATGAAACCCGAATACCATGCCCTGCAAGAGAAAGAGAGAGTCAGTGTCAACATCGCCCCTACAGAAAGCCTCCGCAAAGAAACGGCAGGGTTTTAATTGACATAGCAAACCCAGCTCATGGACATAACCACAGGTGCCACGCAGACAGTTCTTGTTCACATGGAAAGTCACATACGCGCTGTCGCTGTTCTTCCTAACCAACACGGACAGACAGTTGTTACTGTCATAGTGCACACACAGCAGGGGGTCCCAGTCTGCAAGTTCCACTGCAGGTTGTATCCTGGCAAGGAGGCCGTGGCAATCCCACTGCCCGTGCCCCCTCGAGTTTGTACGGCTGGCGGGATCCATCCCGCTCCTCCCGGCGCCTCCTTCCCGGACGATGTAGTCGCTCCTGCGTTGTACGGCTAGCGGGATCCATCCCGCTCCTCCCGGCGCCTCCTTCCCGGACGATGTAGTCGCTCCTGCGCTGCCGCATCTCGCTTCCCTTCGTTGGACGGTCCTCCTGTGTCGTACCGCCCTCCACCCCATCTCGGCTAATAGCCGCAATACCAGTCTCCTGGTCTCCCTGCCGTTCCAACATTGACTGACGAGCCACCTCGTCCCATATTGGCCTGTTAATTGACCTATCGCCCTTCGGGGCCGTCTCACGCGTATGGTCATTAACGCTCCCTGTATCACACTCGTAGTCATGAGGTGTGACTTGGCCACACTGGGTCACGGGGGCGCCTTGGGGAACGCCTCCATATTGAGTCGTTACACCACTCTCTCGCACATGTATGTCAAAGTCTTTTACCGAGACTTTTGCTCTAATACTGTGCATATTACGCCCCCGTCCCAACCCAGTGTTGCCCACTAATCAGTCTTTACATGTTACTCTCTTATGGCCCCTTCCTCCGCACTTTGAGCATTTATGTTCGTATCTACAGTCCTCTTCATTCCGGCCACACCCGTGTTCGCTATTCCATGCGTAACATGCCATTTGCGGTTTACTGCCTCTACCCCCACACTTCCTATCGCCGAAGGACGATGAAGTCGATTGCTTTTTCTTTATGCTGTCAGGACCATAGTGGAGGACACTTTTCCCTGTGTGTGCGCTCGAGAAAGCCTCAAAGCCCCGCTTCACCGCCAATTTCCTGATACAGAGATCATAGTCCGCATGGGCACTGTCTTGGTAGTCGGAGCGCGCGAGACACCGACGCGCTCAGGCTGGGTTCTGGCTGGGCGGAAGTGAGTCAGCCCGACGCAGCGGGAACCGGCCCGCAGCAAAGCATAATAAATACGTCGAATAAATAAATATAATAAATAAATAAATAATAAATAGCTAGGAAACCTCCGCCCATTTATATTCACATAATAAATTATATTACACATCAGTTATGCGTTTGTTATTGTTGTGGGAGTGATGAAAATGGGAAATATTGTGCCCAGACCATGACTCGAACCCACATTTCTTGCATTCCGGGCCAGTGTGCTAACCATTACACCACCTAGGCTCCCTGATGTCACCGCACTACCCACGCCTACCTCTCTATGCGGCTCCTTGCCTGAGGTCAGTGCAGAGCACTACTCTTGTCCCCCTGGAATTGTAAGTATTTTAATGCTTACAATTACATACATAGGCAATGCACTTACATATATACACAGGTTAGGTTCAACAACTATACAGCGCGTAGCTTGTACAGGATCATTGTCACGGCAACCAGTGTCGTGGGGGTGATGAAAATGGGAAATATTGTGCCTAGAGCAGGACTCAAACCCACATCTCTTTGCATTCCGGGCCAGTGTGCTAACCATTACACCACCTAGGCTCCCTGATGTCACCACACTACCCACGCCTACCTGTCTATGCGGCTCCTTGTCTGAGAGGTCAGTGCAGACCACTACATTATTGATAACTGACAGTGACAGAGCACATTTATCTGACGATATCTTTATTTAAAGTATCAGATTTTCCAAAACAAAAATAATTATCTAGAGTTGATTCTCCACATCTAACTTAGTCAAATACAGATGCACTTTTATAGCATTTGTTGCTACGTCGGAGGGAATAATACTGAGTCAATTTAATAGAAGCTGTTGCTGCAAAAAGCCTATGGTGTCAGAATTAATTTAGCATGTTTTCGCTTCAAATATCTCAAAATAATATAAACCATTTATGGTAAAAGTTACTTCAAAGTAAAGTAAGGCAGATTATAATAATAAACTTCATATATTTGTCTCAGAAATATGCAGAAACTCAAAACCCATCGGACTATGTGACTTTAATTGCCGAGTGAACGAGGTTGATTCCCAAATGTCGCCACTTCCCCTTTAACTTTAAGGGGCTGTCACACTATGACATGTGGCCTTAGCGTATGCCGACGTATGCGATTTTCGACCAACACGTCGGCATACGGCGCCATATGTTATTTATACATTGGGCATACGTCGAGTACGCTCGGGATACGGCGTCGTAGGTCGAGCCTCTAAAAAAAATGTGTGTGCATGTTCATACACTCGGCATACGCTATGCACAAATTAGGGGTAGGTCGGGATAGGTTGGAACACGTTAGCCGTATGTTCAGCCTGTTGGGAACATGCAGTTCGCCTACAGCCAACAGATGCATAACGTACTTCGAACGTATGCCTGCCGTGTCTCCGGCGTACTTAACGTATATGCCATACTTCTAGCGATGAATTAATGTACATAACGTTGGTCAGCGTACCGTGAGTGTTTTGCGAGGCACATGAACGTTCTCATACGCTAGAAATAGGTCAGAGATACATTCTGCATACGTTACGTACGTTGTGTATGCGCCCATTTTAATCCCCCGCCCTGAAAAGTTTGATGAATGCTGATTTACTGGCAAATTGTTGTATGGTGGGCGAGCGCTGACGCCGTACGTCGTAGTGTGACAGGCCCTTTAACACGAGACGCTGGGACCATTTGGGACTTCTCCACTGGTACCCAGTGACGTAGTCGACAGCAAGTTCCGAGGCGCGCATGCGTGCCAGCAACCAGCTTCCCACGCCGTGGAATTAGTTGCTGAGTCACTCGACCATATTTGGTACCGGTCCACCTAGGATGGGCTAGAATTGTTTGTCTTTTAAAATATTTTTCTTTCATTGTTAGCAAAATGACTCACGGACACATTGTCAATATAACATGGACTCTTAACCAGAATTGCACATTTAGCAGGAGCGATTGCAATTTTGTATAAAGTCAGTTTACGCTATTAAAGTTGCATAGTGCAATGCTTTTGAGTTTCTCTTATTTTCTGAGATAAACATATAAGTTTGGTCATTATAATCTACCTTACTTTAGTTTGAAGTAACTTTTTTTTTAAATGGCAAACTTTTGAGATATTTTAGGTGCAAAGGTGAACCAATGAGTTAGATATGAGGAATCAAATCTAGATAGTTGTTTTGGATTTGAAAATTTGATGTTATTGTAGTGGTCTGCACTGACCTCTCAGGCAAGGAGCCGCATAGACAGGTAGGCATGGGCAGTGTGTTGATATCAGGGAGCCTAGGTGGTGTAATGGTTAGCACACTGTCCCGCAATACAAAGAGATGTGGGTTCGAGTCCCACTCTAGGTGCAATATTTCCCATTTTCATCACCCCCACGACACTGGTTGCCGTGACCAGGATCCTGTACAAGCTACGCGCTGTATATTTGTTGAACATACCCTGTGTATGTAAGTGCATGGCATTGTCTGTATGTATGTAATTGTAAGCATTAAAAGACTTACAATTCCAGGGGGACGAGTGTAGTGGTCTGCACTGACCTCTCAGGCAAAGAGCTGCATAGACAGGTAGGCGTGGGCAGTGTGTTGATATCAGGGAACCTAGGTGGTGTAATGGTTAGCACACTGGCCCGCAATGCAAAGAGATGTTGGTTCGAGTCCCACTCTAGACGCAATATTTCCCATTTTCATCACCCCCACGAAATTATCATCGGACCATGCAGCTTTAAGAAACCATTTTCTTACTAAAGCTTTCAAGTCCAGATATATGTATCTTGAAATATTTTCAGTTGAATCATCACTTAAGGTAGACTGTGTGCTGGTTGAAAGTAGCACATGTAATAAACTATTTTAGCGTATTCACAAAATAAAAATTCTATTGGTTCAAAAAAGAATTCCCACCCTCCTTCACTCAATCACGGACTCATTGCAATTAGAAATTTGTTTTATTTAATGACGCCTCTAGAGCACATTGATTTTTATCGTCGTCTATTTGACGTCAAACAGATGGTCATTCTGACATATTTATTTGGAGGAAACCCACTGCCGCCACATAGGCTACTCTTTCTGATAAGTAGCGAGGGGTCTTTTATATGCACTTCCCCACAGACAAGACAGCACATACCACAGCCTTTGATGAACCAGTTGTGGACCACTGGTTGGAACGGAAAATAGCCCCAAAATGGGTACACTGAGCAAGGTCGATAGGATGACCCACACCATCAGAAGTGGACACTGTACCATCTGAGCTACTTCCCGCTCCTTGTAATTAGGAATAATTTGTTAAATATATATCTAGATGTAATAAATCCCCCCCATACACCAACAAAAATCATGACAACCAACATCGCTATATTTCCACACATGTCTAGTTGTGCACTTTCCACATCCGATAACGTGTCTACTCAGGTTATCTAGCCACTGTTTGCACACCAGCTATCCTAGAGCAGGAAATGGGTTCATTACATGTCTACGTGGCGTTGGTAATGCCTTCTTTGATGCTCATTCCAATGTCGAGCAGCCTGCCCAGTGTAATCTAATCTGATATTGGTTCGGCCGATATGATATCACGTTTTGATGCTTTGCAATGGCTGGTTGTCTGTTAAATATATTATTGGCAATTTTAGCTTTCACTTATCAAAATGGCTCGGGTTTGAAACCTAGCCATTTAATTGTTGTTTTGCTTCCTAGCAACATCTACGGTCATATCAAGAAGGGTACCGACTTGTAACAGTGAACACTCCTGGCGATTTTGATAGTGCTGCCTTACTCGGAGATCTGGTTGCTGGCACCATGACTCAATATCCCACTCAGTCATAGTATCCTGATACTGAACTAACCAACCCTTACCCTATCCTATTAATGCCAATCTCCCGGCTAGGTAGCAATAAGTGTCAATTTTATGCAAGTCATTGGGATTCGAACTTCCTACCTTCCACATGGGAAACCTGCGCGCTACCGATTCGGCCATCACGTCCAGTCGGTCATTTAATAAACATGTTAGCACCCTCAGTAGAGTTCCTCAAGCTTATGGAATACATATCAACCTAGGACTTTGTTTATTTATTGTTTTACCTCCTAGCAACATCTGAGGTCATATCAGGACGGGTACCGACTTGTGACAGTGCACACTCATGGCGACTTTATAGTGCTGCCCCACTGGGATACCAGGCCGCCAGCACCATGACCTGATATCCCACCTAGGATGCCAGTGTCAAGACTCATTGTAGTCACTCGGGCCTTAAGTCCCATATTGAGCAATAATTGCATAATTTAATTTATGTTGTGGTGTCAATACACGCTTATGTCACTGCTTCTTGTGGGGCCGAACTAGGAAGCCGGCTTCAAGACGTGGAATGTGTCTTTGTTAAAGTTGCATAGTCCGCTGGTTTTGAGTTTTTGTCATTTTCTGAGATATATATATTAGGTTGGTTGTTATAATCTACGCAACTTTAGTTTGAGGTAACTTTTATATTAAATGGCTAACTTTTGAGATATATATCTGAAGTGCAAATATGCAAATTTATTTTTGGCAACCATGCCAAAACTGACACCATAGGTCTTTCCCGTAACAGGTTCTATTCGATTGCCTCAGTATTCCCTTCTGTATGGCGACAAATGTTTATTAAGTACGCTGTTGTCTAAATTAGATATGTAGAATCAAATTGAGATAATTGTTTTGGTTTTGAAAATTTGATGTCTTCATCGGACTATGCAGCTTTAAGTAATCCTAAGTAAAACATGATAATTGGTAAGACATCGATCCAATTATAATATGCAATAGTTTAAATAGCTGTAATGGACTCTGTTGCGTGACATTCCAATTTCCTAAATGTGATTACATTGGACTTGGTGAGGGGTTGGCGGGTGTGCAATGTACTGGTTAATTTATGAAGGAAGGGGAACCTAGTCGTTTATAACAATGCAATCAATGGTTACCGTAATCCCCCTAATAACGACAGATGCTCCAATCAGGGATGAATGATCTCCGCGATTTCTGCGATTCTTTATATTCACTGATTAACGTTCGCAAAATGTCGGTATATTAATTATATATATATATATGACAGCAATTGATTCGTCCAAATCCTATTCTTATATGATCTTAGATGTTGCTAGAGTGTGAAACCCAAACAAGAGGGTTAGGTATGGGCAACAATATAGTCACAACAAGGAGAGTTGAAACCTGACTTCCGGCATTTTTCAGCGATTCCCTGACAGTGCTAATCCTGTGGGGGAGGGGGGATCTGAATTTCCACGGAAATTCGCCCTTGGCGCCAAGGTCTTGGGCTGGTTTCGCATTTCTTGGCGGAGACCACTTTCATCCCTGTCCAATAGAAGCTCTATATATGCTGGATTTTTGGACGAAATTCTACCCTTAGATTATATTTTTTTTACTGAAAAAGGGAAGGCAGACACAAAAAAAAACACTTTAATATATGCCTTTCCCATGTTGTTGAGGTTCAGTACGAGGACTACAGGGACTACAGCTGTTGGGGTACATGAGAGTTGATGTTGGGGGTATGAGTGGGTGCCTTGTGTTTTCCCTGCTGCTCCGCACACACCCACACTCTGTGTGTCACACTCCGAGCATGAACCGTGTCACACACCCACGCTCTGTGTGTCACACTCCGAGCATGAAGCGTGGCACACACCCACGCTCTGTGTGTCCCACTCCGAGCATGAAGCATGGCACACATCCACACTCTGTGTGTCACACTCCGAGCATGAAGCGTGGCACACACCCACGCTCTGTGTCTTACACTCCGAGCATGAAGCGTGGCACACACCCACGCTCTGTGTCTTACACTCCGAGCATGAAGCGTGGCACACACCCACGCTCTGTGTGTCACACTCCGAGCATGAAGCGTGGCACACACCCACGCTCTGTGTGTCACACTCCGAGCATGAAGCATGGCACACACCCACACTCTGTGTGTCACACTCCTAGCATGAAGCATGGCACACATCCACACTCTGTGTGTCACACTCCGAGCATGAAGCGTGTCACACACCCACACTCTGTGTCTTACACTCCGAGCATGAAGTGTGGCACACACCCACGCTCTGTGTCTTACACTCCGAGCATGAAGCGTGGCACACACCCACGCTCTGTGTGTCACACTCCGAGCATGAAGCATGGCACACATCCACACTCTGTGTGTCACACTCCGAGAATGAAGTGTGGCACACACCCACGCTCTGTGTGTCACACTCCGAGCATGAAGCGTGGCACACATCCACACTCTGAGTGTCACTCCGAGCATGAAGCGTGTCACACACCCACACTCTGTGTGTCACACTCCTAGCATGAAGCATGGCACACACCCACACTCTGTGTGTCACACTCCGAGCATGAAGCGTGTCACACACCCACGCTCTGTGTGTCACACTCCGAGCATGAACCGTGGCACACACCCATGCTCTGTGTCTCACACTCCGAGCATGAAGCATGGCACACACCCACACTCTGTGTGTCACTTCGAGCATGAAGCGTGGCACACACCCACACTCTGTGTGTCACTCCGAGCATGAAGCGTGTCACACACCCATGCTATGTGTGTCACACTCCGAGCATGAAGCGTTTCAGACACCCATGCTCTGTGTGTCACACTCCGAGCATGAAGCGTGTCACACACCCACGCTCTGTGTGTCACACTCCGAGCATGAAGTGTTTCACACACCCACGCTCTGTGTGACACACTCCGAGCATGAAGCGTGGCACACACCCACGCTCTGTATGTCACACTCCGAGCATGAAGCGTGGCACACATCCACACTCTGTGTGTCACTCCGAGCATGAAGCGTGTCACACACCCACACTCTGTGTGTCACACTCCTAGCATGAAGCATGGCACACACCCACACTCTGTGTGTCACTCCGAGCATGAAGCGTGTCACACACCCATGCTATGTGTGTCACACTCCGAGCATGAAGCGTTTCAGACACCATGCTCTGTGTGTCACACTCCGAGCATGAAGCGTGTCACACACCCACGCTCTGTGTGTCACACTCCGAGCATGAAGCGTGTCACACACCCACGCTCTGTGTGTCACACTCCGAGCATGAAGCGTGTCACACACCCACGCTCTGTGTGTCACACTCCGAGCATGAAGCGTGTCACACACCCATGCTCTGTGTGTCACACTCCGAGCATGAAGCGTGTCACACACCCACACTCTGTGTGTCACACTCCGAGCATGAAGCGTGTCACACACCCACGCTCTGTGTGTCACACTCCGAGCATGAAGTCTGAGCAGCCGACCTCACTTCCTGGGTGGGTGGTTCTAAAGGGGCTGTCACATTAGGGTTTTTTGCGGGAGCGTACGGCGGCGTAGGCGCGTTACGTCATATACGTCGGCATACGCTACGCATATGCCATCATGTACCGGACTATGCCGTTGTATGCCGCCATACGCTTTCTCCCATCCGTCCATCCAAATTTTGTTGTGCATGCTCAAAAGATCTCGACCAATGGGAGCGTATGGTTCATACACTACTCATACGCAACTCATACGCCGGT
Organism: Branchipolynoe longqiensis; assembly: GCA_030323885.1. NCBI lineage: Eukaryota > Metazoa > Annelida > Polychaeta > Phyllodocida > Polynoidae > Branchipolynoe > Branchipolynoe longqiensis. The sequence continues at coordinate 80,396,677 of CM059197.1, read as the reverse complement.
GTATGCTCCTCGTATGCCGGTGTATGCTCCTCGTATGCTAGGGGTGTGCTGGCGTAGGTTACGCATACGCTCAACTTGTGTCACCGGCGTATCTCTAGTGTATGTAGCGTACGCATAACCTATGAGTTACGTATGGGAGCGTACTCCTAGCGTATGCACAGCGTATTCTAATCGTATGCCATAGGTCTCGACATCGATCTTGACTCATACGCTATGCATACGCTACACATACGTTCCATATGCCAATCAAAACCGTCAAAAAATGTCACCATACGCTCCTCATACGCTCCTCATAGGTTCCACATACGCTCAAAACCACCCGAGAGGTCACCAAAGGTCACGATAGGCCGGCACACGCAGCTTTTACATAGGTTTTCAATACGCTCCCGCCATACGCCGTAATGTGACAGGGCCTTTACCGTAAATGGATGAACAAAAACCCGCAGTCAAACATTTACAAAACTTGACTTGACTTAGAATGGGCCTAACCCAGTATGGGTTAGGCCCATTCTCCTCCGTTTAAAACCATACAGGATGGCCAAATTATTTGAGCGTCCGTCTCCCTTTTTGGTAGATCGTGGGCTTCGAACCCATGGGTTCGATCCCTGGTCGAGTCAAAGCAATGCCGTACAAATTTATGCTTGTCGCTTCCTATCGAGGCGCTCAGCATTATTAGGATAGGGCATGGACTAGTTATAGTTAGCTCAGTGTCAGGATAATGTGACTGAGTGGGATATCAGGTCATGGTGCTGGCGGTCTAGTATCCCAGTGGGGCAGCACTATAAAGTCGCCATGAGTGCGTGCTGTCACTGGTCGGTACCCATCCTGATATTACCTTAGATATTGCCAGGACGTAAAACTCCAACAACCAATGAAACAACCTCTGTTTAAAAAAAAAAAGTTCCAACTGCGGTGACCAAATCATACTGCCAGCCACAACTGGACTTGTGTTGAGATGAATAGGGAATTGTTCACTCGTTCCTGTGTGTCCTGTTTTGCAGGGATTTAAGTGTGACCTGTGGATGGAGAGAACATGTCCTCGGACTTTGAGGAGCTCGATAAGCCGCCGGCACCGCCCGTCCGCCTCACCAGCAACAAGTAAGTCCGCCAAACCGCACCAGGGGGCGCTGCTGCATTAGTAAATACTCAGCTCAAATGTTGAGCCTAGCAATTACCTTTTAAAGCTGCATAGTCCGATGAAAACATCAAATTTTCAAAAGCAAAATCTAGATTTGATTCTACATATCTTAAGGCCCTGTCACACTACGACGTCAACGTAGGGAGAACGTGAAAAACGTCGAACTTCTCGGCGTAGTATGCAAATTTGGGCACAAGTTCAACGTGGATGCAGCGTTGTGGACGAGAGAGTAACGGCGGTAAAGCGTAGTGATAGCGTCATTCAATGAGAGAAGACAACGTAATTACGCTCAGGGAACGTTATGAACGTTATTCCATCGCCAGAAGAATGTTATGTGACGTTACATACGTCACGGCGAAACGTTGAACATACGTTATCCTGACGTTCCCATTACGCCGCGTGGAGATTTCCACCGGGTTTAATGTGGGTCAAAGTAGTTAAACATAGTGAGCAGCGTTTGACTAACATCCGTTTAACGTCATTGACATTCGCTGAACGTGTACAGAACGTACGGCGAACATAAACCCTTACGTTCGAGTTACGTCGAAAGTTTTGAACAGGTTCAAAACTTTGAAGCACGCCGACGTAACGTGACGCAGCTCGACGTCAGTCTAACGTCATTCTGATGTCATCACAACGTAACCCAACGTACGTCAACGTGATGACGAAACGTGATCACGTCAGGCTTACGTTTGCTCGTTACGTCGTAGTGTGACAGGGGTATTACTTAGATATTGGTGCACTTGTTAAACATTTGTCACCACATAGAATGGAATATAGAGCCAAGTTAATAGAACCTATTACTGCAGAAGTCTATGATGTCATGTTTTTGGCATGCTTGCCAAAATTGATTTTGCATGTTTACACTTCAAGTATTTCAAAAGTTGGCCATTTTAAATCAAAATTACTTCAAACTAAAATAAGGTAGATTGTGATGATCAATTTAATATATTTATCTCAGAAAATGACAGAAACTCAAAACCATCGCACTATGCAGCTTTAGTCACTTCGATCAAGATGGCTCGTCATTTTGAAGTTTATGAGGTACACTTGTTTCTTTAGTGACAAAATCTGACGCAGTGGCCTATTACAGGCTATTGTTAGTGTTTTCTGTTAGCGCTGAGTCTCGTGAATGTGTTCGCTACAGGATTAAGTAAAACTGATTGGGTTCTGGTTCAGATGATTTCACACAGTGTTCACTAGAAAATAATTTGAGGGCACACTGAATGAGGGAGGGGGGGTTTGGAGGTGGTGTTGTCTCTGGTTCCTTGAAGAACATTAAAAAAAAAAAAAAAAAATTATCCCAGCAATTTGAGGTTACAGAGTAGTACCCTCAGAAAATTTAAGGGTACACAATTTGACCCATTTTACCCTCTGGTAAAAACCCTGCCGGGGGAGAATAAAATATACGAGAGCGGATCTATTCTTGCACGGTTTCTTTTCATAACACATTGTTGCTTTGATTCAGAGTAGAGGTTCAGTGGTATGGGTTTTGGAATTGCTTCAAGATGCCCTCACTGTCTTATTTTTTTTACAAATAATGTGACTTGCTTCAACCCTGACCTGCAGGTGCATGTTGTGAGACCGCTTTGGTTTGTTCCAGCTATGACCTGCTTATTGACCTCTAATCTAATACAGTGGTCCCCTCTTAAATGGTCACCCGGGAGAATGTTTTTTTTGTTTTTTGTTTTTTTTTAATTGTTGAGGCTGTATTTATACTGTCCATAGCATATAAGCCCGGGTACCCAGGCTTGTTTTCAATGCTGGCCAGTTGTAGTGTTGGTGTTATCTTACCACACAGTGGCTGCTGATAAGGTATTTGATTGCTCAACCAGGGTTCAAACCAATCCCATGATCTACCAAAAACAGGAGACGGACGCTCAACTCATTCGGCCATTCCGTCTGGTCATAGAAGAGAGGTAATGGGGACCAACTGCAGCAGTTACAAAAATGTGGTCGCATAAGGGAGGTGGTCGCAGGTGAGAGGGTTAGGGTGGGGGAGTGACACATTTAAATATATTATCATACTCAGGGATGAAAGATCTCCGCGATTTCGCGGATTTCCGGGATTTTTCCTGAAGCTATAAGTGTATACTAATACGTTGTTCAAACGCCGCAGCACTATAAGTGTATACTAATACGTTGTTTTATGCTGCAGCACCATCAGCGTATACTAATGTGTGGTGCAGATGCCACAGCATTATCAGCGTATACTACTAATACATGCTTCAAACGTGTTTGTATGAAACCTGACTTCCGGGAATTTTCCGTGATTCCCTGACAATGCTAAACCTATGGGAGAATATCAGCATTTTCGTTTTCTCTTCCCGGAGACCACTTTCATCCCTGCATACTTATTGGTTTTAAACACATTAAGTAATTAAAACATCACATAGCCACACTGGGTTTAAAATGTCCATTTAAATATCACATAATCATACTTGTTGATCTTAGAATAACACATTAAGTTATTAAAACATCACATAATCACATTGGGTTTAAAATGTCCATTTAAATATCACATAATCATACTTGTTGGTTTTAAAATAACACATTAAGTTATTAAAACATCACATAGCCACACTGGGTTTAAAATGTCCATTTAAATATCACATAATCATACTTGTTGATTTTAGAATAACACATTAAGTTATTAAAACATCACATAGCCACACTGGGTTTAAAATGTCCATTTAAATATCACATAATCATACTTGTTGATTTTAGAATAACACATGAAGTTATTGAAACATCACATAGTCACACTGGCTTTAAAATGTCCATTTAAATATCACATAATCATACTTGTTGATTTTAGAAACCTAATCACATGTACAGGTTTAATGTTAATAACTAATCACATAGATCACACATCTGGCTTTTAAAATGTCCATTTAAATATCATATAATCACACTTGTTGGTTTTAAAATAACACTTGAAGTAATAAAGACATAATCACACTGGTTTTTAAATGGCCATTTAAGTGTCACATCACCATACAAGTGGTCGCATAATTGGGGAAAAGGAGGGTCGTTGGTCGCCTTAGGCGGGTGATCGTTGATGAGGAGTCATTCGTAGTTAAAATATGTTCCTGCCTTCAAATTGTGGCCGTATATGGCGGGTGGTCGTTGTTCAGGGTGGTAGTTTAAGATGGGGACCATTGTATAGTAATGCTGTATCCTCGCTACAGCTTGTCTGTAGTCGATGTGACAGGCAGAACAAGAGGCCCACTTTATACAATACTTATTGATAGAAGCCCGACAGTAGGACAACATACATAGGGCCACTCTCGCACACTTCCTTGGTGGTGTAGAGATAATCATTGCTGTTAGGCTACTGGGAAAAAAGGGGAGGGGGTGGATGTGGGGTGGGGTTCGGTTAGCTATTTTATCATATGTCGAAAAATTGTTTTAAGTCACAACAGTTAAACGAACAATTCTAATATACCCCCCCAAAAAATTATCCACTATACCAAAGCATTACGTTGTGTTTGTTGGACCGTTTGGTAAATAAATGCTTGCTAGGAAGTATTGTAGGAATGTTTACAGAAAAAGGTTTATTTCCATTCAGTGAGTGTCAGCGGTGAGATAGCTGGGTACACACACAACTGCAGCAGTTACACCTGCAACCATTACCTCTCTTCTATGACCAGACGGGATGGCCGAATGAGATGAGCGTCCGTCTCCTGTTTTTGGTAGATCGTGGGATTGGTTTGAACCCTGGTTGAGTCAAACCAATGACTTAACAATTATACTTGTTGCTTCCTAGCCAGGTGGTCGGAATTTTTTTAGATAGAGCAAGGGCTGGTTGGTTCAATGTCAGGATAATGTGACTGAGTGGAATATCAGGTCATGGTGATAGTGGCCTAGTCTCCCAGTGGGGCACTATAAAGTCACCATGAGTGTACACTGTTGCAAGTCGGTGTCTGTCCTGATATGACCTAAGATGTTTCCAGGACGTAAATCTTCCACCAACCAACCAACCTACATCTCTTCTTTTGGGAAAGAAAATATATCAATGCTGTAAACATCTCAATCATTTTGTAGCGCAGGTGTCCCTATGCAGTTGATAGGTCACCAGAAGTGAAAGACAGCGCCTCATTCTCCAAGCGGAACCATTGTGATAGAAACTCTGCTTGAAGAGTGAGCTCTGCGCGATGTTAGCTTCCAGTACCACAACACAGTTTAATTAGATTTAGCCCCGTAATTTAAAAATCGAAATCTCCTGCTGTCACAATTCATGTGTATCCCAAATGTGCCCAAATCGTTGAGTAATACTAATAATCTAATTTAATATCAAGGCCATCGTTTAGGTTAACTAGCACACATGATATGCATTAATTCCTCGCCAAAAATACCAAGACAATTCGTCTCACATGAAGCTGTCTCAGTGTTGCCAACTCTCACGAAATTCCAGTGAGAGTGATGGAAATTGGAGGCTCAGATGGGACAACTCACAGATTGACCTCAAAATCCCATGAATTTCTCTACTTTTGTATAAATTTCTGTACTTTTGATCAAATACAAGTTATACATATGGTAAAATATCAGCCTATAAGTATAACCCCTTGGAAATGCCCTCAAATAGCTCATTTAAAATAAATTTTAAAATTGAGGTGGTGGCATGCTGACTGGGCCCCGCTAGCAAGCTCATGGCCTCCGCCACTCAGGTTCTGCGCCCACAACGCAAATCGTCAAGAATTCTCAGTACCTCCAGGTTTGCAACAAGGCTGTCTATTCATTTAATCTGCGGCGCGGAGGGTTGCCATGGGTGGCGTTCCTGGTGGTTCAATTTGAGAAGCGCAGTTAACTTTAATCACGTGTCGTCTGGCCTGGTTAATGTGATCTAATGCTGGCATACGCTGTGACTATGCATACTGATGTTCAACAAAAATGCACAAATGAATATTTTCCATTTTCTGCATGGCTCATTTGAACAGTTTTGCTCTGCGTGTGCGTTGGTGTAATTGCTGGGCGAGTGCGCATGCGTTGGTGTAATTGGTGGTGGCAGGGAGGGCGGTGGGTGGGTAGACGGTGTGTGCAGGGAGGGTGGGTCTAGCCTCCAGGCAATGGGTGGGTCTAGCCTCCAGGCAATGGGTGGGTTGTGGTGGAAATTCTGATACAGTCTACTCTGTCTATAACGGACACCCGTGGGACTGGAGCAAGATGCCATTATAGGGAGAGATCTGTTATAGGCAGACGCTGACTGACGGAATGGGTTGAAACCAATGTTTTTCTTTTATACTTGACTGACTAGTATGGTCCTTAAGGCCCTGTCACATTATGACGTTTCTCACCAACGCGCGCCGACGTGTTGCCTTTTTGGGTGAAACGTCGGCACACGTCGGGAAGCGTTACGCGCACGTTAACGGCACGTCGGTACACGTTGAGTGATAGCAACGTGTGAATGGACGCATCGGGTCGCGCCGATCGTTTTGTGCTTGCGCAAAACTTTCAGCGCAAGGCGATGCGTTGGAGGGGGCATTACGGACGCGCCACCAACACGCTACTAGCACGCTGCAACCCGTCGAATTTTCTCCCAAAACGCCGAAAAGTTGGACGTCTCTCGAGCCCTAGCAAATATCTTGCGCGTTGGCGGCGCGCCGGGGGAAACGTCGTAGTGTGACAGGGCCTTTACAAAGTCATTTGTACAATTAGTCATCTCTACTATATTATAACTATATGGTATGTCGTTATTGACAGAATATTGATAAAATAGTTTGGGGGGTGTAGGGAACGGCTCGTTGTCCACATAAGACAGTTGTCTGTTAGACCCCCCCCCCCCCCCCCCCCCCCCCCCATATGACACTACCGTGTATCAGTTTCAACACAAATAGTTATCGGCTATCTGAGGCTCGAAGCAAGCTCCCTACATACAACAGGCCAGGCAATATCATAACTGGAACACATCTTAAGCCCTAATCACACTGCGGCTTGTGACCACTTTGTGAGCAAAAGGCTGACTAGTCACTTGCTAGTGACCTTGCAACAATTTTGGTCGCAAGGATGCTTTTGGTGCAGAACCTGCAACTTCCTTGCAACCATTTTGGTCGAGTAGAGATCAGTGACTGGTTGCTCACCATTGTTTTTCCAGCCGTTTTTGTGTGTGCTTTGGTTGTACTGAGATCAACTGTTTTTTTGTCGCAAAGGGGTCGCAAGCCATAGTTTGACTGAGGCCTTATCTGACAAAATTGAGTTCAAGTCGAAATATCGACTAGCGTGTGATGACCTTTAAATACTATGACATGGTACCGCTATTGACCTTCAGTGGGTGTGATATGACTACGAGATTACTGATATGGAGGGATGACCCACTTAAATGCCTGGCTCCCTTTTTTTTCTCCCTTTGTTTTTATTACGTGCGGTCAAAGACCCTATAACACTAAGACGGCTCACTCAGCCTGTATTGTGTAATCAAGAGAACAGGCAGCACACCAGGTGGTGGGTTTGATCATTTTGATAGCATTGGAGTGTCAGCAGAAACCCTGCTGTCGCTTGGTATGTGTGTGGTGTGGGTTTAGGGATGTGGTGGAGGTGTGGTGGGGGTTTAGGGATGTGCCTGGGGTGTAGGTATGTGTGTGTTGGTGGTGTAGGTATGTGGTGGGTGTATGTGCCAAGGGTGTAAGTGTGTGGTGTATGTGTGGTGGGGGTGTAGGTGTGTATGATTGAGGTGTAGGTGTGTGTTGAGGGTGTAGGTGCGTGGGCAAAAGAACTCTGAGCGATATCCCACTCAGTCACATTATCCTGACACTGAGCCAACCAGTCCTTGACATATCTTAATATAATGCTGAGCGCCTGGCTATGAAGTGACAAGTATAAGTTTCTCTGTCATTGGTTTGACTCGGCCACGGTTTGAACTCATGGGTTCGAATCCCACGATCTACCAAAACGGGAGACGGACTCTGAACTCATTCGGCCATCCCGTCTGGTCTAGTTTTTGTTTTGGGCATATAGGTAAATCCAATGACCATGTGCATTTGTTTTACTCTGGTCTCCCGTTTTCAGCGCATGCGCAGTTGGAATTACAAACTCGTCTATTCGCTGGCTTTGTTGGCGTGTCGTGACGGGATCTGGTTTTTTCATTAGAGCTCGTGAGTTGTAGAATTCGTTGTCATGGACGTCAGCCACTTGGCGCTACTGTGTCACGTGACTTGTCACTGAGGTCACAAGACCCACATCAAGAGAGAATACAGGGTCACTCACTGACACACTTTCGCTGCTAATGCTTCTTCCCGTCTTTACTGAAGCGCTGGTTCCCATGGAAACACTGTCACATCCCCTAATGCACGCCCCATGGGTGTAATTAGGTTGACATATATACAATATAACCTCTCTAAATCGACCGACCATGGGACCGACTTTAAATGGTTCATTAAGGGAGGTGGTCGGGTTAGGGATTTACAAAAATTGTTACAACGGTATTGTATATGCGATCGTTTGGGACCAAAATAAAGCGATCGATACAGGGGACTGGTCGATCTGTCTGTCGGTTAGAGAGGTTTTACTGTCTAAATCGACCGACCGTGAGACAGACTTTAAATGGTAAAACTTCAACAACCAACCGAGGATTATATATATATTCATGTGATAGTAGATGGTTTCAGACAGAAGTAACCGTATTGCTAACTGCAATATACTCAGAGCAGCAGGCAAATAAAAGTTCGCGGTGAGTGACGATAGTGTATGATTAAATAACAAAGGAGTACCCGTGCGTCCCAATAGAGGGCGCAGTGAACCAGTTCTCTAGTTCCCAGGGGGCAACCGGCCAACACAATGAACGAACTGACTGATTATTTGACCTTGATGTGGCCTCAGTGTAACCTTGCATAGCTACTGAATCCATTCGAGGAGTGTTTGTTTGTTGTTGGTTTACGTCCTCGCAACATCTAAGGTCGTTCGAGGAGTGTGTAACCCAAACATCCTTGTCATGGACTTATAGGGGCACGTCTGTCTATCGCGCTCATTTAACCTACATCCCATTAGAGATGTGTTTGGAAATGAGGGTGTGATGGACTTGTTCCGATTCCCTCCGCAACTCTTTAGACTTTATGGGAAAATTTTGTGTGTGTGTGTTTTTTAAACCAAAAATAGTTTCCATTTTTAACTTGGAAAGGTATTTTACTGTTGGCTTTATTCATCATTTACCACCGTTGTATGCTCTTCTGGCATACATTTCTCTCCTCTATTTTACCTGTTTGAAATGTAATATTTTAGTCAGTTATGTTTAAGCACGGTATGGTCCCCAAAGGCCGTTGTTTACTTTTTGTGTTTGGGGATCGTTAAGCAAACAAATTAAAAAGTATATCGAGCTATCTTATCAATGTGGCTTTTTTAATAAAAAAAAGTTTACTTTTATTATAATTCACTAACTTTGAAGATCCTTGAAGTGCAAGTATGCAGAATAATTTCTGTGTGCACACCAATTTAAGCTAATTGTAATTACGCCATTGCTGTTAACTGGGTCATGTTGAAGTCAAGTTTTAATGTTATTATGTCTAATAATAATATCTTGCTTCAATTATAAAAAAACAGTAACAGTAATTTGTTTTAAAAAACAACTGCAAATTACTTGGTTAAAATCCTGTTCAATGGTTGAAGCCGGTGTCGTGGTTTGAAAGCCCGGTCAGATTGGGTGCCCGGCTGTGGCTTCTGCGCATGCGCGGATTTTCGGAGGCCCTGCAAACTGCAGCATGTCGGAGTTTGAGCGCCCGGCCAGTTTGAGCGCCCTGCCAGTGGACACTTATTTGTTGTTTGTTGTTTTACATCCTAGCAACATCTAAGGTCATATCAGTGCGGCCTCACTGGGAGACCCAGATTAATTCTTGTTCTAAATATTGCCAAATGTCCATAAAACATTTGAAAGTTTGTTGTTTGTTTTACATCCTAGCAACATATAAGGTCATATCAGGACGAGTACCAACCGTGACAGGCACCTGACGACTTTATAGGCTGCAGATAACCAAAACTTGGTTGGTGGGGGGGGGGGGGAGATTATTTAAAAAAATTCATTGGCTGGGGGGAGGGGTTATTTTAATTAATCTTTTTGTATTTCTGTATTTCCTACTGCGGGAATTCACCACACTCGGACAAACAAGATGGTAGAATTTATATTTCATATCTTTCATATCTTTTTATTAACAATGAACACATTCTCATCAAACTGCAACATTTTGAGTTCAAGGAAATTGACATAAATGTCACCACACATTGACATAAATTTCACCACACATTTCATCTTAGTCAACTGTCTTCTGCCACGGGTGTTTGAAACTGGGGAGAATTTGATGCATGCGCAGACGACGCGCTTAAAATCCGCGCATGCGCAGAAGCCACGGCCGGGCACCCAATCTGACCGGGCTTTCAAACCACGACACCGGTCACTGATGCTCATCAATACCAGAAACCCAGATGTACCGAGTAGATAAGAATCTGGGAGGTCTCCCTAATGTACAAATTGTAAATAGGGAGAAATAGCCTGGTTCGAGCGGGGAGGGTTCGGAGGGATGGAATACACCCTCCCACAAGGGGTAGCACGGGGGGGGGGGGGTGTTTTGAAAATTTTGAGAGGAAAAAGGGCTATGAAATGGTGCATTTTAATAAGAACAAAAATATCCGTACAAATAAAAAAAAAATTAGATTTAAAAAAAGCTAAAACGATTCTTTTGTGGGAGATTGCAAATTATAATCGTGCGATTGCAGTCATTTTGCTATATTTTACTGAGATCTCCTGCCAAGTCTTTGACTTGCGGCTCTGGTTAAATAAGAAACCAGACGCGATGGCCGAATGAATAGACAATATCACCGTTCCGAGTGTGCATGCGCTGAAAACGGCGTTGGTAGCAAAGCAAGGGCGTACAGCCATTGAGTTTTCCGATACGCATAGGGAAAAACTTTGATTTTATTCAAAATTAATTTGTTTAAATACATAATTTGGCACAAACATGGATGGATGGATGCAATATAATAATATACTGAATGTGTTTAAGACACAACTCTCCATAATTAAGCATTTTGAGTTGAGAAACATACAATTTCAGTCACTTTACAGGGTGATGTTTACAACACCATTGATTAGACATAACCAAACCCATTTCCTAGCCCAACAAATGTCATTAACCATAGGATATAAATACAAACATGAATTAAATGAGTAAAACTGACTCTGGCTATGGCTCTAACACTAGTTGAATGCCCAGATTTTTCTCAATCTAAATGCAGATGGTATAAGATATGCTGATTAGATTGATCTAAATGCAATGCTAGATAAAAGATTAACATCTTAATTTATTATATATATATTTTTAGTTGGTATTCTATGTTTCAAACAAGAGCTGAAATGAGCTGAAACTAGCACATTTCATAGCTGCACCCAGTGCCTTAGCATTAGCCATGTGCTTCGCGGGGGTTTGTTTATCTTCCACGCATCCCACAATGCACCGTGCCGCTGGAATGGGGATGTAGTCTATTGCACGTCCGTCTCACGTTTTGGTAGATCGTGAGATTCGAACCCACTGGTTAAAGTTGCATAGTCGGATGGTTTTGAATTTCTGTATTTTTTCTGAGATAATATATTAAATCGATCACTAGTATCTAGTTTACATCATTTCAAAGTTACTCTTATTTTAAATGGTAAACTTTTGAGATATTTTGAGTGCAAACATGGAAAATTAGTTTTGGCAAGCTTGCCAAAAGTCTGACACATTAGTGATAGACTTCTGCAGTAACAAGTTCTGTTAAATTGACTCAGTATTGACTTCTCTGCAGAAACAAATGCTTAATAAGTGCATCAGTATCTAAGTTAGATATATCAAATCAAATCTAGATAATTGGTTTGGTTTTGAAAATTTGATATTTCATCGGACTATGCAGCTTTAAGTCAAACCAATGACTTAAAGGATGATATTTGTCGCTTCCTAGCTAGGTGCTCGGCATTATTAGGATAGGGCAATGACTGTTTTGCACTGTATCAGATTTCCGCGATTTCTTTTATATTTAGTGATTAACGTTAAGCAAAATGCCAAAGAATCTGGATGTCTATGACAACAATTAGGTTTGAATCCCATTCTTACATGACATTGGTCGTTTTGCGAAGCATTGCGTTTGATGCGAGGAGAGGAAGAGACCCTCCCCCGCCCCGCGCTGTCCCGCTGCTTTCTCACCTCGGCAGACGGCGCGGCGCGCCGCCACCTCCCCCGCCCCCCGTGTCGCGCAGCACTCGCGCCTCACCCGACCGCCGCTGCTCGCCACCTCTCGCCCTCCCCCGGGCCGGCAGCATTCACACCTCACCTGCTGCCGCCCGTCCCTCTCCCCTTATAAGGTCGCCCGCCGGCCTCCCTCAGGCACTCGCCCTCCTGCCGTCTCCCAGCTCTCTGCCTTTTCCACCACCCACCCACCCTACACTCCTCATACACTCTTCTCCTCCAGCGGTGGAGGGCTCCTCGGCACCCCCTCACAGAACACCTACTGACTTTTACTCTGCCTGAACTTTATTACTTTATTTATCATGTACATTTCTTCACTGCTCCTCCTGTATTGCTTTTATTCATTACTCCGCTCCTCATGAGCCTCCTTACCTTCCTCAGCTTATTCCTTATTTACTCTTATTGTGCTCCCTTACTCTGTATGCTCTGTCTGTGAGGCGTAAATAAAAACGCCTTATTTCCACCCCCGCCTTCCTCTCTTCCTTTTCGCGCATCACATGTTGGTAGAACAGAAAACCCAAGCAAGAACGAGTTAGGTATGGGCGATAATATAGGCACAACAAGGATAGTTGAAACCTGACTTCCGGCATTTTCCCGTGATTCCCTGACAGAATCCACGTTTTCGTGGAAATTCGTCGTAATAATCTCAGCTTGATTTCTGCATTTCTTGCTGGAGACCACTTTCATCCCTGAATGTGACTGTGTGGGATATCAGGTCATGGTGATGGTGGGCAGATCTCCCAGTGGGGCAGTGCAATAAAGTCGCCATGAGTGCACACTGTCACAAGTTGGTACGCGTCCTGATGTGATCTTATATGTTGCCAGGATGTAAAACTCCAACCAACAACAAACTCTGATTAAATAAGTGGGTGGTGCAGTGTGCCGTTTGTTTGTTTGTTTGTTTAACGACCCCCAGCACAAAAAGTAAACATCAGCTATTGGGTGTCATACTATTGTCGTGGGGGTGATGAAAATGGGAAATACTGTGCCTAGAGCGGGACTCGAACCCGCATCTCTTTGCATTCCGGGCCAGTGTGCTAACCATTACACCACCAAGGCTCCCTGATATCAACACACTACCCACGCCAACCTGTCTATGTGGTTACTTGCCTGAGAGGTCAGTGCAGACCACTACACTCGTCCCCCTGGAATTGTAAGTCTTGTAATGCTTACAATTACATACATACAGGCAATGCACTAACACATACATACACAGGGTAGGTTCAACAACCATACAGCGCATAGCTTGTACAGGATCCTGATCACGGCAACCAGTGTCGTGGGGGTGATGAAAATGGGAAATACTGCGCCTAGAGCGGGACTCGAACCCGCATCTCTTTGCATTCCGGGCCAGTGTGCTAACCATTACACCACCTAGGCTCCCTGATATCAATACACTCCCCACGCCTACCTGTCTATGTGGTTACTTGCCTGAGAGGTCAGTGCAGACCACCACACTATGGTTAAAAATATCTGACTAAACAAATTACATTTGATCAAACAGGTAAACTAGAACACGGATATGTATGCCAAAAGAGCATGAACAACTGTGGTAAATAAAATCAACAGTAAAATACTTTTCAAGTTAAAAATGGAAAATGAACTTTTGGTAAAAAAAAAAAATTTCTCTTAAAAAAAGAAGAAGTAATAATGAGTTGCGGATGGAATCAGAAGGACTCCATCACACCTTCATTTCCAAATACATCATCTCTAACCGGTTGCAGGTGAGGACATCTCACCAACATGTGACACACTGTCAGTATTATCATTGAAGATCCCAAGCATGTACTACAGACGGGCCTTGGGGGATATGATTGAAGTATTCAAATATCTCCATGGTATCTACAAGACAGGCAGCCCCCTTATCAGAGACCCCAACACCAGGACCAGAGGGCACTCCCTGAAGCTGAGGAAGCGGTACTGCAGACTGGATCAGCGACACAACTTTTGCGGCTTTAGGGTGGTTGACCTGTGGAATGACCTGCCGGAGAGTGTCGTAGCAGCAGAGTCGGTGAATTGTTTCAAGTCCCGACTGGATGCATACTGGTCAAGCATTACATATATCTTGGAGCCAGTGACAGTTGCTACAATTCACCACATCTGAAGAACTGTCTCCATTTCTATTAATTAAGAGCGGCTAACAGGTCCAAGGCCGATTATAGCTGTATCCTATTGATTGATTGATTGATTGATTGATTGAGTATACACTGGCGCAAAGTATACACGCTATGTTGTCACCTGAGGATGCAAGCGGATGCAGGTGACCCTTCTGGAATGGAGGAGGAGGGTAGCAGGTGGGGGGGGGGGGGGGTGGCTGCAGCCACCAGTGTACACAACATGCCACCCGCGGTGAAGCCACCCCGTCACTACAGTTACCATTGCCCTGTTGGTGTGGGTGTGGGTGTAGGTGGTGTGAGTATCATTACGAGGCCAATGCTTTGGCGTCTGGCATTCTAGACGCAGCATCAGGCTCAGTGGGTGACTCAACCCTCCTCACCTCCGTCCCTCCCGTCCCCCGCTCCCCACACGCGGCAAATCAGGAGGTGTCTTGATCAATACCCACCTCCCCACAGTAGAGGTGTTCTTGTCCCGCAGCGCAACGTAGCCGTAACACCGCATTTTAATATTCAAATATAGGTTGGTTGGTTTTACGTCCTGGCAACATCTACGGTCATATCAGGACGGGTATCGACTTGTTGGTTGGTTGTTGGAGTTTTACGTACTGACAACATCTACGGTCATATCAGGACAGGTACTGGATTGTGACAGTGTGCACTCATGGCGACTTTATAGTGCTCTCCCACTTTGAGGATAGGCCGTCAGCACCATGACCTGATATCCCACTCAGTTGCATTATCCTGACACTGAGCTAACCAGTCCCTGCTCTATCCGAATAATGCCGAGCGCCTGGCTAGGAAGCGACAAGTATCAATTTTAAAGTCATTGGTTTGACATGACCGGTGTAGCAGGAAATCGCAAACCCTGTAAATCGCAAACCCCCACTTGTGATTTCCTAGGAAATCGCAAACCCCCATGCCATATATGGGCATGGGGGGTTTGCGATTTCCTAGGAAATCACATATCCCCCCTGGAGATCTCAAACCCCCCATGTTCATGATACACCACTCCGTACCAGGTTTAAGGGCGGTGTTAGGTACCGATTAGGCCCAAATCTATTCAATGCTATCATATTTAATAGAATTACATACTCAAAAAGTGAAATTTGATCAAATTAACCCTAAAATCGAAGTGATATTAACGCCGCCGCTACAGGGGGGGTTTGTGATTTCCTAGTAAATCGCAAACCCCGGGATGTGCAATTTCCAGGGGTTTGCGATTTACTGCCACACCGGGAACCAAACTCCCACCCTTCTCCGATTAGGCCACCGCGTTTGTCCTCGTAGCAGTTATACCACGTGGTAATATTAAATACATAGGTATATTTAAAGTTGCATAGTCCGATGGTTTTGAATTTGTCATTTTTCTGAGATAAATATATTAAAATGATTGTTACAATCTACTTTACTTTAATTTCGAGTAACGTTTATTTTAAATGGCTAACTTTTGAGATATTTGAAACACAAACATGTCAAATTAATTTTGGCAATCATGCCAAAACTCCGACACCATAGGCTTCAGCAGTAACAGGTTCTATTAAATTGACTCAGTATTTCCTTCTATGTGGCAACAAACGCTTAATAAGTGCATCCGTATCTAAGTTAGATATGTAGAATCAAATCAGTTGAGGACAGGGAAGGGATGTTGGAGCATATCACTTATCAGTACTGAAGACCGCATCACGTGACCTTCTCATGTAGGTCAGCTGTCCAAATAAGGAGCCAGGGTCCTAATTGACAGCCGACTGGCCTTTCCTGCGGCTGAGAGTCCGACCTTTAAGAGTCGCGCCTTTAACGGGAGTAGAGCTCCTATTGACAGAAGCTTTGGGTTCCCAGTCCTGTGTCTTAGCTGTCTTAGCCCTGGGGTGCCAGATGGGATGGCCAAATGAGTTGAGCATCTGTCTCCGATTTTAGTAGATTGTGGGATTCGAAACCTGGTCGAGTCAAACCAATGACTTAAAAATTGATACTAGTTGCTTCCAAGCCCGGTGCTCGGCATTATTAGGATATGGCAAGGACTGGTTGGTTCAGTGTCAGGATTATGTGACTCAGTGGGATATCATGTCATTGTCCTGGTGGTTTGGTCTCCCAGTGGGGAAGCACTATTAAGTCACCATGAGTGCACACTTTCACAAGTCGGTACCCATGTTGAAATGACCTTAGATGTTGCTTGGACATAAAACAAACACCAATCTGGATGCAACAGATAGGGTAATTGAATCCCCAACCACAACTCTGCCACACAGTTCACACACAGCTGCTAATTTTAATTAAAGTTGCATACTCTGATGGTTTTGAGTTCCTGTAATTTTTCTCAGATAAGGATATTAAGTTTATTCTTATAATCTACCTTACTTTAGTTTGAAGCAATTTTTATTTTTAATGGCCAACTTTTGAGATATTTAAGTGCAAACATGCAAAATTAACTTTGGCCAGGACACCAAAACTTCGGCAGTAACAGATTCTATCAAATTGCCTCAGTATTCTCTTCTATGAAGTATGAGGCGACAAATGTTTAATAAGTGCACAGGTAATAAAATCTAGATAATTGTTTTGGTTTTGACAATTTGATGTTTTCATCGGACAATGCAGCTTTAATATTATTCTTTTTAAAGGCACTCGTTACCCAACACCTCACATCAAATAGCGACATATATCATTTGTTTAAGCCTGTTTTACTTTCCCAACTATTTTACACTGAGATTCCATATACGTAGTATGCGTGCGACAACAAAAGGAAAAGCATGTACACGCACAGTGATACTTCCATATGTCCGGATACGAATGTGAATGCGGCAAAGAGGATCGCTCCAGGGATCGATCGGTGCGAATGCAAAAGTGAATGTGAATGCTGCACCATTTGCCATATAACAAATAGGAACTTTGACTTTCCTCCACAAATCTGAAGCAAGAAAGACCGATAATGGCATACCGCGTATATGGAATCTTACCTTTAGTGTAAACACTATCTGAGTGTAACTGGAGCGGGGGAGAGGGGGGGGGGGGGGCACGTCTACTCATTGTGCCGCTCGTCCCGCGTCGCGTAGTTCATGACTAATGTCACGTGACTCATCACCATGGTAACCGACTGACATCAGTTCGGGGTGGCACTGCCGACGTCCTGCTCTCCCCTGGGAGAGGGGGGCAGCGGGGATGGTGTGGGTTTGGATGCGGAGGGGCTTGTAGATTTTGTGCGCTGAGGCAGAAGGTAACTGTATCAGCTAGACAGTGTAACTACAAGTGTACTACTTGGACGATATGTTGGGTGTGGGAGGTAGGAGAGAAAGTATGCCATCTCATAGGGAAAGCACCCTTTTGTTTTTGTTGTTGTTGTTGTTGTTTTGTTTAAAGCCGCATAGTCCGATGAAGCATCACATTGTCAAAACCAAAACAATTATCTAGAATTGATTATACAAATCTAACTTTGACAACGATGCACTTATTAAGCATTTGTTGCCACGTAGAAGGGAATACCGAGTCAGTTTAATAGAACCTGTTATAGTGGAAGCCTATGGTATCAGCGTTTTGACGTGCTTGCCAAAACTAATTTGACATATTTGCACTTCAAATATCTCAAACTTTATTTCAAACTAACGGCAGGTAGATTAATAACAATCAATTTAATATATTTATCTCAGAAAGTCAAAACCATCGGACTATGCAACTTTAAAATGGCTGGTTACTTGTTAGTACTAAGTAGGATGTAGGGTTGGTTGACTAGATAGGTTGGGCGACAGTAGCTTGGTTGGGATCAGTGCTGTGGGACTGTACTTCTACTGAATCATTGAGCGACTGCTTTGTCACGAGTTGCCGTGCCAGTGCTATTCGACTAGTGTGCGTCACCCAGTGCATTTTGGGGCGCGAGATGTTTTCTGCTGAGAAATTGGGAGTTGATTCAAAATTGATCTTCACGGGGACTGGACGCGATGGCCGAATCGGTAGAGCGCAGGCTTCCCGTCCGGAAGGTCGGCAGTTCGAATCCCGGTCGAGTCAAACCAGTGACTTATAAAATTGATACTTGTCGCTACATAGCCTGGTATTTCAACATTATTAGGATAGGACAAGGACTTGTTGGCTCAGTGTCTGGATAATGTGACTGAGAGGGATATCAGGTCATGATGCTGGTGGCCTGGTCTCTCAGTTTGGCAGCACGATAGTCACCATGATTGTCCACTGTCAACAGTCGATACCCGTGCTGATATCACCTTAGATGTTGCTAGGAGGTAAAACAAACGACGATTTTTACAGGTATATATCTATATGTGTGTGTGTGTCTGCATTATGTTGGTATATTGCCAAATGTTCAAAGAATTTATTTATTGAAAAAGAAGAAAAAGATTATGCACACAAGTCTACAACTTGGCATCCCAAAAACAAAAATCTATGAGTCAGTTCAGCGAGCCTTGTGAGGCGAATGCCAACCAACAGCCGGGCTGGGGGACAACAGTACGAGCTATTTCAGTATCACTGGTCTTTGCAGTACAACCATGTCCGTGTTACAAATAAACTACCGATCTTATTTGTTGACCAAATTTGATTAATATTGTTATTGTTGTTATTTTGATTATTTTCTATTATTAGTAATATTACTGGTTGGTTGACTAGCGCTGACTGACTTGGTTGGTTGTTGGGAGTTTTACGTCCTGGCAACATCTAAGGTCACATGAGGACGGGTGTCGACTTGTGAAAGTGCACACAGTCGCATTATCCTGACACCGAGCCAACCCTCGTAGTTGAGTACCAATTTTGTACATCATTGGTTTGAAATTGAACTCCCGATCTTCCGTACTCTACCGATTCGGCCACCGCGTCCGGCAAAGTAATGTTACTAATGTTATCATTATTAATAATGTCATCATTATTAATAATGTCATCATTTTTAATAATGTCATAATTTTAATAATGTCAACATTATTAATAATGTTATCATTATTAATAATGTTATCATTATTAATAATGTTATCATTATTAATAATGTTATCATTATTAATAATGTTGCTGTTAATACTATTATCACCATCAATATTATAACTATATGGGTTAAGGGACAGCAGTGAATCTTTAGTTATGTACACTAGTGGGTGAGTGTGTATATTCATGATGCGTATAGATAGATACGACAGTGTGATTTCCTATTGATTGATATATTTGCCTTTGGTACAGTTGTGTCGGGAGGGCATACTTGGGGTTACTTGGGTGAACTGCTTTTTGTCTACTGGCCTGGTCTGTTGCTAGCTATAACAGAGTATATATTGCATCCTTGAGGTAAAGCGTAAAGAAAAAATCCTGATCGTTCCCGGTCGAGTCAAACCAATGACTTAAAAATTTATACTTGTTGCTTCCTAGCCTGGCGCTCGGCATTATTAGGATAGGGCAAGGACTGGTTGGCTCAGTGTCAGGATAATGTGACTGAGTGGGATATCAGGTCACGGTGCTGGCGACCTGGTCTTCCAGTGGGGCAGCACTATAAAGTCGCCATGAGTGCGCACTGTCACAAGTCGGTACCCGTCCTGATATGACGTTAGATGTTGTTAGGATGTAAAACAACAAACAAACAAGTCCATCTGTTATTATTTACGGGATGCGGTGCCGAATCAGTAGAGCGCAGGCTTACCGTGCGAGAGATTGGGAGTTTGACTCCCGGTCAAGTCAAACCAATGACTTATCAAATTGACACTTGTCGCTTCCTAGCCTGGTGCTCAGCATTCATTAATAGGATAGGGCAAGGACTGGTTGGCTCAGTGTCAGGATAATGTGACTGAGTGGGATATCAGGTCGTGGTGCTTGCAGACTGATTTCCCAGTGGGGCAGCACTATAAAGTCACCATGAGTGTGCACTTTCACAAGTCGCTACCCGTCCTGATATAACCTTAGATGTTGCCAGGATGTAAAACTCCGGTCCCCAAGGGCCAACTACAATGCCAACTGACCATGCACCCTGCCAGGGTTTCATGATAATACAGCGCTTGAAATAAGAGCTTGTCCGCTTGTCCGGGACAAGTGAAAATTCAGACGGACAAGTGAAAATGACGCCAGACTTGTCCAGTGGACAAGTGACAATATTTTCCTATTTCTATCACTGTAATGTATAGAGATATATGTCTTAAAACTGACAGTGGAGCCCACTGAGTACTGGCGGTTGTAATGACCATCCCCAATTTTTGCTTGCTAGTACAATCCTTCCTTCCTTTCTTTTTTTTTAGGGGGATAGGAGAGAAAAGTTTTAAATCGCATGAGAGGACTAGGCATACCCGTTCACCCTCTCATACAGATTCCAGTTTTTGTCCTCCTCAGACTCCGCTGGTATCCCTTCATAGTGCGCCCAGCAGATCTGTCAGCGTGATCTACACAAAAGCTTGTTTTATTTAATGATGCCTCTAGAGCACATACAATTTTTCCATTGGCTATTGGATGTCAAACGTATGGTCATTCTGACATATTTCTTTGGAGGAAACCTGCTGCCGCCACATAGGCTACTCTTTCCGATAAGCAGCAAGGGGTCTTTAAAAAAAATATATATGCACTTTCCCACAGGCGTGATCTGCATGATGCGCATGCCTTCAGCCACGTGCATGCTTAGTGGTAATCTGTTGCCAAATGGCCTCGTTAATATTTCAGCCATCCCGGGGTAAGTACAGGTGAGTGATCAGCACATGCACCCTTAAACTGTAGGCTTGAGAAGGAGCCCTACTCGAGTACTGAAATGTGCACTTATTCGTTTTTGGAGACCAGGTGGGATGGCCGAATGAATTGAGCGTCCGTCTCCCGTTTTGGTAGATCATGGGATTCGAACCCTGGTCGAGTCAAACCAATGTGACTGAGTGGGATATCGGGTTCTGATGCTGGCGGCCTGGTCTCCCAGAAGGGCAGCACTATAAAGTCGCCACGAGTGTGCACTGTCACAAGTAGGTACCCGTCGTGATATGACCTTAGATGTTGCCAGGACATAAAACTCCAACAACCAACCAATCAATCATTTTTAGCATGTATGGGTCTTCTGTTGTTATGAGATTGTTATTGATAAATTTGATATTAAGCAAGCAGTGTTACATGATGATGTTAGGCATGTTGATTAGGTGTCATTTGGCCGTCTGTGTGTATCGTGCAAAACAAACTGTGACACATATATATCTGGGTCATTCTCAGAAACTGTGCACCACATTTTTGGTTTCCACGTTATATTGTTAATGATTTTGGCCTATTTTAGGGGTTGGGGTCAAATAGTTATTTTTGACTCTGTGTATTAAGTCTGTTAACAAGACTACATGGATTTAATCTATCCCACAAAATGTATCCAAAATATGTTTCCAGTAAAACCTCTCTAAATCGATCTGGGACCGACTTTAGCTGGTCCATTTAGGGAGGTGGTCGGTTTAGGGAGTTTTTTAAATCTTTACAATGGGCGATCGTTTGGGACCCAAATAAAGCGATCGATATAGTGGAGGTGGTCGGTTAGAGAGCTTTTACTGCACCTGATTTTGTACTGAAGTGAAAAAATAGATGAAAATTTGCATATCGACACCATACCCAAACTTTTTTTCTGGTAAGGAACAATTCTTTTTTTCTTTACTGTAATCAATATAATCTTGTTTGACTTTGTGGTATATGCAAAAAAAGATGTCATGGATGGATGATACGCGGTTAATTTTAACAGCTTTTTCAATTTGTGCAAGATCAAAATCAAAGAGTGGGGAGGATGGTATTGTAGTCCTGAACATCTAATTCTGACTGGGCGCGGTGGCCGAATCGGTAAAGCGCAGGCCTCGCGAGCGGGAAATCGGGAGTTCAGTTTCCGGTCGAATCAAACCAGTGACTGATGAAATTGATACTTGTCACTTCCGAGCATGGCGCTCGGCATTAATAGGAAGCAGGATAGGGCAATGACTGGTTAACTAAGTGTCAGGATAATGTGACTGAGTGGGATATCAGGTCATGGTCCCAGTAGCCTGATTTCCCAGTGGGGCTGCACTATACATTTGACATAAGTATGCACTGTCACAAGTCGGTACTCATCCTGATATGACCTTAAATATTGCTAGGACGTAAAACTCCAACAACCAATCAAGCAATCTAATTCTGATTCTACACCTCCCAAGTGTGTCAGTACTGTAGTAGTCTGCACTGTAGTAGTCAGGGAAGGAGACGCATATACAGGTAGGCGTGGGTAGTGTGGTGACATTAGGGAGCCTAGGTGGTGTAATAGTTAACACACTGACCCGGAATGCAAAGCGATGTGGGTTCGAGTCTCGCTCTAGGCGAAATATTTCCCATTTTCATCACCCCACACGACCGTTCTAATACCCCAGTCACACTAGTGCTTGTGACCACTTTGCGACCACATAAAATGTTAGTCGCAAAGTGGTCGCCGACCTCCTTGCGACAAACTTGATCGCCCATAGGTCACTGGCCATTGCTTTGGTCACAAGCAAGTCGCTGGTGGCTGGGTTTCTTGTTCCAACGTGGTCACAAGCAGTTGCAAGCCGTAGTGTGACAGGGGCTTAATGTACTAATGCCACCAAGGTATATATTTGTTATAGGACAGCCCCCCCCCCCCCCCCCCAGCAGCCACGCACTGTGACGCCCTGTCACGTGGGTTAAGACAAGGGACATGGGATAATTAGCTCACACCTGGTGTTGGGTGTGTGCACATTGGTAATAATAGGTGGCACAGGTTGCCACCAACAGCTCGTTTTACCAGGTTAGCATCGAGACAATTTGACCGATGGGATGTCCGAATGAGTTGGTAGATTCTGAGATTCGAACCCTGGTCGAGTCTAACCAATGACTTAAAGATTGATAATTGTCGCTTCTTAGCCAGGCACTCTGCATTATTAGGATAAGGCAATGACTGGTTGGCTCAGTGTCAGGATAATGTGATCGAGTGTGATATCAGGTCATGATGGCGGTGGCCTGGTCTCCCAGTGGGCACGCTATGGAGTCGCCATGAGTGCACACTGTCACAAGTTCGTACCTGCCCTGATATGACCATAGATGTTGCCAGGACATAAAACTCCAACAAGAAATCGATACAAACGGTTCTCGAATTCTTTATTTAGTTTGCACGGTGTGTGAATGTCGGTGTGGATCCAATATCGATGTGATTAGAGAGAAACAGACGAGGTTTAGTTAACAATGTGACGTGTGGGGTGACACACGTCATACGGAGGTGATATGTGTCATGAATAAACGAGGTTTGTAACACACAGGTACTGCACACACATCCACTGTATACACACACACACAGTATATATACACACACATTCACCTTTAGCTGATGAAAACCCTCTGGTACCCATCGTGATATGACCTCAGATGTTATGTTGGTTGGTTGTCGGAATTTTACGTCCTGGCAACATCTAAGATCATATCAGGATGTGTACCGACTTGTGACACTGACAGTGCGCACTCATGGCAACTTTATAATGCTGTCCCACTGGGAAATCAGGCCACCAGCACCATGACCCGATATCCCACTCAGTCACATTATCCTGACATGGAGCTAACCAATCATTGCCCTATCCTATTTATGCTGTGTGGGATATCGGGTGAGGGCCAGTGCCAGTGTCTGGTCTCCCAGCGGGACAGCACTATAAAGTCGTCATGAGACTTTGAGAGCGCACTGTCACAAGGCGTACCCACGCTGAGTCCCAGCCCAGTGAAACCAATGACATACATAATTGTTACTTGTCGCTACCTAGCCTGGCGCTTGTCATTAATAGGATAGACCTTAAATGTTGCTACGACGTAAAACAAGCAAACTGACTGAAGCGAGGAACGTGGTGAGGTGGGTGAGGGTGGGTGTTGTGACACTGGGGTGGTTGGGACGCTGTCAACCTGCTACCTACATCGAGCCTACTTATGGAGAGTGTCGTCGCCACCAGGTGTCGCATGCTGTTGTGCATTATGGGATGGTTAGAAATACTGTCGGCCACTTGCCTTACTAACATTTCAGCTTTTTCCTTCACCAAATAATACTTATGATAGACTGTTGTATGCCGCTCAGATGTATTGAACTGTGCACTGGCGTGCTGCTACCAGTAAGTCATACCAGAGACTGAATATGTGAGATTGTCAACTCCGATGGAAATCGGTAACACAGACTCTGGTGACGCTTCTCACAGTCAGTGTTGAACAACTAAAAATATTGGTCATATCATATAAGACAACATGTTTTCTGTGACAGTTTGTTAGCTTGTCCATTACTTCCAAACATTGATAATTTTAAAAAACATAACAAAACATAATTAAAATCTACACCAAGCTCAACTATAAACAATGTATAATACAGACCAAATATTCCCGAACAATTGTAAACAAACGCTGATTGACAACATACTACATGGGATTAAAAAAAATAAAATTCTTGAAGATTTATACTGCGTATTATGGATAAGTCTGAATAGACTTGTTTTCACCATGAGACAGTTTGTGGATAGAAAGCCCGAGTCTTTACCAACCCAAGGGATGTTTAACCTCCCACACCACATAGACATGGTATGAGAGCAACTGGCCTTTGATGACACTGTAAATTATACACAGTTGTGGAAATCCAAATTGGCAGAGGTGTGGGGCACGGGGAATCAAACCACCAACCTTCAGATTAGGAGTCTGACCTAGAAAAAAGTCAGACACTCTAAGCACTCCGCCACAGAGAACACCGAGTTTGAATGTATAACTGTCATCGCCACAGTTTTGGGTAATTTCCATTCCTTCAGAATATTGGGTCTATATAACCGGGCCTGTGGTATGGTCAGGGATCTGTTATTTTAACACCACAACACCATTTTCAATAGTCATTGTTTAACATGGTATTTTTATTTCACATTTACAGTTTAAATGTAACATTTAAAAATCACAAGCCTTGGTAAATAAATACGCTGGTCAATTTGAAATAGATTTCTCTATCAGCTTTTAGTTCTGTCATGTTCTAGTGCCGGTCAGTGTTTGTTTTCCCAGCATAGCCACCACTGGGTGAAGTGCCTTGTTCAACAACCACCGCTTGGTGTGTGACAGTCGGGGATAGGAGGTGGACTTCTGCATATAGACTTTGTCTGGTTGCACACATGACTACACACACGCGGGAGTTGTCTTAGAGCGAATCAGAGCAGCTCACTACCTCTCGGGGAAGCCTGTGTCACCCTACCCTACCCAACCACATACATATGTAGTAGGTTGCACTGACCTCTGAGGCTAAGGAGCCACCTAGACAGGTAGGTATGGATAGGGTGATGACATCAGAGAGCCATGTGGTGTAATGGTTAGCACACTGGCCCGGAATGCAAGAGATGTGGGTTCGACTCCTGTTCTAGGTGCAATATTTCCTATTTTCTTCATCCCTCACAACACTGGTGCTGTGACCAGGATCCTGTACAAGCTAGGTTCTCTATGGTTGTTGAACCTTCCCTGTGTATGGATATATGTAAGTGCATCTAATAGCAAGCATTAAAAACGGCTTATGACCATTTAAAAGACTTACAATTCCAGGAGGGGGTGAGTGTTGTAGTCTGCACTGACCTCTCAGGCAACGAGCTGCATAGGTAGGTAGGCATGATTGGGTGGTGACATCAAGGAGCCTAGAAGGTGTAATGGTTAGCACACTGACCAGATGGGATGGCCGAATGAGTTAGAGCATCTGTCTCCCGTGTTGGTAGATCATAGGGTCGAACTCTGGTCGAGTCAAACCGATGACTTAAAAAATTGATACTTGTCGCTTCCTAGTCTGGCATTCGGCATTATTAGGATATGACAAGGACTGGTTGGCTCAGTGTCAAGATAATGTAACTGAGTGGGATATCAGGTCATGGTGCTGGCGGCCTGGTCTTCCAGTGGGGCAGCACTATAAAGTCGCCATGAGCGCGCACTGTCACAAGTCGGTATCCGTCCTGATATGACCTTAGATGTTGCTAGGACGCAAAACAACAGCAAACACAAACACACACTGACCCAGAATGCAAGAGATGTGGGTTCGATTCCTGCTCTAGCTGCAATATTTCCTATTTTCATCACCCCCGTGACACATAGATGAGAATCTTCTGGATTCTCCCGTCACTTTAGAAAATTCGTAAATTATTTTACAGAATTTTTTTTGTCAGGCCATTCTTATCTATGCACATAACGTGGCACATACATGCACACCAGAAGACCACACACTGAGCAGTATGGTACAGGGTGCGGTCGCCGAATCGGAAGAGCGCGAGCCTCGCGTGCGGAAGGTCGGGAGTTCAGTTCCCGGTTGAGTCAACCCAATGACTAATACAATGACAGTAATTGATACTTGTCGCTTCCTAGCCAGGTGCTATGCATTAATAGGATTGGGCAAGGACTGCTTAGTTCAGTATCAAGAAAATGTGACTGAGTGTGATATCAGGTCATGGTGCCGCCGGCCTGATTTCCCAGTGGGACAGCACTATAAAGTCACCATAAGTGTGCAGTGTCATAAGTCGGTACCTGTCCTGATATGACCTTAGATGTTGCCAGGACATAAACTCCAACAACCAACCAACCTGAGCAGTATGTGTCTCCACAAGTGAGCCGAAGGCCAATAACTGAGATTACACCCGGTCCCCTGCACTACTCTGGGTGGGTGATTGCACCAGGACCAGTGTAGATTGTAATAAAGCACCTGCTCGGAAACATTGAGATGCGTGCACTGTTGTGTTAGTCACAGGCTGTGGCCCTAATACTGCGGCAGCAGATCGCTGCTGTGGAACACTCCAAATGACATAACATATTAATACGGGGTGAGAAACCAGAAGGGTTGTGTTCTTCTTTTCTTGAAGATTTATACTGCCTATCATTGATAAGTCTGAATAGTCTTGTTTTCACCATTAGTCAGTTGGTCGAATGAAAGCCCGAGCCTACACTTTTGCCGACCCAATGACAATGTATTTGTAACCTCCCACACCACGTAGACATGGTATGAGAGCAACTGACCTTTGATGACGATGGAAGTTATAGCCAGCTGTCGAAATCGAAATTGCCAGAGGTGATAGCATGGGGAATTGAATGAAAACTTCTAATCTAAGATTTCACTGTTTTGTGTTTGTGCAGTTCTGGTGGAAGATTGTGCTAATTTAAAGGAAGCGATTCTGATAGTGCCCGATTGGGACAGATAGCCATGGCTAGCGGCAGTGGCATTGGGAGCGAGAGACAGTCTCAGATTCCCAAGAGCATGCAGAAATCTACGACATCAAGGTCCGCTGACTACTCACGGAGACGTGTCGACATCACCCCTTCTGGCATTCCTGTTTTGAATAAACATTTAGAGCAATTTGGACTAGATAAAGTTACCCAACAAAGGCTGGTTTCTCATGCCTGGAGGAAACAAAGAGTAAAATTATATACTAGCTATTTAAGGAAGTGGGGACTTCATTGTTTAATTAAGAAAGTTAATCCATTAAGGCCTACTATAGCACAGGTAGTCAGATTTCTAAGAATGTTAGAGGATGAGGGTTTAGGTTTTGGTGCTATTAACGCAGCCAGATGTGCATTATCGATTGTACTCCCAAGGATAGATGGACAAACGGTTGGGAAACACCAGGTGATTCACTGGTTCTTAAGGTCGGTTTTCAAAAGAAATCCGCCAAAGGCAAAATATAATCTTTTTGGGATGTATCGATAGTTTTTGGGTTATTTATGTCCTGGCTTAGCAATAATCATTTAGGCATAAAGGAGCTAGGATTTAAATAAGCAGTTCTATTACTGCTAGTTACAGGCCATAGAGGACAGACAGAGGACTGGAGATTGATAGAAAAGAAGCAACGTTTGATTTGGCGCAGTTATTAAAATCAAACCGCACATGGGACCCATTGTCCACAGTGCATGTAAGTAGCTTCCCAGATGATCGACGATTGTGTGTATTGTCAGCCATACGGGCTTATTTATCCAAGACAAAACGAATACGGAATTTAAGACAGCTTTTGGGGGTCTCGAGAGACACACTCGCAAGATGGACCATTAAAGTGCTGAAGGCTGCAGGGGTTGATACTGGCCGATACGCTTCCCACTCAACAAGGGGAGCCATGGTCTCGAAGGCATGACTGCTAGGGATCTCCGTTAAGAGGATCCTAGCACATGCAGGCTGGAAGACAGCTAGATTGTTTGCAAAAGATTACAACAAACGACTAGAAAAGTCAAGCGGCCTAGCGACATGCTTACTCACAAGTTAACACAACAGGTGAGAAGATCACAAGTATATATTCTTTCGTAATACTAATGCATACTAAATTGAAATGATAAGGATAAAAATGAAGTTACGTATAAGTCTCCCTCGGCTACGAGTAGCCTGAGGCTTAGTACCAAGGTAAAATAGTATAGTTATACGAATCTTACCTGGGTACAGATGATGGATAACTGTTGTTTTACCGAGGTACAAGCCTTGGATAGTCGTGGGCTAGGGCCCACCCACCCAACCCTACCACGACTATTACGTTTGCTTGTGCCAAGACGAAAACATTGAAGTATCCATAGAAGTTTAATATAATTTTTATCATGAATAAGTAGGTAAAGATTGCTGGACCCGGATGTGCTTCCTTCTCCCTAGCCCATGACTATCCAAGGCTTGTACAGTTATCCATCATCTGTACCCAGGTAAGATTGATATAACTATACTATATGTCGTGGGGGTGATGAAACTGGGAAATATTGCGTCTAGAGCGGGACTCGAACCCACATCTCTTTGCATTCCAGGCCAGTGTGCTAACCATTACACCACCTAGGCTCCCTGATATCAACACACTACCCACGCCTACCTGTCTATGCGGCTCCTTGCCTGAGAGGTCAATGCAGACCACTACATTCGTCCCCCTGGAATTGTAAGTCTTTTAATGCTTACAATTACATACATACAGGCAATGCAACACACTTACATACACAGGGTAGGTTCAACAACTATACAGCACGTAGCTTGTACAGGATCATGGTCATGGCAACCAGTGTCATGGGGGGTGATGAAACTGGGAAATATTGCGCCTAGAGCAGGACTCGAACCCACATCTCTTTGCATTCTGGGCCAGTGTGCTAACCATTACACCACCTAGGCTCCCTGATATCAACACACTACCCACGCCTACCTGTCTATGCGGCTCCTTGCCTGAGAGGTCAATGCAGACCACTACATTCGTCCCCCTGGAATTGTAAGTCTTTTAATGCTTACAATTACATACATACAGGCAATGCAACACACTTACATACACAGGGTAGGTTCAACAACTATACAGCATGTAGCTTGTACAGGATCATGGTCATGGCAACCAGTGTCATGGGGTGATGAAACTGGGAAATATTGCGCCTAGAGCAGGACTCGAACCCACATCTCTTTGCATTCTGGGCCAGTGTGCTAACCATTACACCACCTAGGCTCCCTGATATCAACACACTACCCACGCCTACCTGTCTATGCGTCTCCTTGCCTGAGAGGTCAATGCAGACCACTACATTCGTCCCCCTGGAATTGTAAGTCTTTTAATGCTTACAATTACATACATACAGGCAATGCAACACACTTACATACACAGGGTAGGTTCAACAACTATACAGCACGTAGCTTGTACAGGATCATGGTCATGGCAACCAGTGTCATGGGGGTGATGAAACTGGGAAATATTGCGCCTAGAGCAGGACTCGAACCCACATCTCTTTGCATTCTGGGCCAGTGTGCTAACCATTACACCACCTAGGCTCCCTGATATCAACACACTACCCACGCCTACCTGTCTATGCGGCTCCTTGCCTGAGAGGTGAATGCAGACCACTACATATATATATACACACACACACGCACGCACGCACGCACGCACACACACACACACACTCACTCACTCACTCACTCACTCACTCACTCACTCACTCACTCACTCACTCACTCACTCACTCACTCACTCACTCACTCACACACACACACACACACACACACACACACACACACACACACACACACACACACACACACGTGATGCGGTGTGGGCTCGTGTTAGTGACAACTCACCTACCTGCAAGCTGTGCCAATGGCTGTAGTATTTTACACGTGCCATATATACCATTATGCTGCGTTCGAAATAAGACATGTCCGCTTGTTCAAGCCAAGTGAGATTCGCCATGGACACTATAATTAATTTACCATTAACCAGTTAAACAGTTTTGAAACTAATAATAATCATGATAATAAAATGTGGAATAGTGAAAATTTAGAAGGACAAGTAAAAATTACACCAGACTTGTCGTATGGACAACTGACAAATTTATCTTATTTCTGTCATGGTTATGCGAATAGAAATGGGCAAATATGAGCCTAACCCTATAAGGTATTCCCTCCTCCTGCGGTGTAGCATTCAACATACCTGCAGAATACCCGGCTGGCTAGCACCACTGGTGGTGGTTGGTTGCCAGAGTTTTATGTCCTGGCAACATCTATGGTCATCTCAAGATGGCTACTGACTTGTTACGGTACACACTCATGGTGACTTTATAGTCATACCCCACTGGGAGACCAGGCCGCTGACACCATGACCTGATATCACACTCAGTCACACTGAGCCAATCATTCCTTGCCCTATCTTGTTAATACCGAACGCCTGGCTAGGACGCGACAAGTATAAACTTTTAAGAATACAGCAGTAACAATATACAACAGTAACATTACAATATACAACAGTAAGAATTTGCCAATATTTTATATATTTGAAAGTGAGCAGAGTGACAGTTGGCTCATGGTGTAGAGGAGGTAGGGAGGAGAGAATGCCTGCTCCGCAGTTAATAACCCGGAAGTTATGGTGGTTAGAGAGAAACATTAAGAGGCTGCTGTTATTTATATCCACATAATAAATTATATATGCTGTATAAGCCACTATATGAATATAATAAGGCCAGAAGCTTCCATCTGCTCCTCAGCACTAACTCCTCCCTCAGTCATCGACTGGAGGAGCCTATCCATTCACCTACACTTCCATCCTACTCACACTCAGATCCGTTGGGGGGGGGGGGGGGGGCACCACCCGTCTGTGCACGCACCACTGCCCCCTCCCCACACACACATACACCTGCACTATATATAATATCGGCAAATTGTTACTGACACAGCCTGCTGATTGCAACCACCAGCGACCACTGCCGGCAGCACATCCTGCCGCAGAAGCCGGATGGTGACTCACCCTGGGCCGTCATCACCCCCTCCCACCCCCTCCCCCCTCCCCGGGACTGCGGGGCGGGGCGGGGCAGCCACCCCCTCCCGGTGCATTGTGGTTGAGCGTGTACCGGGCCGTCCTTATAAGCCCGCTGCCTGCTTACACGCCGACACTGGGTCGTGTAAAATGCCCCGAGCGAACCCCGCCAGCAGGACCAAGCACCCCTGCTCGTAGTTAACCTCAATCTGGGTCAAGTTGCTGGAGATGCTCACAAGGAACAGGTAGGCCTGGGTGGGTGATGGTTCCCTTCCCCTTTCCCCCTTCCCCCTTCCCCCATCCCCCTTCCCCCATCCCCTCTCTTCCCGCTCCTCTCTTCCCCGTCCCCTCCCTCCCCTCCCCTCCCTCCTCCTCCCTCCTCTTACCCTCCCTCCTTCCACGCATTCCCCTCCAACTTCCCCTGTCCGCATCCCCTCCCCTTTCTCCCCTTCCCCCATCCCCTCTCTTCCCGCTCCTCTCTTCCCCGTCCCCTCCCCCCTCCCCTCCCTCCTCCTCCCTCTTACCCTCCCTCCTTCCACGCATTCCCCCCCTCTTCCCCTTTCCGCATCCCCTCCCCTTTCCCCCCTTCCCCTCCCCTTTCTCCCCTTCCCCTTTCCCTCCCTCCCTCTTTCCACCGCTCCCTCTTTCCCTCCCCATCCCATCTTCCTTCTTTCTTCTTACCCTTTTATTTGGTACATTGTTTCCTCTCCCCCTCCACCTCCACCTCCACCCGTCCTCATCCCTACCATAGCCTACCCTACCCTACCCTACCCTACCCTACCCTACCCTACCCTACCCACCCTACCCTACCTACCCTTTTAGGGCGTAATCGATCAACACGACCCGGGCGACTCAGGTCACCCGACTTGCTAGAATTTCAAATCGAACACTGCGAGTGGAGTTGACAAAAACACGTGCCGTGTGCAAACAACCCAACCCCAGTAACCCACCTCTTGGCTGGTGTTGGCTGGGAACGATGACGTCACATTTGTGCTGGTACCATCCTGCAGGATAACAGCTACCAGTACCAGTCATACATGTTTTTTTTTGTGGGGTAATACCACAGATTAATGAAATGGAAATATAACTAAACTATCCAATCAAAAAATACTTTAAA
This sequence comes from Branchipolynoe longqiensis, assembly GCA_030323885.1. Taxonomy (NCBI): domain Eukaryota; kingdom Metazoa; phylum Annelida; class Polychaeta; order Phyllodocida; family Polynoidae; genus Branchipolynoe; species Branchipolynoe longqiensis. The sequence continues at coordinate 80,363,948 of CM059197.1, read as the reverse complement.
TTCTATTTTGATCTAGTTCTATCGCTTATTAAACAAACAAACAAAGTTTTGGATTAAGCCACCATTGTTTCCATTCTGAGCGTGAAGAAGCGCATTCGATTATTCGACCGGAGTCTGTAGGATGTGCGCATGCGCCAAAATGTGGCTCGGGTGAGCCGAGTTGATAAATCGATTAAGCCCCTACTGTCTGCATTGTTACCCTTCCCCACCGTACCGCCTCCGGAAGCCCTGTAGTGGGTAGACCTGTTGGTTGCCGCCCCCACCCCCACCCTTTACCCCATGCTACCTTCCTGGAGATCAGCTGTTTGATTAACGAGCGGTTGCTACCTGATTGATCAGTTGACTAATAACCCGCTGCTTGTTTAACCGCAGAATAATCGGTTGATCGATGACCCTCGTGCTGGTGATTGATTAACTGAGAGTTAGTCGATCTATGTGAACGGGTATATGATTGACTATTCTGATTGATTGATTGATTGGCCTTTAGTGTAGGTATTGAGTGTCTACTGCTCATTGAACATTCTGATGGATATGTAGATCAGTTGGCGTTGAATAATCATTGAAATGATTACACTTTTTTTTATAGGTAAAACAATTTATTCACCAGAACATAAATTTTTTCAACACCGATACACTGGTCTTCCAGCTTGTTTACTTTACATTGTAAATAGGTAGATCAGTGGGTATTAAAACAACCCGCAAATTACAACGAACTCCATCTGTTAACTCTAGCTAATATACCCGAGCAAAGAGATGCAATGTATATGAACAATACTGAAAGGGTGGGGGGTGAAGGGAGCTACCCGAGTATGTGATGTATAACGCATTATACGAGTATAAATGCAAGGGTAACATTAGATAAAGGATTCACCCTGTACACCCAGCCCTATATAAAAGCTGTCGAAAAAGCGGGGAAATGAAATGAGAGTAAATTCACAATCTAAGAAGCAACAATTATTCTTTTTATGTCTTCATATTTCCCCGCTACCTTTGAGTTGAAAAATATAATAAAACATAGAATTTAAAGGTGAAATCGACGGCGTTCTATGGCCGCCATCTTGTCTTTGCATTTTCTCCCATTTCACCAACTCTGTGCCAATATAGGTAGCCATTTGATCCTGGAACCACAGTTTCTAGTTCCTGTTCCATTCTGAAGCTATTTTCGCCCGTAATTACACTACGTTGTTGTTCACGCGTGTACTACAAGTACATGGGTGAATCTTTTATCTAGGGTAACATGTACACCCTTTGCGTATTGGTGGAGTGCCTGCCACCCCTCTCCCAGCTGTCGGGTTATTTGCCAGGATGGGTTGAGATAGGTTCTATATGTCTGTGGCTCGGGATAAAACCGCCCGTACTTTACAAAAGACTTTTTTTTAAACTTAGACCGTTTACCTGCGTTTCCTGGCAATATGTAGTGCCAGATTCGATCAGAGAGCAGGACCGCGGCAGTGGGCACACTCAGTGAATCCGTTCTATTTCACCATTGGTCCACATAAATACAGTCACACGTACACAACATAGTTCATAACGATATTTAATAATATAATTCATTTCTGCAGCTGATCTTACATTATACATCAGATTCGCCATTCTATCAGGCATCACCCCCCCCCCCCTCCCCTTATCAGCGTGGATCAGACGGGATGGCCGAATGAGTTGAGTGTCTGTCTCCCTCTTTGAAAAGTCATGGAATTCAAACCAATGGATGCGAACCCTGGCTGAGTGAAAGCAATTACTTAAAAATTGATACTTGTCACTTCATGGCCAGGCGTTCAGCATTACTAGGATAGGGCAAGGACTGGTTGGCTCAGTGTCAGGATAATGTGACTGAGTTTGATATCAGGTAATGGTGCTGGTGGCCTGCACTCCCAGTGGGGCAGCACTACAAAATCGCCATGAGTGCACACTGTCACAAGTCAGTACCCATCCTGATATGACCTTAGATGTTGCCACGACGTAAAACTCCAACAACCTTTTCGGCGTGACTGTACAATAAGACACCACTCTGCCTCGCTGTTGACCCGACTGCGTTACAGTTATTGACCTGTGTCCGTCGGCGTGACGTCACGGGTTGTGTGGCTGTATAGGCAGACGACTTTTGTTTCGCTGGTTGACACACGCGGCTAACCGTGCACCTGTAACCAGCGAAACACCCACAGCACGAGGAGTCACGAGCAATGATGGCATGTCTTATTATTTGACTGTAACTTAAATAAATGCAGGGTTTCCACCAGGATTGTTACCAGACGGGATGGCCGAATGAGTTGAGCATCCGTCTCCTGTTTTGGGAGATCGTGGGATTCGAATCCTGGTTCAGTCAAACCAATGACTTAAAAATTTATACTTGTTGCTTCCTAGCCATGCACTCGGCACCGGATAGGGCAAGGACCGGTTGGCTCGGTGTCAGGATAGTGTGACTGAGTGGGATATCAAGTCATGGTGCTGGTGGCCTTATCTCCCAGTGGGGAAGCACTATAGAGTCGGAATGTGCACACTGTCACGAGTCGGTGTCCGTCCTGATATGACCTTCGCTATAGACCTATTTCATATGACGTCAGCATAGGTATCTAGGTCAGTGCGTGCGCCTTTTGGCTGCAGGACGACACACTGTCACACTGCAAATTCAATGAGCAAGCTATGAGCAATCTTCATACAGATCAAGTGAAATATCTCTAAAACCACACCACCTACACACAAACCGCTTGGAAGACATTTAGAAAACATATTCAATGAATAGATTATATTAAATTTATATGGTTAGGGTTCTGCATTTCTATTAATTTTGAATAAAATAGACGTTTTACACTGCGCACACCGGCAAACTCAATGCATTGTCACTGGCCGTGAGCAATCTTCATATGGAAAAAGTGAAATATCTCTAAAACCACACCACCTAGCCACAAACCGCTTGGAACACATATAGAAAACATATTCAACGAATAGATTCTATTAAATTGATACGCTTAGGGTTCTGCATTTCTATTAATTTGGAATAAAATAGACGTTTTTCACTGCGCATACCGGTAAACTCAATCGTAGGAGCACAAGAATGTTGGTGTTGGGGGGCAGAGATGGTGCGGGAGGTTCTAGCCTGCAAGGATCAATTGTGTGGTCCATGCTTTATCTCCGAGCCACCAGCCTGCTGCTTCACCAACAATTGACTGACCAACTTTGCCGAAGTTCGTCCACTTTTTGTTGTTACTATTATTATTATTATTATTATTACATATTAGTTGATTAAGCAGGTGACATTTCAATCACATACAATTGGTCTTTCTTATTCCACTGCTCCTTGCCCTATCCTAGTAATGGCGAGCACCAGGCTACGTAGCAGTAAGTATACATTTTTATGTCATTGGTTTGACTTGGCCGTGGTTCGAACAGTGGGGTTGAATCCCACGACCTATCAAAACGGGAGGCGGACGCTCAACTCATTCAGCCATCCCGTCTGGTGAGCATGTCTTCTCAGCCAGTCCGCAGCTCATTCCAGTGTGACCAGATGCAGTAGTCGAATGGGTAGAGCACAGGCTGCCTGTGCGAAAGGTCGGGAGTTGATGGTTGTTGCTCCCGAGCCTGACACCTGCCATTACTATGGTAGGACAAGACTGGTTAGCTCAGTGTCAGGATAATGTGACTGGGATATCAGGTCATAGTACTGGCAGCCTGGTCTACCAGTGGGGTAGCACTATAAAGTCGCCATGAGTATGCACTGTAACAAGTAGGTGACCTTATATGTTACTGGGATGTAAAACACACAAGACATTCCAATGTGTTCCCATAATGAAATAAAGGGGCCGAATAATGTGTATTGTGAGTGGTCTAATCTTGTGAGATTAATTCTTGTGGTTGGTTGGTTGTTGGAATTTTACATCCTGGCAGCATCTAAGGTCATATCAGGATGGGTACCGACTTGTGACAGTGCACACTCATGGTGACTTTATAGTGCTGCCCCATCAGTAGCACCATGACCCTATATCCCACTCAGTCACATTATCCTGACACTGATCTAACCAGTCCTTACACTATCCTATTAATGTTGAGCGCCAAGTTAGGATTATATCAGTTGATATCGGTGACTGTCAAAGTGACACTTCTGTGGGCCCGGTGCTGATTGAATTTAAAGTAGTCCTTACTCTCTGTGGCCCCGGTGCTGATTGAGTTTAGAGTAGTCCTTACTGTGTGTGGCACCGGTGCTGATTGAGTTTAGAGTAGTCCTTACTGTGTGTGGCCCCGGTGCTGATTGAGTTTAGAGTAGTCCTTACTGGGTGTGGCCCCAGTGATGATTGAGTTTAGAGTAGTCCTTACTGTGTGTGGCCCCGGTGCTGATTGAGTTTAGAGTAGTCCTTACTGTCTGTGGCCCTGGTGCTGATTGAGTTTAGAGTAGTCCTTACTGTGTGTGGCCCCGGTGCTGATTGAGTTTAGAGTAGTCCTTACTGTGAGTGGCCCCAGTGCTGATTGAGTTTAGAGTAGTCCTTACTGTCTGTGGCCCCGGTGCTGATTGAGTTTAGAGTAGTCCTTAATGTGTGTGGCCCTGGTGCTGATTGAGTTTAGAGTAGTCCTTACTGTCTGTGGCCCCGGTGCTGATTGAGTTTAGAGTAGTCCTTACTGTGTGTGGCCCGGTGCTGATTGAGTTTAGAGTAGTCCTTACTGTGTGTGGCCCTGGTGCTGATTGAGTTTAGAGTAGTCCTTACTTTCAATCCTTGAGTTTAGAGTAGGCCTTACTTTCATTCCTTGAGTTTAGAGTAGTACTTACTGTCTGTGGCGCCGGTGCTGATTGAGTTTAGAGTAGTCCTTACTGTCATTCCTTGAGTTTAGAGTAGTCCCTACTTTCATTCCTTGAGTTTAGAGTAGTCCTTACTGTCATTCCCCTCAGTACTAATTTGAGATGTCGTTGGTTTGACTCGACCGTGAATCGAACCGCCGATCTCCCGTACGCGAGGCCTGCGCTGTACCGGTTCGGCCATCACGTCAGGTTTAATTCTTGTGTGATATGGTTAGGTTGCTTTCGGTGTGTGTGCTTGGTTAGATGTTGGTAACGTGCCCCCCATGTGTGTAGCAAACCAGACCCTTCCGAGACGTGTCCAGTCTCGGCGTGTGGCCATGCTCATACCTGGCGTGTGTGTGTGAGCGTGAGTGTGTGTGTGTGTGCACGCTGGTGTGTGTGCGGGCTGTTGGGGTGGTGTTGCCCCATCGTGTACATGTGTGTGTGCGGGCTGGTGTGTGTGCGGGCTGTTGGGGTGGTGTTGCACCGCCTTGTGCATGTGTGTGTGCACACTTTTGGGGTGGTGTTGCACCGTCGTGTGCATGTGTGTGCGCGGGCTGGTGTGTGTGCGGGCTGTTGGGGTGGTGTTGCACCGTCGTGTGCGTGTGTGTGCGCGCTGGGGTGTGTGTACGCGCTGTTGGGGTGGGGTTGCACCGTCGTGTGCGTGTGTGTATGTGCACGCTCTGGTGTGTGCACGCGCTGGTGTGTGCGCGCACTGTGGGGTGGTGTTGCACCGCCGTGTGTGCGCTGGTGTGCGTGTGTGTGCGCTGGTGGGGTTGTGGTGCACCATGGTGTGTGTGGAGTGCGAGCCCTGCACTCAGCTGCTACGCTGACCCGCCCTCCGTGACCCTCACACAAACATGACCTTTAATGTGGACGCAGTAGGCTCAGGAGGCGGGGGGGGGGGGGGGGGGCGGTGTTCACAAGCAGCTAGCCCGCGCATTACGGCAACCGACCAATCTCCGCCGGCCCTGTAGAGGACCATGGTTCGGCTCCTCGTCCTAGATTACCTTTCTCTCTCTGCCCCCTCGCACTCCCCCCACCACCCACCCGGAAGCCAACTCCCCGCCGCCTGGCACCACCTTTAGTGGTGCCCATATAGTGCTGCAGATTCGCAGCCTTCAGTGCGCCAATGCGACTGAAAACTCACCCTAAAACAACAAGCGTGTGTATTGTATTGGGGTCGGATTTAGGCGCCGTGGGTGATGGTTTTGTATCACGGGCCCCATTCTGATAATGTTAAAGCTGCATAATCCGACGAAAGCATCAAATTTTCAAAACCAGAACAATTATCTAGTTTTTATTCTACATATCTAACTTAGGTACTGGTGCACTTATTAAACACTCATTGCCACACGGAACGGAATGCTAAGCCAATTTAATAGAACACGTTACTGCAGAAGCCTTATGGTGTCCAGAGTTTTGGCATGCTTGCCAAAATTAATTTAGCATGTTTTCACTTGAAATATCTCAAGAAGTTAGTCAGTTAAAATCAGTTACTTCAAACTCAAGTATGCTAGATGATAACGATCAACCTAATTTATCTCGGAAAATGAGGGAAACTCAAACCATCGAACTATGCAGCTTTAATGAAGAAGGGAAGTGTGTGTGTGTGTGCAGTAGGCGGGGGGTGGGTGGGTGTGGGTCTTTCACTGCCGGAGCTAGACGAAAGAGGGTCTTAGTAGTATACTGCAAGTGATATTAAGTGTCAGTTAGTTGATATGGGTGACACTTCTGTGGCACTGTCGGCGCCCCGGTGCTGATTGAGTTTACAGTATGTCTTACTCTCATTCCCCTCAGTACTAACACCCCCAGTGTCACCCCCCATCCCACACCCATCCTGCTGCTACGGCTTATCTATCTATCTATCTATCTATCTATCTATCTATCTATCTATCTATCTATCTATCTATCTATCTATCTATCTACCTATCTATCTACCTATCTAGCTGTCTGTCTGTCTATATATCTATCTATCTATCTATCTATCTATCTATCTCTACTTTTCTCACTTCTCCCTCTCTGTCTCTCCTCTCACTTTCCTCTCCTCTCTCCCCCTCCCCCTCTCTCCCTCTCCTCTCTTGCCCCCCTTCCCCCTACCCCCACCCCCTCTCCTCGCTTTCCCCCTCCACCCCCTCTCCCCCTCCCCCACTCTCCCTCTCCTCTCTCCCTCTCCTCTCTCCCTCTCCTCTCTTTCCCCCTCTCCCCCTCCTCTCTTTCCCCCCTCCCCCCTCCCCTCTCTCTCCCCCATCTTCCCCCGCCCCTGTTCTCAGCCTGTTACGACGACCACCGGGCGCGGTAGCCGAATGGGTAGAGCGCATGCTTCCCGTGCAGAAGGTTGGGAGTTCCATTCCTTCCTGATCGAGTCAAACCAATGACATACAAAATTGATAATTGTTGTTTCCTAGCTTGGACCTTGGCATTATTAAGATATGGCAAGGACCAAGTGGGGCAGCACTATTAAGTCACCATGAAACAAGCAAACATGTTATGATGTAAATAAGCGTGCCACTTCGCCCTCCTCTCCTGCGTCGTTTGGTTGGTTGTTGGAGTTTTATGTCCTTGCAACATCACATGTCATATCAGGATGGGTATCGACTTGTGACAGTGCACACTCATGTTAACTTTATAGTGCTGCCTAACTGGCTGCTGGCACCATGGCTCAATATCCCACTCAGTCACATTACCCTGACACAGAGCTAACCAGTCCTTGCCCTATCCTAATAATGCTGAGCGCCTGGCTATGAAGCGACAAGTATTAATTGTGTAAGTCATTGATTTGACTCGAACGGGAATTGAGCTACAGATCTCCCGCATCAGAGGCCTGCGCTCTGCCGATTTGGCTACCGCGTCCGGTCCCCTGCGTCTGTCACGCCGACCCCAGACTGCCGTTGGGATGTATGCCGGACTGTCTGGTCTGCTCTTGTCCCACCGATCACCATCCATTACAGCGCCTCCCGCCGATCAGCCTCTAATCTGTTCCTCTGCACTTAGCGCCTTTGCGCCCACTCTCTCTGACCCCCTGACCACCCGCCTCCCACAGAGACGCCTTCCACCTCCCAACCTTCCATGCCAATCAGCCCATTGGTTCCATCCCACTCACAAATAGTACGCACAGCCCCGCCCTGATGTTGGTTGTTGGAATTTTACATCCTGGCAACATCTAAGGTCATATGAGGATGTCTACTGACCTGTGACAGTGTGCACTCATGGCGACTTTATAGTGCTGCCACACTGAGAAATCAGGTCGCTAGCGCCATGACCCAATATCGCACCCAGTGTCATTATCCTGGCACTGAGCTAACCAGTCCTTGCTGTATCCTGTTAATGCCGAGTGCCAAGCTAGGAAGTGACAAGTATCAATTTTGTACATCATTGGTTTGACTCGACCGGGAATCGAACTCCCGATCACCCACACAGCAGGCCTGCGCTCTACCGATTTGGCCACCATGTCTGGTACCTACCACCCTGATCCTGCGATCAAGTCTTCCCATCCCTCGTGCACAACCTCACACTCACTTACTCCACTGCCCAGCTGAATCTCCCCCCCCCCCCGCTCCCCACCCATCTCCTACACACACTCACTCAAACACACACACACACCAACACCCACTGCCCGAACCAATATCTCACCTCCCCCGCCCCCCCTCAGTCATCGCTTACGTGACCACAATTCCAATATGTCGATTGCCTGGTAACCATGCAATGCCAGTTCGGTTGCTAAGGAAACCCACCGCCCCAGTCCGATGCACTGCACATGGAGTGGTAACTGTATCCATTTGGAGACGAGCCTAAGGAGGTGTTCTTCTTTGCAACATCTTCCGTCCTGATGTGACCTTAGATGTTGGTAGGACATAACAACAATAAACAAATCTTTGCAACATCCTAGTTCCGAACCCCCCTGAACCATGATTAAGAGCCAGCCCTCATTTAAAGCTGCACAGTCCGATGATATCATCTAAATTTGATTCTACATATCTAACTTAGATACTGGTGCATGTCTTAAACATTGCTTGCCAAACAGAAGGCAATACCGAGCCAATTTAATAGAACTTGTTACTGCAGAATCATATGGTGTCAAGAGTTTTGGGGTGCTTGCCAACATTATTTTTGGCATGTTTGCACTTCAAATATATCCAAATTTAGCCATTTAAAATAATTTAGTTCACACTAAGGTAAGGTAAATTACAACAATCAATCTATTTTATTATCTCAGAAAATGGTAGAAACTCGAAACCGTCAGACTATGCAGCTTGAATAATATCAACGCAATGCTGATTAGTTCACTTCGCCCACTGAGTGCCATGTGAATTTATGCCATGCCAATTAGCAGAACACCTGGCTAATAATTTATTTTTTAATTTGTAAGGAAATATTTCCAATCTAAAAATGTTTCACCTCTAAATTAAAAACGAGCGTATCATAGCAGGGCCGATATTAACCGCCGCACGCCGGAAGTAGCGGAAGTACCGGCAGGGTGCATTATGGGTGATATTTGACAATGGGCGGGAAGGGGGCCGGGGAAGCACCATGTGCGCATGCGCCATGCACTGCGGTGGGAGGGAGGGGGTTGCTGAATGGATTAGCGTCTCGGTGGTTGGGTGGGTGGAAAGGGGGGGGGGGGCGTGCATGCCGCTGGCGTGAGGGGGTGAGAACGCGTGCACGCTGGGGATAAGCAGCCGGGGATGCATCACGCGGAGGAAGCAGCTTCCCAGAATGCATCTGAGCTACTTGGCGGGAGAGCCACGGACTGACTGACAACAGGCTCACCCTGAATGCCTCCACATATGTATGCATACATATATGTGTGCACTGCCTGAGGTGTGTAGTAGTAGTAGTAGAGGTGGTGGTGGAGGAGGAGGTACAAGACAACAAGTGGCGACCTCACCGTTGTGGATTTGACGCGGCGCACAATAACAAGGCTCGCCGGTGCCCGGCGTGTGGAAGCTGCCAGCCGGCCGGTGCTAGCGGCAGGGTGCGCCGCCCGGCCCGACCAACCCGCCCAACCCCCGGCCCGCCCCCCCGCCCCGGGCTCTGCTGGTTGTAGTAGATGCGGTGTTGAGCGGTAGGTGTGTGTGGCAGGACATACAGGAGTGGTGAGGAGTGAGGGACACCCCACCCCCCACCCCAACCCACACACACAGCATTCTTACACCACCACCACTACCAGGGGGAGTAGTATCGGAGTGAGGGACCCCCCCCCCCCCCACCACACACACACACAAACACACCACACATGACATTCTTGCACCACCACCAGGAGGAGTAGTATAGGAGTGCCCTGGGAACTGATCCAAACCTCCAGCCTGATACCGGTGCTCCGGAGGTGGAGGAGGAGGAGGAGCCGACGCCAACGGTTGTTTGTTACGCTGAACAGACACCCCCCACCCCCTCCCCAACCACCCCCAGCCACACCCGCTCACTACTGGAGGAGGAGCCAGGGGGCGAAGCAGCCTTTGGAGGAGTCGGGAGTGGGTGCTTGCCCCTCCTACACCACATGGGATACATACTACAGGCCGACCACCAGTACCCCTCAGCCAGTACCAGGAGCGGCCGTCCTCATATGACCTTAGATGTTGCCAGGATGTAACACTCCAACAACCAGACCAACCAGGAGCGCCCCCCCCCCCCACTATCTACCTATGCCCGCCGGGTCGACAACCAGAACCAGGATCAATTCGCAGCAGTTCCACTGACCAGTGTGTGTGTGTGCGTGCAATACAGACAGGCCTGTATGTGTGCGCTGACCTTTGACCTTGACCTTGACCCACGCATCTGCGCACTCGACTCATAAGTCACTCATCGACACAGTGGAATATTAGCCGTGCGCCTGCGCATTGTGAATGACATGCAAATTGTGCGGGGACTGCTCATTCCGCAGCTGCTGTGAGCTGCTCTGTCTGCAGGCATGCGCGGACTGCTGCTGTGGCACACCGCCACTACCGGCATTACTAGGGTGCCGCTGCATACAAGCACCTAATGTGGATCTACCTACCAGGCCCGCCTGGCGATGCGGCTAGGGTATTTATTTATGCTGGGATATTTTTGTCTACATGGGGAGGGATGTGCTATTTAATAATGGTGTTGGGCATTCATTGATTGATTGATGAAAGGCTTTTGCTTTAAAAAAAAATTAAATTAAAAGAAAGAGAAAAAAGGGTGGGTGGGTGGGAAGAACAGGAGGACGGGTCGTATGTGTTTGGTGGGGAGTGTATTTACATACAGCGCACTTGTGGAACTGATGATGAATTTATGCTGGGGGATTTTGTCTACATGGGGAGTGATGTGCTTTTAATAATGGTGTTAGGCATTGATTAATTGCTGAAGTGGTTTATCTATTTACAAAAAGGGGGTGGGGGGGGGGGCAGGATGACGGGTTGTGTGTGTTTAGTGGGGATGTATCTGCAGGTGTTGCAATACCTCAGGCATGTCTGAGTTTGACGCCCCTGCCCTGCAGAGTTGTAAACCACTGCCTTGTGGTACAGGTTCTTGACAGAACCGAAGGCTAATGGAGCAAACCCTAAACAGAAAACCATGTCACTGTGGCAGCATTAAGGGCGGTTGATGTATGGAACTCCCAACATCTCCCGACCAGCCACTGCAGGGACAAATAGTTTTGCGCCTGTCTGGACATGTTCTTGCCGGTGTGAAACCTCTATTTGCTCCCCGAGTGAGTGCCGCTGGTAACTTGCAAAAGCCAGCAGCACTTCAACACTTTTGCAGGCAGCTTTCATGAAATGTGCTAAATGGAGAGCGGCAGTCAAGTAATGAAAGCAGTCTTTGTCGCATCGCGACCGACAGCATGATGATGATGATCTGCAGAGGACTTGTGGATCCGATGATGAAAGGTGGTTGTATTGTTATGTGTCCAAGCTATACTAAGTATACTAATAACACCTTTTAATGGGTCCTATCCAAATAATGGCAAGCACCAGGCCCGCCATGAGCATGGCCATAGTTGTCGACATGGCATAACACCCCAAGTTACTCACTCATCTTTTAATGGATAGTGTAGTGGTCTGCACTGACCTCTCAGGCAAGTAACCACATGGACAGGTAGGCGTGGGGAGTGTGTTGATATCAGGGAGCCTAGCTGGTGTAATGGTTAGCACACTGGCCTGGAATGCAAAGAGATGTGGGTTCGAGTCCCGCTCTATGCACAATATTTCCCATTTTCATCACCCCCACGACAATAGTTTGTTTACTGCAACAGGTAGCAGGGTTTCGGCCAGAAAATAATTTGAGGGTATGCAGCATGGGGGGAGGGGGGGGTAGGTATTATTTTTCCACATCACTTGGTAAATTATGAACACTGCTATGATCAATGTTGTATAGAGGGAGTGCACGTGACATCATCACTCAGCAGTCAGCGGTCAGCCATCTTGGAATACGAGCACCCTCCCTAGCCATGTTGTGAATGCATGTAGATGCAGTAAAACAGAGTTTTCTTGTGTTATGGGAGGTTCTGGGCAGTTTACATCCAATGTGTTTACTTACAGCACTTTAGCAACAACTTCTGAGGCCAAACTGCTCAAAACAGTGACAAATAAACCAACAAATCAGTAAATAAGCACAGTGTAGGCAGTTGCAAGCCTTCTGTATGTAATCCAATATGGCTACCAAACTTGTCTTGTGACGCTATTACACTCCTCTATACTAACAGTCTAACTGATTATTGATGCTGGTTTTGTTGTCTCTGGCTCCTGGAAGAACCTTTAAACAATTTATCCCAACAATTTGAGGGTATAGAGTCGTACCCTCAGAAAATCTAAGTGCGCAGAATTTTACTCATTTTACCCTCTGGCAAAAGCCCTGGTATGGGAATATTATACTGTGGTACATGGGTTTGTGTGTGATTTCTGTAACTGTTTGTATGGTGGTGGTGATAGCGATTAGATAGACCCCTATTTTGATACAGGGGTGATTACTGCTCAGTCAAATAATATTAAAGTCATGTGAAATTATTAGAACCTGGCCCCACGACAAAGTAATGAAATAACTCGATACATCAGAATAAAATGCTGCACTGCAGGATTTTTACATAAATGCAGCCATATGTAATACAGCGTTCGGAATAAGCGCTTGTCTGCTTGTCTGAACCAAGTGAGAGTAGGCACAGACAAGCAGAATATGGTTTGAGATTTTCCGTTGGACAAGTGAAAATTTTGGGCTGAGAAACATTATTTTGAGATATTTAAATGTTATTTACATTATTTATTTATGATTGATTGATTGATTGATTGGTGGTTGCTTTACGCCGTGTCGGCAGCATAGGCCATATTCACGGTGAGAAATGTTTGTTTTTTGTTCAAACCATCGTAAAAGCAGACAATCAATTATGTGCCAATAGACACTAATTAAATTAGAAAGCTCATAATCATATATTTGTGGTCAAGGGAAACAAATTCCCATAGAAAAAGACAAGTTTGATTAATAATTGATAGAATCCATTTAGTAAACTATATGAGGTGGTACAGTCCAGCTGCCCTCAAAAAGGCTCAAATGTTTTCCTGTTTTACCTTAGTAAAAAGGTCATGCATACTGTCTGCAGTGTAGAACCGTTGGCGCAGGGCCAAACAATCAACGCAACTTAGTAAAATGTGTTTGAGTGTCAGTGGGGACTGACACCCAATACATTCAGGGGGAGGTTCCCCCTTGAGCAGAAATTTATGAAATTTGTTTTGATTTATTTGTGTAGTTTTATTCCCATATCCATGAATGCTGAAGGTAAATACTGTGGACAAGTGAACATTCAGACGGACAAGTGAAAACCTGCACAAGTGAAAATTGGTGCTTATTTCTATCACGAATACGGTATAACCCCGTTAAACCAAGCTTGAAGGGACCCTAGAAATTTGTTTGGATTAACTGATCATTGGTTGAACCGAGCTTTGGCTTTGACTTTGACCCCTCCTCCCCCCCCCCCCCCACACACACACTACTGCCCCCCACACACACTCACTTTACCCATCCGGCTCGCCACCCTACTCCCCCCTCCCCCACACACACACACTATTGCTAACCGATAATTGGTTTATCCAAGGTTTGGCTTCGTCTTTGACCCCCACACACACTACTGCCCACACACACACACTCACTTTACCCATCCGGCTCTCCACCCTACTCCCCCCACACCCACACACTACTGCACCCACACACTCACTTCCCTTGTCCAGCTAGCCCCCCCCCCCCCCCCCCCCACACACACTATTTCTAACACTTGTCCAAACAAGCGTGGTGTAAGAGGTGGTGGGGACTCAGATGACACATGAAAGTTTGGTTTAACCGTACCGGAAGTGGCCTGGGACCGACAATTCTGTTTGGATTAACCGATCATTTGGATTAACCGACTTTCGTTTAACCGACTTTTTTATATGATAAATGGTAGTATTTTGTCGGGCCGCGGGAAAAAACGTTTTGATTAACCGATCATTTGGTTTAACCGAGCTTGGTTTAACGGGGTTATACTGTAGTAATAATCATTGTGAGTGGGACAGTGGTTTTAAATGGTGGTCTTGAGGCAGTGTAGATGTAGCAGAAAGTAAAGTAAAGCTCTTCATGCAGTCAGTCCAACTACACGTGTAGTGCTGGGTCTCAAAGGTATGCAGTTTGAAACAAAATGACCTAAGCTCTCAAAGTTTAGTTTTTTAGTTATTTTTACCGTATATAATTTGCACCCTTTTCCAGTCATTCAGATTGCAGGATGCATTTATCACAGATTGATATCAAAGTAAGCGAAACCATGAACTGGGTTGTCGGGTCAAACCAATGGCTTACAAAAATTGATACCTGTCCCTTCCTAGCCTGGTGCTTGGCATTATTAGGATAGGGCGAGGACTGGTTGGCTCAGTGTCAGGATAATGTGACTGAGTGGGACATCGGGTCATGGTGCTGGCAACCTGATTTCCCAGTGGGGCAGCACTATAAAGTCGCCATGAGTGCACACTGTCACAAGTCTGTACCCGTCCTGATATGACCTTAGATGTTGCCAGGACATATAACTCCAACAACCAACCAACCAACCTCCCGTCTATCCTAATAATGCAGAGCGCCTGGCTAGGAAGCGACAAGTATCAATTTTTACATCATTGGTTTGACGCGACCATGGTTTGAAGCCTTCGCTTTGAACCCCACGATCTACCAAAATGGGAGATGGAGGCTCAACTCATTCGGCCATCCCACCTGGTCGGTTATGAATGTGAAACACCGAGCCTTCTCTGCACCAACAGGTGTTTCACCTTACTGTAGCGGGAGATCCGGGGCTTGTCGGTGCGTATAGCCACATTACACGGGGCGACCTCTGGTGGGGTCAGGGGGTGCGGGCCGGCTTCACTACCAGTCCACCGAGCATTTCACCAAAAGGACGCTGTCGGACCAGCAACATAAATAACCTTCTCAGATAACCTATTATTTTGAGTATCGGATGTTATTGATATCAATATTATCATTATAGACTATGAGCATTGGGTGAACCAAAAAAAGATTGAAAAATTAGTAGTATTTAAAAAAAGAAAGAATTTGAGTGCTTGGTTTGTAGTAGGTCGTGTCGGGTCGGGGCAGGTGAGGATGGACCTTGCCATGGGAATGAGAGGGTGTGGTGGTTTGTGGCAGAGTCAATTTCTTTGGCGGATCTACGACATCCTGCACCGGGCGCGGTGGCCGAATCGGTAGAGCGCGGGCCTCCAGTGCTGGAGATCGGGAGTTCAGTTCCCGGTCGAGTCAAACCAATGACTTATAAAATTGATACTTGTCGCTTCCTCGCCTGGTGCTCAGCATTAATAGGGTAGGGCAACGACTGGGTTAGCTCAGTGTCAGGATAATGTTACTGAGTGGGATATCGGGTCATGGTACCAGCGGCCTGATTTTCCCATGGGGCAGCACTATGAAATCGCCATGAGTGTGCATTGTCACAAGTCGGTACCTGTCCTGATATGACCTTAGATGTTGCCAGGATGTAAAACTCCAACAACCAACCAACCAATCGAGCATTTCGCCAAAAAGACAGTGTGGGACCAGCAACACAACCCTCCCGTAAGACCTATTATTTTGAGTATTGAAATAGTATGTTATTGACATCAGTCTTATCATTATAGACTACGAGCCATTTGCTGTGAGTTAACCCCCCCCCCCCCAAATATAGTTTAGTTTTTTGAGAATTTGAGTGCTTAGTTAGTAGTAGACCAGGACGTGTCGGGGCAGGTGAGGATCGACGTTGCCATGGGAACGAGAGGGTGCGGTGGTTTGGGCAGAGTCTGGTGGATCTACGACATCCTGCAGAATGTGGTTACAAGAAGAGGGGTGTGACTACATCTGATACTCCTTCCCTGTTAACTCCCCTCCACCGCACCCCCCCACCCCCCAACTATTATTTTATTAACACAAAAAGTAAAGTAAAGTTCGTTTTATTTAACGATGCTTCTAGAGCACATTGATTTTTTAGGTCATATCATCATCTATTCGATGTCAAGCATATGGTCATTCTGACATATTACTTTGGAGGAAACCCGCTGCTGCCACATAGGCTACTCTTTCCGATAAGCAGAAAGTGATCTTTTATATTCACTTTCGAACATACAGGACAGCATATGTACCACAGCCTTTGATGAACCAGGTGAATCGGCCTGCTGACTGCCAGATAAAAGGTTTACTTTTGTGCGCCCATGTTTTGTGTGTGACCTTTTTGTTGTTGTTCTTGTTGTCGGTGTTGTTGTTGGCGAGAACTAAGGAGAGCCTAGGTGGTGTAATGGTTAGCACTAGCAGACATGCCCTGAATGCAAGAGATCCATGTTTGATTTCAGCTCTAGGCGTAATATTTCTCACTTTCATCACCCCTCAATGTATGTGTGCGTATGTATCATTGTGTGTATCATTGTGTGTATCATTGTATGTATCATTGTGTTATCATTGTATGTATCATTGTATGTATCATTGTGTGTATCATTGTATGTAGTGTCATCCAGAGTCTTGCTATGGTATCGTGATGTATTGTGTGTATCATTGTGTGTATCATGTGATATGTATCGTTGTATTGTGATATATCGTGTGTATCGTATCATTAGTAATGTATATGCATTGTATGTGTAGTCATTTGTGTGTATTATTGTGTGTATCATTATCTGTGTATGTATACTGTGTATGTGTGTATGTACCCGCCCTGATATGACCACAGATGTTAGTAAAATGCAGAACACCACTCGACCAGTCATCCATCAAATCAATTTAGGTGTGTGTGGATATGATGACTTATCATTCGCTGCTTGGTTGGGGAGAACAAACCAGGTTTTGGTCACGTTTCACAAAGATTCCAGAGATACATATTTATTAAAAGAAACAAAAAGAACCAGTTGTATGCGATGTGTGGGTGTAAGATTCTGTATATGCGTATATATGCGACAAGTACAGTGAACCCCCGTTATAATGCACCCCGATTTAACCCAAATTCTCATATAACGCGATGATTCATCGCACCTGGAATTCTTTAATTCAAAGGTGATTTAGTCAACTGAACCCCAATTTAGTACAACCCCGATTTTTTTCGCGATCGCATTGTAACTTATATAATGACCTGAACGATCGCGTTATAACCGGGTCATACTGTACCTGCTTTCAAATCCCACTCGTCTGTCCAACGACCCAAATTCGTATGTGAACAACTGCAATGATCAGTTTGTGCACGGATTCAGGATGGTTGGTTGTTGGAGTTTTATGTCCTGCTAACATCTAGTGTCATATCAGGACAGCTACTTACTTGTGACAGTGTGCACTATGGTGACTTTATAGTGCTGCCCCACTTGGAGACCAGATCACCAGCAACATGACCTGATAGCTCACTCAGTCGCATTATCCTGACACTGAGCTAACCAGTCCTTGCCCTATCTTAATAATGCCGAGTGCCTTGCTAGGAAGCCACAAGTATACATTTTTAAGTAATTGGTTTGATGCGACCAGAGTTCTAAGTCATAGATTCGAATCCCACAATCTACCAAAACGGGAGACTGACGCCCAACTCATTCGGTCATCCCATCTGGTCGGTCTCACTTTTGAATCGGCTTATCTCAACATGATGCAAAAAGGGTGTGTCGTTATACAACTCTTGTAGGTGTCCTCAGCGGTGTGCATCTCAAATACTCACCCCACCCCCAAACAAACACACGCACACACACACTCACAGTCACACACACGTGCACACAAATACACGCACACACACAAATACACAAATACACAGATACACACGCACACTCACACACACACAAAGATACACACACGCACACACACACTCACACACATGCACTCACACACACATGCACTCACACACATGCACACACAGACACTCACACAAATACACACACACATATATACACACACTCACACACACACACACAAATATACACACACGCACACACACAAATAAACGCACTCACTCACACACACACGCACGCACACACACAAATACACGCACTCACACGCACACACACACTCACACACACACACACACACACACACACACACGCACACGCGCACGCGCACGCGCGCGCACGCGCCTGTACCATAATGTAGAACGCGCGTTTCTGCGTCTGTGTCAGTGCGCGTGCGTGACCGGGTGAATCACCCAACGCCGGCCAGGGCTATTCATGAGCAGGTACTGCAGTTACTGGAGGAGTCTGATGACGGGTCTGACTTTGAAGGTTTTTGAATGACCAGTCGTGTTGTCATCTTGCTGAATATTTGTGCATGTGTGTGAATGAAGTTTAATTTGTCAGTTAATAAAATGAAGCTAGCCTATGGTTGGGTTAGGGCTAATTCCAGATATTTCCTTAAAAAAATACCCCTCAACTTATTGTACTCAAAGTTGACTTATATTCGCATATATACGCTAGGAGAGTGTCAATGGCAATATTATCATACACACTTCACTTACTATGAGGGAAAGGGAGGAGGGGGGGGGGGGGGGGGGGGGGGGGGGGGGGGGGGGGGGGGAGGGGAGGGGAGCTAGGCCTTCAATATCAGAGCAGGGTGCCGGTGTAACGATTTCAATTTCCCCCCTTTTCAACTTCCCCCGGGGAATCTGAAAACGTTGTTAATTTCCCCAGAGGGAAATTAAAAACGTTTTCAGATTCCCAGGGGGGGAAATTAAAAACAGTTTTCAGATTCCTCCCCCTATTTTCAAATTTCCCCCTCTGGGAATTTAAAATTGTTTAAAAAAACTTGAAAAAACGTTTTAAAATTGACACCTATAATATTTTTTTCTTAGCCATCTTGGAGACTTTTTGTGTCATTTGGGGTGAAATATGTTTTGTTGTACTAGTAATAATTCTATTATTCTATTCTCTGTGTATTATTATATTTGTCATGAAAAATAACAAAAAATAACAAAAAAATTAATAAAATTCCCCCAAAATGGGGGGAGGAAAAGTTAAAACGAGGGAGGGAACTTGAAAACGTTTTCAAATTCCCCTGGGGTGAATTTGAAAACGTTTTCAAGTTCCCGGGGGGAAACTTCAATCAGGGGGGAATTTGAAACCTTTACACCGGTGCTAATGCTTGCCGGCCCGTCAGTGGGGGGGGGGGGGGTGGGGGGGGGGGGGTGTGGGTGATGGGCAAACAATGGAGTTGAGGCGTCGCTCAGCCAGCGTGGGTCATTTCAACTTGAGCAGTAGTTAGGATGAAGCCCTCGCCGTGCTTGATTACCAGGCCTTGGCGCGATCTTGTCACCTTCGCGTTAAACTAAGCGCAAATTATATTCTCGTTATCTCCATTAAAAAATGGCGTCAATGATGGTAGCGTCAAACCTGAGTAAACTTTAAAGCTGCACAGGCCGATGAAGCATACCATTTTCAAAACCAAAACAATTATCTAGAATTGATTCTCCATATCTAGGTTAGATATTGATGTATTTATTTTAAGAATTTGTTGCCACATAGAAGGGAATACTGAAGCAATTTAATAGAGCATGTTAGTGCTAACACCTGTGATGTCCGAGTTTTGGCATGCTTGCCAAAACTAATTTGGCATGTTTGTACTTCAAATATCTCAAAAAACTTAACCATTTAAAATAAAAGTTACTTCAAACTAAAGCAAAGTAGATTATAGCAACAATTTAAGGTATTTATCTCAGAAAATGGACAGAAATGCAATACCATCGGACTATGCAACTTACAAAAAAAATAAAATGCGTGGAAAGTTATTAAAATGGATAGGGTTGATCTTCGAGGATTTAGTTTAAGTGAGAAATTGTTATAAAGGAACCTTCCCCATCCACACGCAACATTTATTACAAGAAAGTGCACGCCCCCCAGTGCCCCTTTCTCTATATGCTACTCAGAGACAAATCGGTATTTTTGTGAGAACAGTTTTTTTGGGGGGGGGATACGTCCTAGCAAGACCTACGGTCATATCAGGAGGGATACCGACTTGTGTCAGTGCGCACTCATGGTGACTTTATACTGCTGCCCCACTGGGAAATCAGGCTGCTGGCACCATGACCCAATATCCCACTCAGTCGCATTATCCTGACACTGAGCTGACCATTCCTTGCCTTATCCTATTAATGCCGAGCACCAGGCTAGGAAGTGACAAGTATCAATTTTAAAGTCATTGGTTTGACTCGACCGGGAACCGAACTCCCGACCTTCAACACGCGAGGCCCGCACTCTACCGATTAGGCCACCGCACCCGGTGCTAAAACCGGTACATTTGTGAGAACTGTGAAAGGGTTCAAAGGAATTAGGTCACCCCCCCCCCTCGGTAGTGCAAGGATGAATATTCACACAGGATTTGGCTGAGGGTGATGCCGATGATGTCATCGTATTGATCGCGTATTGGGCATTATTGATACTCACAGCTGCTAGGAGCTATTGGTTGGATTGGACGTATGGTGGGGATTGTTGTTTATTGTTATTGCCCTGTGACCTGGTGTCGTTTTCATAACCCCCCCACCCACACACACACACACACCACTGTCATCAACATGTTAACTATCCAAGGTAAATGACTTAAACCACACACTCGATTTACCGTATTGATCTAAGAGGCCTTCTTCTTCTCTTCCCCTGCCTCCTCCTCCTCCACCTACTGCCTTCATCTCTCCCCCCCCCCCCCCCTCCTCCTCCTCCTCCTCCTCCTCCTCCTCCTCCTCCCCCTCTCCCTCCTCCTCCTCCCCCCTCCTCCTCCTCCTCCTCCTCCCTCCTGCCCTCTCCCTCCTCCTCCTCCGCCTCCTCCCCCTCCTCCCCGCTCCTCCTCCGCCTCCTCCTCCTCCGCCTCCTCCTCCTCCTCCTCCCCCCCCTCCCTCCTCCTCCTCCCCCTGCCCCCCCTCCTCCTCCTGCTCCGCCTCCTCCCCCTCCTCCTGCTCCGCCTCCTCCCCCTCCTCCTGCTCCTCCTCTCCTCCCCTCCTCCTCCCCCTCCTGCTCCCCTTCCCCCCATCTCATCCTCTCCCCTCCTCCCCCCCCTCTCCCTCCATCATAGTAACTAATGTGTTTAGGATAATCTTGCTATTGACACTTTCCCAACCTCTAGAGAGAACTTCTAATTTATAATATACCATGGACTGGCAATGCGCTTTCTCCCCCCCCCCCCCGGCACATGATAGTGGGCGTGGCCCCTCGAGTGTCTACCGGGAAGGATGGATGAGCCCTGTGAAGGGTTGTCGGTGGTGCGGGTGGGTGTGGGGTGGGGGGTGCGAGGACACTACAGTTCATTTTCGTCAAACAAAAATACTGAGTCTGATTCTTCTAACGCGTGTGGGCTGTGACTCACTGAGTCTGCTTGGTCTGCAAGCAGGTTACTTTCCGTGTGCGCATGTGCTGGGGTTGTGGCTGGCGTGTGGCGTGATGGGAATGAAAGCCTTGCTGAAGGCTGGGGCGGACGCGCTGTCATCCTGTTGTACGGTTCGATGTGTTGTGAGGTTGTTTGTGGGTGCAAGTAGTATTAGTAGAGCACGCACACAACTGTGCAACATGCATACCACACAGCAGTGGTTGGCTGTTGGAGTTTTACATCCTGGCAACATCTAAGGTCATATCAGGACAGGTACTGAATTGTGACAGTGCACACTCATGATGACTTTTATAGTGCTGCCCCACTGGGAGACCAGGCTGCCAGCACCATGACCCGATATCCCACTCAGTCACATTATCCTGACACCATGCCAACCAGTCCTTGCCATACCCTACTAATGCCGAGTGCCAGGCTAGGAAGTGACAAGTACCAATTTTTTAAGTCATTGGTTTGACGTGACCGGGAATCGAACTCCCGATCTTCGTCATGGGATGTCTACGCTCTACAGATTCGGGTACCCCGTCCGGTGACACACATACGGACACCACTGTGTAATAATACACACACAATGCATACACACATATACATCCTACACTAAGGTGGACTTTGCTTGACTAGATTTAACAGTAGGGTTATTGTTAAAACACTAGTACTAGTAGGAGTAGCCAGTTGGAGACAGATCGTGGGTTGCTGGTTCTGTTGGAGTACAAGCTGACCTGTGATGTGTGGGTGTGAGTCAGGTATGGTGGGAGTGGTGTGGGATGCATGCAGGTGGTTTGGATTGGGGGGGGGGGGGGTTAATTCATCATTGGACATTATTCATCATTAAATCCACCTGAATGCTCACCACATTAAGGCTTCACATTGTGGGGATACATTTAGGGACCACCTGTCCACTCCCACCCCATGGAAATTCGCTTTCACTTCATCGTCAGTAGGAATGGGGTGATGGGGGAGGGGGGGGGGGGGGCTTACAACTAAGAGGGCCTGTTATACCAATAATATCCAGCATTTATTACTGGCCAATCGATACACGTGTTTCATTGCATGTTTGATGAGGAAGACCAATTGTCGGCGATTTAAATTTCCCCTGCTTAGCCCCCCCCCCCCCAAGAAGGTATTTATTGTTATGCTTATAGAATGTTTGGAATGTGTGAGCTAACGGTGGCGAGCATCTTCCTGGGGGTGTGCCACCTCACCGGCCTGCACCCCACCCCCACCCCACCCCCTAACACACGTGACCACTCACACACACGGACCACCTTGTCTCTCCTGCTCACACCTGGCTCGCCTGCTGTGTCTACTTGTACACCTGGTAGTTTAGTACCCGTACACAACCAACTTGTCCCGCCGACAATAAACAGTCACACATGCAAACGCAATAACCGATGTCTACTTTTTGTGCTGTGTGTGTGTGTGGGTGGGTGTGGGTTGGGGGTCGTTAAACAAACAAACAAAATGTGCATACACATACACATACCCATACACATACACACGTTAACACTCACTCACTCACTCACTCACTCACTCACTCACTCACTCACTCACACTCACTCACTCACTCACTCACCCACTCACTCACTCAGTCACTCACAGACTCACCCACCCACTCACTCTCCCACTCACTTACCCACTCACTCACCCACTCACTCATCCAGTCACTCACACCCACTCACTCACTCACTCACCCACTCACTCACTCAGGCACTCACCCACTCACGCACTCACTCACACCGCTCCACCTTTCTCTTACGCATACCAGCACGTGACATCCACATACCACCTTGCTCTCACACATGCCAACACCAGCTAACACCTGTCACACTCACACTCACACTCACACACACATACTCACACACACACTTCGCACACTAGATAGAAAACCGACCCTATATAAAAGCTGGCGAAAAATGGGGAAATGAAATGAGACCCTAATTCCACAATCAAAACAGCAAAATATATTCTTCACCTACCTGGATGTATTTACCCTTACCTTTTGAGTTGTTTAGTCAATTATATTAATAGATTCCCGAAGTTTAAAAATCCACATGGCATGAACTGATTTTGTGTCACTGCAAACTGATTTTGCGTCACTGAGCCTGATATTTAGTGATTTGGACACTCTGGAGAATATGTACTGAGGGGAAATGGATACAATGGATTGTGGCTATTGGATTTTAATCAACATACGGTAGGAAAGGTAGGAGAGGCCATCCACTGTGAGAGACATTTTCGCCAGCTTTTATATAGCCTGAACACTGAACACAGCGGTGAATCTGTTATCTATTCACACACATACTTATACTCACACTCACACACATACACATCACACATATCAGTTATCACACACACATACTCACACTCACACACATATATATACACACACAGGTCACACGTGCTGACGGATAGATGTGCAAGTCATACCAGACTGGATGGCCGAATGAGTTGATTGTCCGTCTCCGTTTTGGTAGATCATGGGATTCGAACCCTGGTGGAGTCAAACCAAATTACTTAAAAAATTATATTTGTCACATCTTGGCCAGGCGCTCGGCATTATTAGGATAGGGCAAGGACTGATTGGCTCATTGTCAGGATAATGTGACTGAGTGGTATATCAGGTCATGGTCCACAAAGTTCACCCAGGCTGAGGGCTAGATTACAAGTCGCGTGTACCTGTGCACACAGAGTATCAACTCGCCCCTTCCCCCGCCCCCATCCATCACCCTGGCCGCTGGCTGCTACCGAAGCCCCATCAATGATCCAGCCTTCTGCGCATGCGCCGTGTGGCGACTCACTGTGTAGCCTCACTGTGGACACTCATTTAGCCGTACTGTGGGCATATAGCTGGTAATGCAAATGTGAGCTTAACTTGTCCGGGTTATGTCAGCTTAATTCAGGCAGGGTGGCACTAACAGAAAATAGCCGTGTCGACTTGGTGCTAAGGCTCAGTCAGACTATGGCTTATGACCACTTTGTGACCAAAATCTGGAGATCTTGCGACCAAAGCAACAACAACAAAAGGTCGGAGAACCAATGGTCGCTGATCGGAAGGCGATCGGGGCCGAATTTTGGGTGGCGGTCGGCGACCGATGCCCGACCAGTTCTTCAAGTTATTCAAAAGCGATGGGAGCAAGCAACGGTACAGTTGTGCACGTTGAGAAATTCCAAGCGTCTCTGGCGTGATTCAACACCAGTGGTTGCTATAACTGAAGACGGTAGTTGCTGAGCAGTCGTAATGGTTTTGTGGTCGCTGAGCGGTCAGTGGCTGCTCGGCGATCAAAATGCCCCCACTAAGTGTGCGATTGGTCGGCAACTGGTCGGCCACTGGGTCGCAACCACTGAAAATGGTTTTGGTCGCAAAGAGGTTTTTGGTGCAGCAGCTGCAACCTCCTTGCGACCAAAATGATCGCTGATTGGTCGCCGGCCGTTTGCCTTTTTTGTTGTTGTCGCAAGCGTAGTGTGTCTAATAGCTGTGAATGGAACTGCAAGGTTAACTTGTCCTGGTTATGTCAGGCCTTTCAGGGGGGGGGGGGGGGGGTGAGTCATCGGAGTTTAGCACTAACAGAAAGTACTACGTACTAGTAGGACACCCAGTCACATAGAGAAACGGCAGGAAAGTGCATATAAAACACCCCTTGCTGCATATTGGAAAGAGTAGCCTATAGTGAATTGTAGACAGGAAGTGTGAACACTTATTTATATGGTCAGAATGACCATATCCTTGACGTCCAATAGCCGATGATATAAAAATCAATGTGCTCTAGAGCCGTCGTTAAATAAAACAAGATTTCCTTTCCAGAAATGGCAGGTTTGTCTTCGGAATCACTGCATCGACCGACACTAACCTGCTTCCACTGGCCATGGCTCGTGCAGTGAGGAGTTGGGGGTGTTCGAAGTGGGTGCAGTGTGCAGGCGTGAGTCATCCGTGGCGACTGTGGCCTCGTGTGCTCTCCCTCCCCCCCTCCCTCCCTCCCTCCCTCCCCCCTCCCTCCCTCCCTCCCTCCCTCCCTCCCCCCCTCCCTCCCCCCCTCCCTCCTCCTCCCTCCTCCCTCCCTTCCCTCCCCCCCTCCTCCCCCTCCCTCCCTCCCTCTCCCTCCCTCTCCCTCCCTTCCTTCCTACCCTCTTCCCCTCCTCCCTCCCTCCTCCCTTCCCTCCCTTCCCTCCCTCCCTCCCTCCTCTCCCTCCCTCCTCCCTCCTCCTCCCCTCCCCTCCCCTCCCCTCCCCTCCCCTCCCCTACCCTCCCTCCCCTCCCCTCCCCTCCCCTCCCCTCCCCTCCCCTCCCCCCCCCTCCCCTCCCCTCCCCTCCCCTCCCCTGACTCACTGACGTATGCAGGGGCGCACTTTGGTAATTATTCAACACCCTGTAATTGATGTATAGGGGACTGTCCACATCAGCCAGTACCAGTGCCCACAAACACGGTACCAGAGCAGGTTCATCCTATATTTCCTGCACCAAACCGGATGGCCGAATGAGTTGAGCGTCCGTCCCCCGTTTTGGTAGATCGTGGGGTTCAAACAACTGACTTAAAATTTATACTTGTCGCTTCCTAGCCAGGCATTTGGCGTTATTCGGACTGGTTGGCTCAGTGTCAGGATAATGTGAATGAGTGGGATATCAGGTTGTGGTGCTGGCGGCCTGGTCTCCCAGTGGGGAAGCACTATAAAATCGCCATAAGTGCGCACTGTCACAAGTCGGTACTCGTCCTGATATGACCTTAGATGTTGCCATAAAGTAAAGCTCCAACAACCAACCAACGAACCAACCAATCAATCAATCCTATATTTCTCACTGGTGTAATGCCCATCCCGCATGGATGTAGCATTCTGCATGGTGTAGTGTGTTATTATTAATATTAAACCTGGCTATATGAGGTTACCAGAGGCGACAACTAAATAACAGTGTGAGTACGGAGATCTCCCGAATAGTAAGGAATACACAAATTGTAAATAGGGAGAAATAGCGGAGCTGAAGGGGGGAGGGAGGGCACATCACCCCCTCCAACACTCGGGTGGTCTGGAAAATCTTCGGGAAAAGTGATACAAAATGGTGTATTGTGGTGCATTTTGACCCAACAAAATATGCGTAACATTTTAGTTTTTTTAAAGAAGGAAAAAAATAAGCTAAAATGATTCTTTGGTGGAAGATTACAAATTGAAAGTGGGAAATTGGGAGATAGGGATTGTTTTTCTATATTTTACCGAAATCTGCCAAATCGGAAGACTTTTCGAAACCGGCACCAGGTGGCTCTCGACACCCGCCGGGATTGGGCTGACATACTTCCCGTTACAGTAGGTACCGGCAGCGAAATTTAAAAATAGGTATATGGTTCAATATATTTATTCTTTCCTGTAGACATTACAATTACAAGCCCAAATCCAAAAACAGTTGGGCTATATATATTATTATTTTTGAGATAATAATTTTTGAGCTAGGGCAAACCATATATGGCTAGAAAGCTGAGGTCATGGCGCTTCTGGTAGTACCATCCATGACTTTCTACGATGTAGCGCGAGCTAATTAAAGATCACCTGTTTTCGGGGTAATTTTTCTTTGCATCAATGAATGAATATTCACTGAATACACTCATCATACAAATGGATTTTACTTCATCAGAAAAACTTATTATGTATTCAATCCAACAACACCATCAGAAAAGCATATGTTGATCTTCTAAGTGATATAATTTCATCAAAATAAAATCCATACAGAGAGAGTTATGACCCTGTGAATATTGATGAAAAAAGCACCATTCCACGAGTTTTTCATGGCGCTGCCGGTACCTAGTTACAGTACACTGATCACGTAGTGTTTGCCACATGGTTTTATCATAGCCCCGTCCTGATGTGACCTTAGATGTTGCCAGGACGTAAAACAACCAACCACCATAGGTCAGTGTTTGTTGTAACGCAAGAATTGTTAGCTTATATGCCTAGTGTTAACTGACATGTCTGGTTTCCAGGCAACGCCCCCTGGTTAATGTGCAGCAACTCTGCATCCCACTCACAAATTGGTTGATGGTGAGGAATTTGACGTCCTGGCAACATCTAAGGTCATATCAGGATGGGTACCGACTTGTCACAGTACACACTCATGGCAACTTTATAGTGCTGCCCCACTGGGAGACCAGGCCACCAGCACCATGACCTGATATCCCACTCGGTCACATTATTCTGATGCTGAGCCAACCAGTCCTTGCCCTATCCTAATAATACCGAATGCCTGTCCAGGAAGCGACAAGTACACATTTTTATGTTATTGGGTTTGACTCGACCAGGGTTCGAACCCATGGGTTTGACTCCCACGACCTACCAAAACGGGAGGCGGACGCTCAACTCATTCCCTAAGCATATTCAGCGCTGAACGGAGAGGGACAACCAGCCACGGTTGAACTTGTCTGAGCCCGTTTGAACTTGCTGGAAATGGATTTTCCTCTTCTCGTTTTCGCGAAAACTCAGTGTCAGCCAATCAGAGCTGTTCTTTTTTATTGCAAATGGCTGCCCCCATAGGCGACCACCATTTGCAATAAAAAAGAATGGCTCTGATTGGCTCAAATTATGGAAAGGTCCCAGTCGAATACATCCATTATTTTTTTGAGTAGTTTCTTCTTCAGACATTGTCACACATTTATGTATCTTTTTCACAGATTTAAGTGTTTGAAGTATATTTGAAATTTATCTACATCAACCACTGTTTAAATCACACAATATCAGTACTTAAAGAATGGGAAACTCATCCTGCAAGGGTATGCTCAATATGGGACAGTGGTCACCCGATTTTCCTCCTTTCCTCGCTGTGGACCCTTCTCACTTATTCGGCCATCCCCTCTGGTCCCACTTACAAGTGCAATTGAGAAGGCAACACTCTGGGAAACTGGGAAACAATCTCAAGCAAAAAAGAAATTGCATGCTAAGATTCGAGTGAGAGGCCGTGTACGGCTTGTTCCCCCTGGACTGTCTCTAGTACACAGCGTGTAAAGATGACAAGAAGAAACGTATGCTTCCATGTTTTATTCAGTATCCCCGCTCACCGTGGCGTCACAGAACCAAGTGACCCGCCCCCTGACCAGCCAGGTCGCAGGTAGCCTCTCAAGTTGGACGGGAGCCACTAGCTGGATGCAGATGGGGGCCGTCCACCCAGGGACCCACCCTCCGGCTATCCTGCCGCGACCTGTCACAATAGCAGAGCAACAGTAGGCAACGTAGTCCTTGCCACCACCACATGTCTGGACTACTACATTAACATACCCTTTCTATGGTTAAGGGGAAACTGCTGAGCAAGAGCGCTTAATGGTAAACAATTCACACTATGACCTCCAATAGTCGATGTTTAACTATGTTGTGCTGGGGGATCGTTAAACAATCAAATAATCCACACATTTGTGTAGAGAAAGAACTTTAGTTGGTTTAAATGTCGTTCTCCAGGGAGTTGTTTATTACTAATATTAGACTTCTTCTGTCAGCTGTAGTACTTCTTTGTCTGGAAATATGATGATTGTCGAATGTCGTCTGACTATCTGACTCATAAAGAATAGCAGCTGTCTTGAGTAGAGCCTAAGAAGTAGCTATCCCGGTGCCAACTGCATGTTGGTGTGTTGCGCCGCCCTGACCCAATGTTTTATTTAGTGAAGTTGTGGGAGTTTTAGTTTTACGTCCTGGCAACATCCAAGGTCATAACAGGATGGGTACTGACTTGTGACAGTGCACACTCATGGTGAATTTATAGTGCTGCCCCACTGGGAAATCAGGCCACCAGCACCATGACCCGATCGGATATATCACTGAGCTAACCAATCCTTGCCCTATCCTATTAATACCGATCGCCCACCGTCTAGTCCAATATCGACCAACCTACATATATATATGTGAGATGACAACGGCATTGAGATAGTGATGATGTCAGTATGTTAGTACTTAGGGACTCTGGTTACACATATTGGTAGATTGGTGTATGTTGTAAGGGAAAGCCTTGACGTCGTCATGTAACTTGTAAGTGGGTCATCCTCTGAAGCTGGGTACTACTTTTGTGACATCAAAGCGAAAATTGAAAGCATCCCAAATAATAGCAGAAACCATTCCAAATGTTATCAGAATCCATATTCATATGAAGCTTTACATGCTGTGTATGTGTCATAGTTGGAAAAAAACCCGATTTCACTTCTTCATTTTGATCTTATAATGAATAGCAATAGGAAAATATGTCGTATGTAACATGGAGATTAAACACACATCCATAGCATCATTTTTAACAATCACAATACATTCAAACTAGATTTCTTTGATTACACTTAAGCAAACAAAATTAAGTGTTTACAAGAAAAAAGGTTTGTGTTAATTTTAGTGTAAATGTCTTAAATTTCACATTTTCACTTTAGCACAAAATCATATGAACATACTTTGATACGCTGTGTAGGATAGATTAAATACATATAGTATTGCTAACATACTTACTAACAAAAGGAAACAATAATTATTTGACTTGCTAAATATTTTAATAAAAAGAATTTATTATGTCCAATGTAACATGGATACCAAATATGTGGTACCCAGTTTCCGAGAACGACCCAAGTATGCTCAGTACTTAAGGTCTGATCATACGCATCTGTATTAACAGAAATGCTCTGAATTGAAAAGATTAGTGTTAGTTGGCGTATTCAGCATTAGTGCAATAAGAATGATGAAAACATGGGAATTGGGTACAATGTAAACTTAGCAGCAGTTTGTTGCTATTTTCCCTAAAATAGGTTTCTGTGTAATGCCCTCAAAGGTTCACATTCGTTGCTGAATTTTTAAATAAAAATGTAATGCGAATGATGTTAATACTGTAGTGGTCTGCACTGACCTCTCAGGCAAGGAGCCGCATAGTAGGCGTGGGTAGTATGGTGATATCAGGGAGCCTAGGTGGTGTAATGGTTAGCACACTGGCCCGGAATGCAAAGAGATGTGGGTTCGAGTCCCGTTCTAGGCGCAATATTTCCAATTTTCATGACAATACTAATAGTGGCTCTGAAGTAAGACAATTGATGTTAATTATATTATTTGTTTTTGTTTATTTCTTTAGTAAGATATACCGTGAAACCCCATTATTACGCACCCAGATTTAACGCGAATTTGGATATAACGCAATGATTCAATTGGACCCAGAATTCTTCAATTCAAAAGTAATACAGTAAACTGAACTCTGATTTAGCGCGACTGTTTTGGCGATGACATTTTCTGGACCCCCAACGATCGCGTTATAACGGGGTTTCACTGTACGACTGGTGCCTTACTGCTTTCCTATCAGCCAAGCGTAAATTTCCCAGTGGGCCTTTGCCAAACATGGCTGAGCACTTGCTGTGGCAGTTGCCATAAGTACATGACATATCTCCGTTGCTATGGCAACATTGGCGTTTAGCATTCGGATCCAAAGGCTATTTTCGTGTATAATCTTAATGGTGTCTTCCTTCCCCATCACCATTTTTTCTAAATGATGACAGGACACAAAGAATGGCAGTATTATATTAATTTTGTCATTAGGCCATTTATTTGACATATGTTAGAATACGTGTGCACCGTAAGCTGATTACGGGTGAACAAGTTTTAAATTACATTTTTATTGAACCAGTAATGTAACTTGGTGTATCAAATCCTTTCCGTTAGAAAGCAAATTAGTTTTTCCCTTTCGGTGCTTAGTCAACGAATGTAAGAACAACAACAACAACATCATCATCATCATGCTGTCAGTCACGATGCAACAAAGACTGCTTTCATTACTTGACTGCCGCTCTCCATTTAGCTCTCTGCTGTGAGAGTGATGTCCATGAGTCGGTCTTAATGTCTCTCAGCTTCAGGTTTCTCTTGATAGTATCCTTGAACCGGAGATGAGGGCACCCTCTCTTTCTGTAACCAGAAGACAGTTGAGAATAGAGGATCTGCTTTGGTAGCCTGTCTGTCTGATGACATCCTCATGAGGTGTACGTACATTTCATGAACGCTGCCTGCAAAAGTGTTGAAGTGCTGCTGGCTTTTGCAAGTTACCAGCGGCACTCTCTCGGGGAGCAAATGGAGGTTTCACACCGGCAAGAACATGTCCAGACAGGCGCAAAAACAACAACAACAACAACAACAAAACTTCAGTTCAAGTGTCTTGACCAACCTGCATACCTTGATAGTAGAGGCATTTTCCATAGGTACATAGATTCTGACTAGATTCTTATATAGTTATACAGTTGTAGTGGTTTGCACTGACCTCAGGCCAGGAGCTGCATAGACAGGTACACGTGGGTAGGGTAGTGACATCAGGGAGCCTATGTGGTGTAATGGTTAGCACATTGGCCTGGAATGCAAGAGATGTGGGTTCGATTCCAGCTCTATGCGCAATGTTTCCCCATTTTCTTCAGCCCTACGACACTGCGCTGTGAGAAATATGTGAGCAAAGAATAACTTTACAACAACAACAAAAAGAGCAAACAAAAAAAAGTGGGTGTATGGGTGGTGAAAGTTTTAAAGTACAACAAAAGGAAATGACTCCGGCTTCTTCGCACATATAAAGCAACCATAATATTCCACCACGCCCAGGCGCGAATCTATGGAGCCCCGGACCATACTCCCCGAAAGCACGTAGACATCCAGAGGCAGCCCCGTAACCATGGTAACGCCTAGTAAAACACTGCCTTCAGACAGCCACTAAACAAGGCCTTATGAAATATGCATTCGGAGGGAACTTCTTGGCCGCTTGTAAATAAGGATTAAGAGAACTAGTGTGGAACTAAGGAGATGAATAAATTAGTCTCCATTGTGGCAGGATATGGAGATGGATGAAGCGATGGTACGTCAGGATATTGTGCTACCTTACTGAAAACGCGCCTTGTATTAATGTACCGCTGTAGCAGGGTTAGCTGGTATGCAGGTAGCTGGTATAACTATTGTACTAGTCTCAGGCAGGTAGGCTTGGGTAGGGTAGGGTGGTGACATCAGGGCCCGTATTCATGAGCTCGGGGTACGCTTAGCCGGAGGGTAGGCTTAGCCGTTGGGTAGCTATCCCACGGTTTAACGGCGGCGGTTAATTAGGTCAATCGGTATTCACCAATGATGCAGCCGGGCCGGATAGCTACCCGTTCGATTATTTATAGATTTGGGAATTCCCTCCAGTTGCTGCGGCGGCGGCGATTTGTTTACTTTACACTCGTCGATTCGAAAATATTAATATCGCCGCCTTTGCGCCAGCAGCGTGAATTTCGCTTCGGATTTAGGGTTAAATTGATAAGATTTCACTTATTGCGTATGTAATTCTGTTAAATATGACAGCATTTAATAGATTTGGGCATAAGAAATTCCCGCCGATTCGGCGGCGATGGCGGAGGCCATTGTTTACTTTATATTCGTCGATTGGACAATATGAATAATGCTGCCAATGCGGCGGCGGCATGAATTTCGCTTCGAATTCAGGGTTAAATTGATAAAATTTCACTTATTGCGTATGTAATTCTGTTAAATATGACAGCATTTAATAGATTTGGGCGTAAGAAATTCCCGCCGATTCGGCGGCGACGGCGGCAGCCCTTTTTACTTGACGTCGACAGTATGGATATCGACGTCGCTGCGGCTGTCGCGATTTGTTTACTTTATATTCGTCGATTCGACAATATTAATATCGCCGCCTTTGCGGCAGCAGCGTTAATTTTGCTTCGCATTTAGGGTTAATTTGACCGAATTTCACTTATTGTGTATGTAAATCTATCAAATATGATCGCATTGAATAGTTTCAGAGCCACACACGCTCACTACCCCTCGGGGTAGTGGCTTACCCCTGCTTCGAAATAGGGGTAGGGTACCCCCCGGTTAGAGCCCCAGGGTAGCGCTACCCCAAGCTCATGAATACGGATTTTCCACCGTTAGCCGGGGGGGGTAGCGTACCCCCCGGTTAGAGCCCCAGGGTAGCGCTACCCCGAGCTCATGAATACGGCCCCAGGGAGCCTAGGTGGTGTAATGGTTAGCACCCTGGCCTAGAATGCAGAAGATTTGGGTTTGATTCCCACCTCTAGCCAAAAGTCTTCACATTTTCATCACCCCACACAACATTATCAAAACAGACTTTTATTATTATTTAAATCTGGGAATTATACATGCCGTAGAAGATAACAGAATGAAGATAGGAAATATAAATTAATTATGGAAGCGAGTGCGATAGTGGCGTTTTGGGAGGGGGAATATGTGGTTGCCTAGTGCAGTGGTGAACTGACAGGTGGCGCTGTGGATGGGTTAAACAATGCGACATGGGTATCACAATTCCCAGATATCAAAACGCTGCTCTTCCGTGATATAATATTGATCGCTTGTATCTGATGTATAATGTATTATGCGAGTATAAAGGCCCGGAGGCGAATTATTATTGTTATTGTTATTATTATTGGTATTATGTAGTGTGCCGACTGAACGCGGTGGCCGACTCAGTCGAGCGCAGGCTTCCTGTGTGGAAGGTCACGAGTTTGATTCCTGGTCGAGTCAAATCAATGACTTACAAAATTGATACTTGTCGCCTCCTAGCCTGGCGCTCAGCATTGATTGGATAGGGCATGGACTGGTCAGTGTCAGGATAATGTTACTGGGTGGAATGTTGGTGCCAGTGGCTTGATTTCCCAGTGGGGAAGCACTATAAAGTCTTTGTGGGTACACACTGTCACAGATCGGTACCCGTCCTGATAAATTAAAAGCTTAGCAATTTGTATAATTGGGTTCTGCTTCAGTTCTGGTCCTAATTGGTTGGTCCCTCACATTGTAACTGTTTTCTTCTAAATTAATTCTCCTTTTCATACCAAATGAAGAAGATTCCTTTCATTATGCCCCAAAGAAGCAATGACAGCAATCCAGTGGGGACAAAATGTTTGGTTTATTTTTTATTGCAAAAATAGATTCATTTGTCATGCAAACATAACAGCTAAAATGGGAATGGTGAAACTTGTGTTGGAAACTATAGCAGACCAAAATATTCAAACATAGCTAGTTTATTTGTAAAGTTGTAACATCCAAAAATGTCAGAAAGCTAATTTTAGGACTGTTGAGTGTCTCTGTGTAAAACAACGATGCTTGAAAGTGAGCATAACGCATGTTTCATGAGGTGTCACATCATGAAACATGCGTTCACCTTCAATTTTCACAATATCCAACACTGCAAGCCAGGAAAAACCCTGCTGCTATAAATAGCATAGCATCATAGATGCCTAGTTCTGAACACAAAAGTTATAATATTATTTCTTTAAAATGCATTAAAAGTGCAATAAAAACGTTGTCATGGGTGAAACATGCGTTATGGCAAAAATTTATTTCGCGATACAAAATCCAACAATGGATCAAATCTCTTCTCGCCACGATTTTCAAATATACCGTGGGCATCTACACACCTACTGATGATGTGCTGTCAAGCCATAAACAGGGATTTGTGCTATGATGCTATTACTGTGGCGTGTCACACATCGATGAAGAAGAAAAACATGTTTACCTGTTGTCATCTTCATCCTCTAAGTCATCACAATATCTTTTTTTACATAAGAAAACTTATATCACTCAAAACAAATATTTGCATACACGTAATGTGTACAAATAATGCCCTGAACAAATGCATTTGTTGCATGCTATTAGCAGTTTCTAACCTAAGTCATTATTGAGTGTCACATGAAATATGTGTTACATGTTACATGAAACATGTGTTACAATTCCAAGAATATCAGAAGTTATGGAAGTGTTCCAAGATTACTTCGAAATATGTCCACAGCATCAAAAACTAATAAGCATAAATACTTTTTCATCCTCTGTGGGTGCTTGTTTCATCATGAAGGAACAATTTTTCCTTTCCATGTCACGCATGTTTCAGTGTCACAATTTTATATGTTCTCTATTTTACTCTCAAGTGGACGAACACTCATAAAATTGCACTTAGTTACTCCTAGTGACTACTGTTCAAAACGTAACTAGGAAATAATAAGGGTCTTGTTCTAAATATTACATAATGAGGGTTTTTGTGTCAGGCCGAAATACGCGTAACGTTCTCCACTTGGTCATGTTCGAAGCCACCCTGACTTGCAGTTGGAGTCCAAACTGCTTTAAAAAAAATTGTGTCTTATAATTGGATGTATGTGGAACACAACAAGCCGAATTGGGATATGCTGTAACATAAATTTTGACCTCCGATTCCCCCTTTTTAGCACCAGCACTCAAGAACCCGATTTTACACTCGTTCCTTGGGTGATTTCGTTTCACTTCATTCGTTCTACTTAAGGTGATATTGCCTTTTGGAAAATGGATTCCTTCACATTACCAATAAGGGATTAAATTTAATTTATTTATTTACTTATTATTTGAAGTTTTCTTAAAATCTGGTTTCATGTGTAGCAATAATGACATAAAAAATAACATGAAGATTTCCTTCCTTTAAAAAAAAAATTTTGGTACATTAGTTGGTAAAGCAGGGGAAATTTCAGTCGCAGACGACTGGTCTTCCTCATTCCACTGCTCCTTGCCCTATCCTAATAATGTCAAGCGCCTGGCTAGGAAGCGATAAGTATCAATTTTTACGTCATTGGTTTGACTCAACCAGGATTCGAACCCACGATCTACCACCACGGGAGACAGACGCTCTAACTCATTCGGCCATCCCGTCCGTCCTTCCTTCCTTCCTTCCTTCCTTCCTTCCTTCCTTCCCTTCTTTTTCTCCTTCCTCCCTTCCCTTCTTTTTTCTTCCTTCCTTCCTTCTTTTTCTTCCTTCCTTCCTTCCTTCCTTTCTTTCTTTCTTTCTTTCTTTCTTTCTTTCTCTCACCTCACGTTCCCGCCCTTAATTTGTTTGTTTCTTCATTTATTCCTTCCTCAATCTGTGTGATGGTACTCTTTCTTTATTTGTTTCTTCGTTCATTTGTTTCTTCACTCTTCATTAATTCCTTCCTCAAACTGTGATGGTAGTCTTTGTTTCTTTCTTCGTTTATATATTTGTTTCTTCACTCTTGGACTAATTCCTCGCTCTTTATCATGACCTGTCCCCATTGTGCGTGAGGTGGTCCCACAGTGGCGTGTTTACATAACGAGTGTCCGACAGTCGGGTCGTGATGACGTAATGACGTGGCGGGCAGACGACATCTGAGCCAACGGAGGCGGGCCGGGAGGCGGCCATATTTACCTTCTGTCATTTACTTGGCCTGAAGTTGTACAAGTGAAATATGCCTCTTTTTGGGGGGCTGGGGGATTCTTTATGAAGGGAAGAGAATGCACAAGGCATGCTGGGAATGGTTGGTTGGTTGTTGGAATTTGGCGCCGTAGTGACCAATGTTTGATTTAGAAGTTGTTGGTTGGTTGTTGGAGTTTTACGTCCTGGCAACATCTGAGGTCATATCAGGACGGGGACTGACTTGTGGCAGTGTGCACTCATAGTGGCTTTATAGTGTTACCCCACTGGGAAATCTTGGCACTGGGACCTTTACCCGATATCCCACTCATTCACATTATCCTGACTTTGAGCTAACCAGTCCTTGTCCTATCCTAATAATGCAAAGCGCCTGGCTAGGAAGTGACAAGTATACATTTTTAAGTCATTGGTTTGACTTTACTGGAGTTCAAACCTGTGGATTCGAATCCCACGATCTACCAAAGCGAGAGAATGATGCTCGACTCATTCGGCCATCCCATCTGGTGTGCTTAGAAGAAGGCTTCTAAGGCTTCTGGTCTGTACGCTGAGTGCCGTCCGATAGTGGACCAGTTGAAGTGTGTGCATCCGCACAGTCGGATACTGCTATCGCTGGTGTGTGGGTGTGGGTGTTGGTGTGTGTGAGGTGTGTGTGGAGGGGTACGGGGTGGGGCTGAGGAAGATATCATTTAGCCAGCAACGGTGAACCAGTTTGTTTAGATATAGAGTGAGTGGTTCGGGTTTTATGTCCTAGTAATACCTGACGTCATGTGTAATGACTTGTCAAAGTACACTCTCCTGTTGGTTTATAGTGCTGCTCCAATGTGGTATCCTACTACCAGTATTATGATGCGATATCCTACTCAGTCACTGATATTGAGCCATCTGGTGCATGGTTGTGCGCTGCTAATAATGCCTAGTGCTGGGAAGGGTAGTGTAATAGTCTGCACTGACCTCTCGGGCAAGGAGCCGCGTAGAAAGGTGGGTGTGGGTAGGGTGGTGACATCGGGGAGCCTAGGTGGTGTAATGGTTAGCACACTATCCTAGAATGCAAGAGATGCAGGTTCGATTCTCGCTCTAGGTGCAATACTTCCTATTCCCACAACACAGGTGCGTGACCAGGATCCTGTACAAGCTACATGACATGGTTGTTGAACCTACCCTGTGCATGTGTATGCAAGTGCATTGCACATATTTGTGTCATTGTAGGTACCCAAACTGAATTTGTCTTTTTATGAAGTTAATTTGCAAATGATACAATTGGAAAGCCCTTATCAATCTGATTACAAATATATATAATAATGAAAAATTGGTTTATTAGTCCCTAAGTTATGAGTTGTCTAATATTTAATTTTTGCCCTTAATTTCACACATATTTTTTATGATTCTGCAAATGCTTAAATCCTGATGTTTGAATCTGCCTACTGAAGGCAAATTACATTTTAATGACATCATTATTCTTTTAACTTATTAGTTCTAGTACAAATTCTAATCTCATTTTTTTCAGATCTTGAAAATATACATTTGTTGAGCAATTTGACATCAAACATGTCAAATCATGTGATTTTCACTAACTGTCTATGATCAAATCTTTAGAAAACTAATCTCTCTGGTTCTATTTGAGATATTGACTTGCTTTCTGTATCAAAATGATCAGAATGCAAATATATATAATGTGATTACATTGTCTTTAAGCTATATACACATTTTAAAAATCTAAAAGATTTGATTGCTCTAATTAGCATACCCATTCTATGGTTAAGTCTAAACTGCTGAGAGTGGGTGCTAAATGGTCGTTAGCATTCTACACAGATTTGTAGAGAAAGAATTTTTCTATGTAATATTATATTTTTCATGAAAAATATTTAGTTAAATCATGTTTTACGATCGTTCCAAATGTTTCGAACCTCAATTTTTCAAATTTACCCCACCTGAAGTCGGCCGTAATAGATACAAAACTACAGCTAGTGATCTCTATTTTACTGTGAAAGTAGTTATTTTTTAGCTTTGATGCACTCCCTTGCAGCAGACAACGTTCAAAGAGGGGTAGTCCGCTGAGAGCAAGTCTCCTATTTTTCCCAATGGCCAGTCAAAATGACCAACCAGTGCTATGTTTGGTGTACCTAGTAATTGTAAGCATTAAATGACCATTTAAAAGACTTACAATTCCATCAGGACGAGTGTAGTAGTCTGCACTGACCTCTCAGGCAGGGAGCCTTATAGATAAGTATGTGTGGGTAGGGTGGTGACATCGGGGAGCCTAGGTGGTGTAATTGTTAGCACACTGGCCCGGAATGCAAGAGGTTTGGGTTCGATTCCCGCTCTAGGCGCAATATTTCCCATTTTCATCACCCCCACAATAGTAGCGACATGAACTAAATTCTAAGTCTTTGATTTAATTCGGCCGGGGAACAAAGCTAGCCTGTCTTAGTGAATTCTTATTGCCCACCTTAGACTGTTTTAGTAGCAATATTGTTTGCCTTGCCCCACTTCATTAGAATTTATACACGTACTCAATTCGTGCTATGGTTCAGTAAAGCTGCGTTCGTCGGTTCTGAATGGACCCCCCACCCCCCACCCCTAGGCAAGTCGTAAAAGGCAGTTTGTGGCTACCTAGTAGTTGTAAGGTATGCTACCACAAATTGCAAAGCCCTCAGAATAATTCTTACAAAAGAGAGGAGCAGGAATCTGCCTTTAACACGTTAAAGACCTTGCTAATGGGGCTGTCACACTACGACGTTTCTGCCCGCGTGCCGGCAATGCGCAAAATATTTGCAACCAGTCAACTGGTTTCGACGTGTTGTTAACGCGTCCGTAACGCCCCCTCCAACCCATCGGGGTGCGTCAAAAGTTTTGTGCAAGCGCAAAACGATCGGCGCGCACCGACGTGTCCATCCACACGTTGCTATCAGTCAACGTGTACCGACGCGCCGCTAATGCGTCCCGACGTTTCGCCCAAAAAGGCGACACGTCAGCACTCGTCGACGCACGTTGGTGAAAAACGTCATAGTGTGACAGCCCCATAATGAAGGCACCTGTATTGCAGTACTCTGATGTTAAGCAGGAGATAACTATCCAAGTGGACGCCTCAAAGTCAGGCTTAGGCGCAACACTTTTATCGAATAAATGACCAGTATATATGGCCTCATAAGCCCTGTTTACACGGGCGATTTAAAACGCTTCATATGAAACCACTTGCCTAGATCGACTCACATTTGTCGTGTAAACGCGACTCTGAGGCGTTTTAGGGCTGAATCGCTTCATATGAAACGGTTCATCAATACCACCTCGCGAGGTAGTATAGATGAAGCGATTCAGCTGGTTCCCGCAGTGTTAGGGCCCGATTAGGCCGAAATCTAGTGAATGCGATCATATTTAACAGAATTTCATACTCAAATAATGAAATTTAATTAAATTAACCTTAAATTCCAAGCGATATTAACGTAGCAGCTTCATCTGAGTCGAATCAAACGAGTGTAAACTAAAACACCTAGCAGTGCTCGCCGGCTACAGGCGCACCACAGGCTGCTGGTTCCCGGTGCCAAAACACTTTTTAAACTCTGTCCGTGTAAACGCACCTCAAAAACGCCTCATATAAATCGCCTTGTCTAGACCGTTTCACAATTCCCCGTGTAAACACGGGTTAAGGCAGCACTATAAAGTCACCATGAGTGCGCACTGTCACAAGTCGGTACCTGTCCTGATATGACCTTAGATGTTGTCAGCACGTAAAGCTCCAACAACCAAACCAAACGGACCAGACGGAATGGCGGAATGAGTTAGAGCGTCCGTCGCCCTTGCTGGTAGATCGTGGGGTCGTGGGTTCGAATCCTGGTCGAGTCAAACCAATGACTTAAAAATTGATACTTGTCGCTTCCTAGCCAGGCACTCGGCATTATTAGGACAGGGCAAGGACTGGTGTGCTCAGTGTCAGGATAATGTGACTGAGTGGGATACCAGGTCATGGAAGGTAACCATGCCAAAAGTAGCCAGATAACACACCCCACAGCTACGTACAAGCCTATGATATGTAAATAGGAGTAGGCTAGTCTAGTAATAAGAGTAGAACAAAATAAAATAATACATATATGTCAAAAAAACTAACATAGGCTACTAACCATACCAACCAACTATCTATCTGCTACTGAAATGCAGGCAATCAAATAACTTATCAGCAGCTACTGTGTGGTAAGATGACGCCAACACTACAACTGGCCAGCATTGAAAACAAGCCTGGGTATCCGGGCTTATATGCTATGGATAGTATAAATACAGCCTCAATAACAAAAAATTAAACGGTGCCGGCGGCCTGGTTTCCCAGTGGGACAGCACTATAAAGTCGCCATGAGTGCGCACTGTCACAAGACGTGATGTGACCTTAGATGTTGCTAGGACGTAAAACAACAACAAACAACCAAACCAAACCAAACTACTTCACTGAAAAAAATACCCCGGAAAGACTTGATTGCTCGTACGTCAACCGACAGAACGATAGCAGACGACAATTAAAAAATGGCGGGTGTTGTTGCCCGCGTCTGTGGCAGCCCACAGAGGTGCCTTGTTACGTTGACTGTTGGCAGACTTCAGATGTAGTTGGCCTCACTAGTGCCGAGTGCCCGACTAACTAGCCTGCTCACAGCAGAACTGAGTTCACCCAATACCCGTATCAGTGCCGCAGATGTGCTGTGGCTGGCCGAGACAGAAAGGAAGGCCGATGTGAGTGATTGTGTGGAGGGAGGGGGAGGGAAGGGGCAGGGTGGGTAAAGCCCTCTCACATCTTGGTTGGTTGTCGGAGTTTTATGCCTGGCAACATCTAATGTATCGACTTGTGACAGTGCACACTCATGGCAACTTTTTAGTGCTTCCCCACTGGGAGATCAGGCTGTTGGCACCATGATCCGATACCCCACTCAGTCACAGTATCTTGACACTGAGCCAACTAGTCCTAGTCCTATCATCCTAATAATGCCGAGTGCCTGGTTAGGAAGCACCCCCCCCCCCCACCATTAGCCAATATCTACTTTTTGTGCTGGGGATGGGGGGGGGGGGTTGTTAAACAAAGGTTAGGAAGTGACAAATATCAATCTTTAAGTCATTGGTTTGACTCAACCAGGGGGTTCGAATCCACGATCTACCAAAGCAGGAGACGGATACTCAACTCATTCGGCCATGCGTTTGGTCACAGAAGGGAGTGGAAAGAAAGTTCCGAGGGGAGTGATGGTGCGTGTTGAGGGAGGGGAGGAGGGGGGGGGGGGTGTTAGCTGTTCTCTCACATGTAGATTCGGCTAATACAGATACCGGACCAAATATCCGGCAGCCTTGGGACCGGAAGTGGCCCGGATCTCTGAATTTTTCGATTTTACGAGGAGACAGTCTAAATATATACGTAAATATAAAATAGACAATGAAAAGTAAAGAACTAAATTGTATTTAACCAGTTTAACAAAAATAGCCGGTATATTAAATGACTAACTTTTGAGATATTTGAAGTGCAAACATGCCAAATTAATTTTTGGCAAGATTGCCAAAGCTCTGACAATATAGGCTTTCTCCAGTAACAGGTTCTATTCAATCACCTCAGTATTCCCTTCTAGTTGGCAACACATGTTTGATAAGTGCACCAATATCTAAGTATCTATGTAGACCCGCATCTAGGTAATTGTTGTGGTTTTGGAAATTTGATACTTTTGTTGTGGGAGGTGATGAAAATGGGAAATATTGCGCCTAGAGTTGGACTCGAACCCACATTTCTTTGCATTCCGGGCCAGAGTGCTAACCATTACACCACCTAGGCTCCCTGATATCACCACACTACCCACGCCTACCTGTCTATATGGTTACTTGCCTGAGAGGTCAGTGCAGACCACTACACTCGTCCCCCTGGAATTGTAAGTCTTTTAATGCTTATATTACAATTACATACATACAGGCAATCCACTAACACATGCATTCACAGGGTAGATTCAACAACTATACAGCACACAGCTTGTAGAGGATCCTGGTCACGGCAACCAGTGTCGTGGGGGTGATGAAAATGGAAAATATTGCGCCTAGAGTGGGACTCGAACCCACACCTCTTTGCATTCTGGGCCAGTGTGCTAACCATTACACCACCTAGGCTCCCTGATATCACTACACTACCCACGCCTACCTGTCTATGTGGTTACTTGCCTGAGAGGTCAGCGCAGACCACTACACTTTGATCGGACTATGCAGCTTTAACACACTCCCTCTCGCCAGGTTTAGTTTCTGGAATAACTAGACAAGTCCGGTGTAGCAGGAAATCGCAAACCATGTAAATCGCAAACCCCCTACTTGTGATTTCCTAGGAAATCGCAAACCCCCATGCCATATATCCTGGTATTATCACTCAGTTTCA
Source organism: Branchipolynoe longqiensis (assembly GCA_030323885.1). Classification (NCBI taxonomy): domain Eukaryota; kingdom Metazoa; phylum Annelida; class Polychaeta; order Phyllodocida; family Polynoidae; genus Branchipolynoe; species Branchipolynoe longqiensis. Next base: position 80,320,883 of record CM059197.1, on the reverse strand, counting down.
GGATCGGCAATGTAAACAATGTCGTTAGCAAAATGGCCTTTTTAGTTACAACTTCAGTCACTGCATACATTAAATAGAACCATTTTAATATTCCAAATTCTTATTATGCATGCACAAAATATCTCAATGAACCATTATTTACTAGTGTGTTACTTGAATATTACAAAATGTTACAAAGCATGGGGGATTTGGGATCACCAGGGGGGCGGGTTGTGATTTCCATGGAAATCGCAAACCCCGCGGTGTGCAATTTCCAGGGGTTTGCGATTTCCTGCTACACCGGTAATCAGTATGAAGTGCCCGCTCTGACTGCCTTACTCTAAGGGCGCTATTTATCACGTAGTGGGTAATAAATGGTCGTGCGGTCAGGATAGGGTTGGTTGGTTGGTTGATTGTTGGGGTTTTACGTCCTGGCAATATCTAAGGTCATATCAGGACGGGTACCGACTTGTGACAGTGCGAACCCATGGCAACTTTATAGTGCTACCCCACTGGGAGACCATGCTGCCAGCACCATGACCCGATATCCCACACAGTCAAATTATCCTGACCAGTCCTTGCCCTATCATATTAATGCCGAGCACTCGGCTAGATAGCGTCAATACAAGTATCAATTTATAAATCATTGGTTTGACTCGACATGGGTTCGAAGCCACGAACCACATGACATTAGATGTTGCTAGGACATAAAACAACAACCAACAACATGAACTAGCCGGCATATCTGAGGGGCAGTGGGCGGGGTAAGAGTCTATGCACACGGCTGAACACGGCACACCGGGGTCACACCGCGCTCTGCACTGATACTGTGATAGCCCTCCTCCCTCAGATCTAGCCAGGCGCGCCCCTTCTATAACGCATTACCAGTTAACCTTTATAGATCTATGGCTGCTGCCCCAACTCCCTCCTCTCCGAAGGTTTATATCCCTGCCCCCTTTTGGCTGGCCTTGAGCAGCAACACAAACTCCTCACCCCCCCCCCCTCTGCCCCCCCCCTTCTTTCAGTTTCACCCCCGCTCAGCCATCCAGTGACCTCCCCACCCCAACTGCTCCAGCTACTAGTACGCGCCTCACATACTAAGTAAATATAACCTGTGATATACCACGAAGACCAATTTACATACACGTGCGCACTAAGGGCAGCAAATAATGACATTAATAATAATAATAATAATAATAATAATAATAATAATAATCAGAGATGAAAGATCTCCACATTTTGGTGTGTGTTTTTTTTAGTGATCGTTTGTTTATTCTGCTCATAACGGTTAAGTGCATGCACTCCTTTTCGCTGCTGTGCGGATTGATTTTCTTTATCAATATTTTCTGTAAACTTGTTTGTGGTGTAAATTTGGGATATTCCAATTTTTTAATATTTGGGGGGGGGGGGGGTAGCATATTTTTTGTACATAGTCAGCATTTGTAATACCTTGTATTCATGCAATTAATAGTTTTATGTAGATATACTATGTTAGTTTTGTCACATGGTCCTGAGTTGGATTTGCGTGATTTTTTATATTAACTTAAGCAAAATGCCATGGATTCGAAGGAATCAGAATGTATATGACCCCAATTGAGTAGTTCAAATCCCGTTATTAGATGTTGCTAGAACATAAAACCCAAACAAGAACCAGTTAGGTATGAGTGATAAAGTAATATGGGCACAACAAGGAGAGTTGAAACCTGTCTTCCGGCATTTGTACAGCGATTCCCTGACAGTGCTAATCGTATGGTGGGTGTGTGTGTGTGGGGGGGGGGGGGGGGAAATCTGTGTTTTCATGGAAATTCGCTGTCGGTGTAATAATCTCGGCTTGATTTCTGCGATTTTTGCTGAAGACCACTTTCATCCCTGAATAATAATAATAATAATAATAATAATAATAATAATAATAATAACAATAATGTGTAGAAGGATATAGGCATGCTCATCAGCACCACTACCAGGTGTAGTGACCGAATTGGTAGAGCGCGGGCCTCGCATGCGGGAGATCAGCAGTTCGGTTCATGGGCGAGTCAAACCAACGGCTTATGAAATTGATACTCGTCGCTTCCTAGCCTGGCACTCGTCATTAATAAAATAGTGCAAGGACTGGTTAGCTCAGTGTCATGATAATGTGACTGAGTGGGATATCCGGTCATGGTGCCAGTGGCCTGATTTCCCAGTGGGGCAGCACTATAAATACACCATGAGTGCGCACTGTCACAAGTCAGTACTCATCCTGATATGACCTTAGATATTGCCAGGACGTAAAACTCCAACAAGCAACCCATCAGCACTATATTATTAGTTTCGTAACCAGGTTCTGCATAATTTGTTAGGTTGGTTGTTGGAGTTTTACATCCTGGCAGCGTCTAAGGTCATAATGTGTGGGTAGCATGTGGGTGTTTTGCTGGTGTTTGTAGACCTGTACAGACCTGATCTGCCCAGTGCCGCCTGCCCCTCCTCGGCCTGCTGAAATATGAGCGATATTAAAGTAAAGCATGACCGATATATATACCAGCGGGAGGCGCCCTGGGGAGCCGATGCTGAGGGATTCTAGAGCTACCACAAGTTATACGATGTAGGGCATGGCTTGTGTGCTTGTGTTCGTTTGGTTTGTGAACTTTACCACGTCAAAAATGTGTGATGTTTGCAAAGGGTTTTTGTTGTACCAGAATACCGGTAAAAACTAATCTGACCTGGATTTTTGTTTTGCTTCAAATTTGCATTTTTAGTTCACGTGAATTTTGTGATAAGGCGATAGCCGATGCTGAGGGATTCTAGAGCTACCACAAGTTACACGTTGTAGGGCATAGTTGTGTGTCTGCATGTGTTTGGTTTTTGAACTTTGCCATGTGAAAAAAATGTGTGATGTTTGCAAAGTGCTTTTTCTTGTACCAGAATACCGGTAAAAACTAATCTGACCTAGATTTGTTGAGTATATCAACTTGGTGTGGTATGTGCCTAGCATTATGGTTTGAGGTTAAGACTCCTCAGTAAGCCAAATGGATATTTGGTTATTATCTAGATAAAAGATTCGCCCCTACCCAGAGTAGGGGTGAAGAACAACCATTAGAAAAAATGGCGAAAAGCGACCAATCAAAGAAGAGCAGCTCCTCGTCCCCTCGCCCAGTGTTTATCTATATCAGCACAGAGTTGATGAAATGAGCGAGAATGCAAAAAGACAAGATTACGACTCAAAAATGCCCCTGTTTCGACTTTTAAAGTCTATAGTATTATGGTACATGTTTTATTATATTTAAAAAAAAATCAAAAGTAGCGGGTAAATATGAAGATTTAAGTGAAAAATATATTTTGCTTATTAAATTAAGAATTTATCTGCTCGATTGATTTGCCCAGCCTTTCGCCACTTTTTCTAATGGGTTGTTCTTCGCCTCTACTGTCTGTAAGTACGGGGTGAATCTTTTATCTAGTTATTATCTAATTAGTTAAATACGCCAGTCAGTCAGTTAATATTTTAACTGTCAATGTAAATAATATGCATTAATAGAATGGGAAGGTATGTAGCAATATATATATACAGTATAACCCCGTTAAACCAAACTTGAAGGGACCCTAGAAATTTGTTTGGATTAACCGATCATTGGTTTAACCATGCTTTGGCTTCGACTTTGACTTGGCTTTGGCAAAAACACGGGTGCATTATGATCGTAATATACAATGTATGTGGAAACTTTGATTATTGTTTTTTTATGTATACACAGTATAACCCCGTTAAACCAAACAATCGGTTAATCCAAACTTCTTTTTGGTGGCCTGGAAAAATACTACCATTTATCATTTAAAAAAAAGTATCATATGACCTTATAACTACATGAATGTACCGGAAGTGGCCTGTGGCCCGACAGTTTTGTTTGGATTAACCGATAATTTGGATTAACCGACTTTGGTTTAACCAACTTTTTTATATGATAAATGGTAGTATTTTGCGGGGCCGCCGAAAAAAGTTTGGATTAGCTGATCGTTTGTTTTAACCGAGCTTGGTTTAACAGGGTTGTACTGTATATATAATTTCCAATTAAAAAGAACAGGAGAAATATTTATATATATAATATATGCAGTAAAACCTCTCTAACCGACCACCTCCACAGATCGACCACTCCCCTATATCGATCGCTTTATTTGGGTCCCAACAATACCATTGTAAGGATATTCTAACTCCCTAAACCGAGATCCTCCCTATATGGACCACTTAAAGTCAGTTCCATGGTCGGTCGATTTAGAGAGGTTTTACTGTGTGTTGTGTGTATATATATATATATCTACATATATATATATATATACATCTTTTTAATTGGAAATTTGGAAAATAAAAAAAGTGGAACTCCCACAGATGCCAATGAGACAGCTGCCGAGTAGGAGTGGCTAGTGATTGTTTGTAAACAGTGAGGTGTGTATATACTATATGCACAGGCTGTACAAGGATTGGTCCCCGCCCTCAGTGTACGGAGTCAAGGACTGCTCCCCGGCCCGAGCGTTCCTCTGTATGTACATTGACAAGTCCGAGCACGCCAGGTAAGTATGTCTGCACCTCGGGGGTGTTCGGAAAGCTTTCACCTTTTTTACTATGGGCGTGTTTGGAAACGCTTACTGCACAGCGCCCCCTCCCCCCCTTTTCCCCCGGGTTTGTTCGGAAACGCTTATGCCTGGTACACACCTACCGTATACGATTCGCGCACTAAAACTCGCGACTCGACCCGACCCGACCCGCTTAAAACTGAAATCGGGCCGATTCATTTTTTGAATCGCGAATCGCAATCGTAATCGGACCGTTTTAGCCCTAAAACTGAGTTTTTAGTCGTGAATCGCAATCGCTAGGTGTGCGCGGGGAGCGCACACCTAGCGATTTTTGTGTGCGAAACGGGCAGTTTTAGATCGTATACGGTAGGTGGGTGCGCACAAACGGTAGGTGTGTACTAGGCCTCTTCGTTTACTGTCCTGCGTTCCTATTTGGGTGTTTGCAACGGCACAGAAAGAGTGAGAGAAAAGGAAGATAATATTTGTTGTTTTTGTCCCTTTGACTTTGTTCAACATACAAATAAATCAAAGAGAATGGACTATCCCTCCTCCCCCCTGCTCCCTCGCCCCTCGCCCCTCCCCCAGAAAACCTCACAGCCATTTCTCTCCTTTGCCCCACATTGGGGGTGTTCACCAAAGTTAAGCCCCCTATATTTTATCCTAGGTTTTTCCATTAAAACAAAATTGACTGGCCATTTTTCTCCGCTTGATTTTGGAGCGGTCGCTCCCCATGTGTACCTTGTATGTGTCGCCAACTGTTGAGTGTCCCGATGGTTTATTGGAGAAATCTCCCCCCCCCCCCACACACATCTCCCCTCCACACACAGACACACAAAGCACGCAGGGATGAAAGATCTCTGCGATTTCGCGGTTTTCCACACATTTTTATATGTACTGATTAACGTTAAACAAAATATTAAAGAAAACCTGGTAGTTTGAATCCCGTTCTTATATGACCTTAGATGTTGTTAGAACACAAAACCCAAGCAAGAACGAGTTAGGTACGAGCGAGAATATAGGCACAACAAGGACAGTTTAAACATGATTTCTGGCATTTCCCCACAATTCCCTGACAGTACTAATCCTAGGGTGGAGGAGGGGGGGGGGGGGGGGGGGGGATCCGCGTTTTGGCGGAAATTCGCCGTCGGCGAAATAATCTTGGCTTGCTTTCCGCGTTTTTTGCTGGAGACCACTTTCATCCCTGTGCACGCACGCACTTCTGAGTCGGTTTGTAAAAATTGCTACGCCCTCACCCCCCCCCCCCCCCCCCCCCCCCACACACACACACACGCACACGACCTGATTGAACTAAAAGGGAAAAGGCACCACCCAGTTTGTCACACCTGAGCCTGTACGAAAAGGTTTACTGTCAAGGGATCAGACTGCAGCTTGGACGTGGCTATTGTAAAATACTGCCCATCATTTTTTATTTTTATTTTGTGTGTGGATAAATTAGTTGATTAAGCAGCAGGGGAAATTTCAATCACCGACAATAGGTCTTCCTCATTCCACTGCTCCTTGCCCTATCCTATTAATGCCGAAAGCCAGGTTAGCTAGTGACAAGTATCAATTGGTTTGAATCGGCCAAGGTTCGAACCCGTGAGGGTCGAATCCCACGACCCACCAGAACGGGAGGTGGACGCTCAACTCATTCGGCCATCGCATCTAAATGTTAAATTGAAAAGAGTGCCCACTTTCTCCACATTGGCTGCTTTAATTGTGAGAAGCTCCCCGCCCACTTTGTTTGGTGTGGGTCTGTTTGAAGCAGCTTTCTGCCCGTTCTTTGTGTGAAGTAGCGCGCTCTATTACCTTACTGCTTCATCTGGGGTGGGGCAGGGTCCTGCTAATTTGTCTACTGGTTTGGAAATCATACCCCGTCAATTTCCTCCCTCTTGTTGGCCTCAAGAAGGACGACGCCTCCTGCCTCCCTTGCTAGCAGGCTTTACCTGCCATTTTCGCCCTTGGGTATTAACTTACAGATCTTCTTCTGGCTGATCTACTCCCTATTGGGCCTCTAATGCCAGCTCGTTATGGTAAAAGAGAACTTTATTTGCACACATCTGGAGGTCGACAGAGCCCTGAAGTCATATAATTGTGAGGGTCTATCCGGCCTTCTCTCAAATGCTTCTACCGTTGGCGCTTCTAAGTTCTATGTTCGGATTACTTTCTGCCGACAACCTGTTCACTCAGCTACCATGCCCATCCGGGCATGGTAGCTTGTCTTATTTCTGGAGACATGGACATATGTGATGTATAATGTATTATACAAGTGTAGTAGTCTGAACATGAGCTCTACTATCACGCGGTAGCAGCGGAGACTACGACGCCACCAGCGCAGTTCCACTACACTGCGCTAGGTGGCGGCACGGGTCACCACCGGTCAGACCCTAGCCGGGCTGACCTCTACTGGCGTGTGGTTGACCCACCCCCCCCACACACACCTATAGGAGTCGATGTGGGATCTGGCAAGTCAGGGGGCGGGTCAGACAACTACTGACGCCGCGGAGAGCAGAGGGTTCAATAAACCAGGTGAAGCGTACACTGAATTGAATCTTGGTGTTCTTTCGTGAGAGAAAGGGTGAGTCGGAGGGCCGTGGGCCATTACACAAGTATAAATGCTTGAGGAGAAATAAATCTTGTCCCTTCCTTTTGCGCTGCTGCATTTGAGCAGATCAGGGGAACGTGGCCAGACAAGTTAATGCATGTACAGACAGGTGGCGCCACAACAACAAACACACATATTTTTGTGACTGTAGTCCCTGTCTGTTGGTTCCCGAACGCACCCGTTTCACCTGGGGGCACCGTGGGGTTTGACAAACACCCTTCACTGGACGCGAAAGCTGTCTTCATTACTAGACCTGTCCACCGCTTTGTAAAGTCCACGGCTCGAATCTGTGGTTGTGTAGGCAGGCGATAGTGAAATCAATACAGACAAAAAGGGAAAGGAAGAGTATAAAGAGTGAAAGAAGAGAGAGAGTCAAGGCCTCGGGTTTATTATTTATATGGTACATGGATCCAGTATAGTGTATCACCCCACCCCATTCTCCCAATGAGAATCAAGCATTTCTAGCTCCACCAATGAGAAACAAATGTCATATCAGGATGGGCACCGACTTGTGACAGTGCGCATTCATGGCGACTTTATAGTGCTGCCCCACTTGGAGACCAGGCCACCAGCATCATGACCTGATATCCCATTCAGTCACATTATCCTGACACTGAGCTAATCAGTCCTTGCCCTATTCTAATAATGCCAGGTGCCTGTCTAGGAAGCGACAGGTATACATTTTTGAGTCATTGCTTTGACTCGGCAAGGGTTCGAACCCTGGGGTTCGAATCCCATGACCTACCAGAACAGGAGCCGGAAGCTCAACTAATTCGACCATCGTATCTTTCAAAATTATATAATAGCGCTACCCTGTTCTATATTCGCAGTGAGGGTTAGTTGCGCAGGAATATGAGTGTGGGAATAAATAATAGTTTGACCCTGTTCTATATTCCAAGTGAGGGGTTGTTGCGCAGGAATATGAGCGTGTGAATAAATAATAGCTCTACCTGTTCTATATTCGAAGTGAGGGCTTGTTGCACAGGAATACGAGATAGCTCTACCCTGTTCTATATACAAAGTGAGGGCTTTTTGCACAGGAATATGAGATAGCTCTACCCTGTTCTATATTCAAAGTGAGGGCTTGTTGCACAGGAATATGAACATGTGAATAAATAATAGCTCTACCCATTCTATATTCAAAGTGAGGGCTTGTTGCACAGGAATATGAGTGTGTGAATAGATAATAGCTCTACCATGTTCTATATTCAAAGTGAGTGCTTGTTGCACAGGAATATGAGCGTGAATAAATAATAGCTTTACCCTGTTCTATATTCAAAGTGAGGGCTTGTTGCACAGGAATATGAGTGTGTGAATAAATAATAGCTCTACCATGTTCTATATTCAAAGTGAGGGCTTGTTGCACAGGAATATGAGCATGAATAAATAATAGCTCTACCATGTTCTATATTTAAAGTGAGGGCTTGTTGCACAGGAATATGAGCGTGAATAAATAATAGCTCTACCCTGTTCTATATTCGATTGATTGATTGATTGATTGGTGGTTGCTTTACGCCGTGTCGGCAGCATAGGCCATATTCACGGCGAGAACTGTTTGTTTTTTGTTCAAACCATCGCTTTTACATGTAAAAGCAGACAATCAATTATGTGCCCAATAGACACTAATTAAATTAGAAAGCTCACCAATCATATATCTGTGGTCAAGGAAACAAATTCCCATAGAAAAAGAAAAGTTTCATTATAATTAATAGAATCCATTTAGTAAACTATATAAGGTGGTACAGTCCAGCTGCCCTCAAAAAGGCTAAAATGTTTTCCTGTTTTACCTTAGTAAAAAGGTCATGCATACTGCCTGCAGTGTAGAACCGTTGGCGCAGGGCCAAAAAATCAACGCAACTTAGTAAAAATGTGTTTGAGTGTCAGTGGGGACTGACACCCAATTACATTCAGGGGAGGTTCCCCCTTGAGCAGAAAAGCATGTGTAAGCCACGAGTGGCCAACACGGCAGCAACTAAGGACCACTTGGTCCCGCCGACCTCCCGCATGAGTCTGTGGTGGCTTTCCCACAGATGGTTCAATTTCTTTAAGTTTATTGATGTTTTCATCCCACTCATGTTGCCATTTGGATTTTATGTGGGTGGCTATTAGTGGTTTCAGATCAGAGTGAGCGATCAGACATGGTTCAAGATCACAGTTCAGGGCCTTCTTCGCAGCCCGATCAGCTCGTTCGTTTCCTTGTATGCCAGCATGGCCAGGCACCCAGCACAGGTGGATATCATACCCATCTGTTGTCAGTTGGTTCATTTTATAAATGACCGTTGCTAGAATAGGGTGATTCGTTTTCAGTCCAGCAACAGCCAGGAGGCAAGAGAAGGAATCACTGTATATAACATAGTTAGTGTGGTTGGATACCTCGATACAGTCCAAAGCGAGAAGGAGTGCTCGGGCCTCTGCAGTGAAAATCGAGCTCTGATCGGGCAAACGTACACCAAATTTTTCCCGTCGGCAGACTGCCGCAGCAGCTACGCGGCTTTGGTCTTTCGAACCATCAGTGTATATGGAGAGGTGGTCTGCAAACTGGCCTTAAATCTCTGCATGCAGTCCTTTGTACTCGAGTGGATGTGTCCCAGATTTCCTCAGTTCCGTGAGTCGGAGGATAACCGAAGCCCTCACTTCCTCTATATTCGAAGTGAGGGCTTGTTGCACAGGAATATGAGCATGAATAAATAATAGCTTTACCCTGTTCTATATTCGAAGTGAGGGCTTGTTGCACAGGAATATGAGCGTGTGAATAGATAATAGCTCTACCATGTTCTATATTCAAAGTGAGGGCTTGTTGCACAGGAATATGAGCATGAATAAATAATAGCTCTACCATGTTCTATATTCAAAGTGAGGGCTTGTTGCACAGGAATATGAGCATGAATAAATAATAGCTTTACCATGTTCTATTTTCAAAGTGAGGGCTTGTTGCACAGGAATATGAGCGTGAATAAATAATAGCTTTACCCTGTTCTATATTCGAAGTGAGGGCTTGTTGCACAGGAATATGAGCATGTGAATAGATAATAGCTCTACCATGTTCTATATTCAAAGTGAGGGTTTGTTGCACAGGAATATGAGCGTGAATAAATAATAGCTTTACCCTGTTCTATATTCAAAGTGAGGGCTTGTTGCACAGGAATATGAGCATGAACAAATAAGAGCTTTACCATGTTCTATATTCAAAGTGAGGGTTTGTTGCACAGGAATATGAGCGTGAATAAATAATAGCTTTACCCTGTTCTATATTCAAAGTGAGGGCTTGTTGCACAGGAATATGAGCGTGAATAAATAATAGCTTTACCCTGTTCTATATTCAAAGTGAGGGCTTGTTGCGCAGGAATATGAGCGTGTGAATAAACCTTGCACCACGTGACCTTTGTGGGCAGGGCTGGCTGGGGCTGGGGCGGGACGGGGCGGGGTGCGCAATGATGGAATGTCGTGTTAGGGGCAATGTGGTGTGAAGAGCACTGTATTGTACTACGGAAGGTCTGGCGGCAACCAGGCCAACCACGTATAATAATCCCCACGTGGGGGCGGGGGGGGGGGGGGATCTGTTGACGCTGAGAGTAGTTTTTTTTTTTTTTTTTTTTTTTTTAATGAACTTATTTACCCTGCTCATAACGGATAAGTGTGTTAGCACTTGTTTTCACTGCTGGGCAGCACTAGTCCAATTTGATTCAAATCGTTTGAATTTTGTTTGAGTAATAATTTAGGTTTTCTTGTTGTTTCTTGGTTATAGGTTGTAACTGTTTGTGGATTGCAAAGAGTCCAAAATACGGCTTTTACCATACCATATTGTAAAATATTCCGTTATTCAGCATAGGGGGGAATGCAAATGTTCTGTTACTGTTCTGTTACTTGTTAGTCGATTTACGTATAATAGTTTTTTTGTGCATTTCTATTGTAACTTATTAATATTAATAGTATTGTTATGTATTGTAGTTAGCTTCAGGCTGAGGCTTAAGCTCCAGGCTTAGGTTTAGTTCAACTGGTCCACATTTACATTTGTAAACGTGGCCACCTATGAAGCTGTCGGTCATCGGATCGATCCTTCTCAGTGGATACATTTGCAGTTTGGGCTATTTTTCCATTCCAACAAGCGGTGTACAACTGTGCTATGTGCTGTCCTATCTGTGGGAAAGTGTATCCGGGTGGTGTATCCGGGCGGTGGGTGACCATGCTAGGGTGGCCGGGTGGTGTGACCGGGTGGTGTATCCGGGCAGTGGGTGACCATGCTGGGGTGGCCGGGCGGGGTGGCCTGTGGTGGTTTCAGCGGGTTCCCGTGCTCAGAGGTGTCCCTCGCTTCTGCGCTGCTTCTGCGCATGCGCGGATTTCGCATCAACTCGGGTCACCTGAGCCACTTATTGGCGCATGCGCACATCCTACAAACTCGGGTCGAATAATCGAATACGCTTCTCCGCGCTCGGGTGGACAATCTTTTTTTTTTTTTTTTTAATAACCGATAAAAATACAGCAAAATAGGATTTAAAGTATTTTATGATGGCCCAGTTTACCTATATTTCCATTTAATTAATCTAAGTTATTCTTTTTATGCACATGGCACGTGTATTTGTCGACTCCACTCGCCGTGTTCTATTTGAATTTCTGACGACTCGGATGACCCGAGTCGCCTGGGTAGTGTTAATCGATTACGGCCATCCTTATTAGATTCTGACGCATGCGCAGAAGCGAGGGACACCTCTGAGCACGGGAACCCGCTGAAACCACCACACCGGGTGGGGTGGCCGGGACCCATTTGTAGTCTGTGCGCGCGCCCTGCACTTCTCCGGGCGGGAGCTATATATCCCTGTCTGCGTGCGGACACTGACAATCGGCACACTGTCAGTCGGCTCACTGTCAATCGGCACACTGTCAGTCGGCTCACTGTCAAACGGCACTGTCAATCGGCACACGGTTGACCTGAGTCGAGCCGATTGGATGTAGTGATGCTGTGGGGAGCGGGGAGAGGGGGGGGGGGGCATATGTGCCCCAGATGACATATGTGTGTATACAGCTTGTAAGTTGTACTATCCACACGTCTACATCTCTTTGAACTATTCCTATTGCTTTGAAAGACACTCAGTCATAAGGCCCAGTCACACCTACTCGGATTTTGAGCCGGACCAGTGTCCCGGACAGCCCCGGATAAAATCGCTATTTTCGTCGTTTTTTTTGCCTCGCGGTCACACATACCCGGCCAGTGCGATCCGGGGGTGGTCCGCGTAGTCCGGGGGTGAACCGGGGGCTGTCCTGGGGTGGTCCGGGGCTGTTTCGCTACTACTACTACTACTACTACTACGACTACCATGCCGGATTGAGCCTGGATGACCCGGACCGCCCTGGATGTTTTAAACATTTTAAAACATCCGGGGCGGACCCCGGACCAGCCATGGATCACCACGGACGAGCCACGGATCGCCACAGACAACCCCGGATGATGGTCCGGGGCTCGTCCGGCCTCTGAGCCGGGTAGGAGTGACTGGGGATTTTTAGCGACAAAAAAAACCACCAACACCTTGACATAATTGTATGAGTACAACTACAAGTGCAACAGGAATTTACTGTAATGGTTGAAGAGCATGTTTTCTTGTATTTCCCCTCCCCTCCCCTCCCCCTCCCCTCCCCCTCCCCTCCCCTCTCCTCCCCTCCCCTCCCCTCCACCCCCCTCCCTCCCCTCCCCTCCCCTCCCCTCCCCTCCCCTCCCTCCCCTCCCCTCCCCTCCCCTCCCCTCCCTCCCCTCCCCTCCCCTCCCCCTCCCCTCCCCTCCCCTCCCTCTCCTCTCCTCTCCTCTCCTCTCTCCCCTCCCCTCCCCTCCCCTGCCCTGCCCTCCCCTCCCTCCCCTTGCCTCCTCTCCCCTCCCCTCCCGTCCTCTCCTCTCCCCTCCGCTCCCCTCCACTCCCCTCCACTCCCTCTCCTCTCCTCTCCTCTCCTCTCCTCTCCTCTCCTCTCCTCTCCTCTCCTCTCCCTCCTCTCCTCTCCTCTCCTCTCTCTCCTCCTCTCCTCTCCCACCCCTACCCCATTCCCCCCAACCTCACCCTTCCATGTAAATAAAGGACCCCCTCCCTTGCCCTCCCTAGATTGAATGCGGTCGCAGTGAAATTGTGTTAGCGAATGGTATATATTTGAGATGAAATAGCACTTCCGGTATAAGGACCAGGTGCACTGTGACTAGTACCCCCTGACGTGGTCTGCAGTATAACTAGTGGCTGGGTGTTCACCGTCTTGACTACCTCGAAAATTGTAGGCATTTTGCTTAGAAAATCAAGAATGTTGTAACTAGTGGGGATCACGGGAATAGATCATAGTTATACTCGATATCACTATTGTGAAATATGTAAATAGTAATAAGGTGTATCTACATAGTAGCAGTGTCTGTAATATATCTAATATATTATATAATATATAATATTTATTATACATGTATATTATAATATATATTATATTATATATATTACACTAAAACCTCTAAATCGACCGACCATGGGTCCGACTTTAAATGGTCCATTTAGCGAGGTGGTCGCTTTATGGAGTTTTTTGTATCGTTACAATGGTATTATATGGATGATCATTTGGGATCCAAATAGTGATCGATATAGTGGAGATGGTCGGTTCCAGGGGTTTTACTGTATATATTTTATATATATTATATATATTTTACTATTACATATATTACAAAGTATATTTTCTTCTTTTAGAGTGGTCCGTCTAATACTAGTAACAGTAAACAAAGACTGATTTGATAGAAAATACTAGGAACCCCAAAGACTTTCACTGAAAACCATTGGAAGCAAACCGATATTCAGTGATTCATATAGACACTAAGAAGACAGTTGAGGTTCGCATCACTCGGGGTCATCTGTAGGAACGAAGCGACCTCAAGCGGAACCATAAGGAAGCTTTGGTACCAGGAGCCGACAGCAACCATTGGAAGTAGAAAGGCGGGAGGATCTACAGCCATCTTTGATCTCGGCCCAGCTTGATATTCCGCCAACCACCCAGGAGAAAACGGCCAATAGGGTGTCGGAGAGGCACAGGCCTGACGCACTAACGCGGGATTAGCGCGCCAAGATCAAACCAATTGTCGTCTGCTCATTTCACAGTGTCGTCTGCTGCCCGTCCTTTGGCGCTTTATAGTCACGTGACGCACCCAGCGTCTCCTCTATCAATATGGAGTGTTTGCATTACAAATAAATCTCATTCCGTGAGATATTTATTTGGACTAGTGATTATTGTTATTGACACACTGGCTTCGATTGTCCCGACATAAATAGACAAACAAACAAAAGAAGAAAAAGAAGATAAAGAAGATCGATACGCATTCTGTGTTGACTGGCGATATTAGGTGGATGTGACGACGGAGTTGTTGGAAAGCTATTTATAGACGAGTGGACGACATTCATAATGTTTCCTTCATGGGGAAATTACGAACGGAGTCCCCTCCTCCCTAATTTCTTCGGGTAAGTTGCGGTCAAAGACAGGATGTCCGTGACCTTTATTGTTGGTTCACAACCTGGTGGTTTTGTGTTGGTGGCGATTTGAAAAAGAATATCCCAAAAAGAATATCTTTAAAATATATATATTTAAATTAATTATTTTTTAATCTGTCCTCAGGATTTCTTATGTTTTCTCTGTCCGGAAGTTTACATGAGAAAGCAGTCAGATTAATATGTGACCAGTTAAAATCAAATGCTGCTAAGGATAGTTGAAACCTGACTTCCGGCATTTTGTCGCTATTCCCCAACAGTGCTAATCCTATGAGGGGAAATCCACGTTTTCGCGGAAATTCTGTGTTGGTTTAATAATCTCGACTTGATTTCCGCGTTTTTTTGCCAGAGCCCACTATCCCTGGTTTCAACATTTTAGTTTTTTCTCTCACTGTGTATTTAGATGAACTTCAAAAGGTGCTTCCTTTGAAATGAGGAAATGGAATATGATGTGTCCGTGGCTAGTCAGTAGCCAGGCCATTTACACACAGCCGAAGCCTAGTCCCAAAACCCAACCTAATCACTGGGTCGGATACAAATCATGGCATTTAGGAGCCTGAAGCGTGCCTGGTTGCAGTAGATACCTTTGACCTTGAGATGACAAAACTAACCATCTGAGGTCATCCAAGGTCAAGTGACAAGACTTATGTTTAACCAACATGCCTGGCTTTTACATAGAATTTTATTTTCATTGACCACAATTTTGATAATTGTCAGCTTTTTGACATCATCTGTGTCTTCTGGCAAATATTTGATTTTGTGCTTTTACACTCGGTGTAAAAGTGATGGTTAAGCATAAATGGACAGAATACAGGTTAAATACTTCTCGCCTTGAATATGGCTTTTGCTGCCGACATGGCGTAAAACAACCGCCAATCAATCAAACAACGAACACCAAGCATGCCTCATACAAGAGCATTCACGAAAGAGCCCTACTGTAATAGTGTATGTGTCCTTTACGTTGTATCCCTTCCCTCGTCTTTATTTGCCATTTGCTTTTGCTTCAAATATTACATTTGTTTCAGTGGCTCATTTTGACCGCTCTTCTGAATAGACAACTTATTGACATCACCTTTACTACTAATTGCTTCCTTTGCAATCTTATTTCATTTCATCTTTCTTTTGTTGAAATTTGCTGTAACCCGGACTGCATTTAGTATTTATTCACAAGATTCAAAATTAAATTAAAACCATTGAATTAAAACCACTGAATTAAAGCCATTGAATTAAAGCCATTGATTTAAAGCCATTGAATTAAAACCAATGAATTAAAACCATTGAATTAAAACCATTGAATTAAAACCATTGAATTAAAACCATTGAATTAAAACCATTGAATTAAAACCATTGAATTAAAACCATTGAATTAAAACCATTGAATTAAAACATTTGAATTAAAACCATTGAATTAAAACCATTAAGTTAAATACAAATGTATTGACCTCAGTCGTGGGTATTTAAATATCAAATTTAAGAAACCCCTGCCCGCGTGTACTAAGATGATTATGATATTATATTAAAAGTAACAATACAGTAAACCCTCTCTAACCGACCACCTCCATAGATTTACCACTCCCCTATATCGCTCGCTTTATTTGGCTCCCAGATAATCACCCATACAATACCATTGTAACAATTTTTAAAAACTCCCTAAACCGATCACCTTCCTAAATGGACCATTTAAAGTCGGTCCCATGGTCGGTTGATTTAGTGCGGTTTTACTGTAATTTCCTTCTGGAGCTCACTCTTTATCGCTACATTCAGATTGCAGTGGAACGCTAAGTGATTTACGGCTCTTTCTATAAGTTTTTATTACAGATGTTTCCTTTTGTCGGATCTTCTTGTGTGGCCAGGTGATAATGTCTTAACCTTTCAGTCAGTTGCAATGCATGCGAAAACAGAGACAGAAGCAGACAAATAAATGCACACAGACATACATAGACAAGCACACGTATGCACACAGACACAAAGACACATACATGCAAACAGACACACATTCAAGCACGTAGGTAGACATGCACATATAGACAGTCATGCACACACAGACACATGCACATACAAGCACACGTATGCACACAGACACATGCACATACAAGCACACGTATGCACACAGACACAAAGACACATACATGCAAACACACACACATTCAAGCACGTAGGTAGACATGCACATATAGACAGTCATGCACACACAGACACATGCACATACAAGCACACGTATGCACACAGACACAAAGACACAGACATGCAAACACACACACATTCAAGCACGTAGGTAGACATGCACATATAGACAGTCATGCACATACAGACACATGCACATACAAGCACACGTATGCACGCAGACACAAAGACACATACATGCAAACAGACACACATTCAAACATGTAGGTAGACATGCACATATAGACAGTCATGCACACACAGACACACGCACATACAAGCACACGTATGCACACAGACACGCAAGACACAGCCATGCAAACACACACACATTCAAACATGTAGGTAGACATGCACGTATAGACAGTCGTGCACACACAGACACATGCACATACAAGCACATGTATGCACAAAGACACAAACAGGCAAACACACACACATTTAAGCACGTAGGTAGACATGCACATATAGATAGTCATGCACACACAGACACATGCACATACAAGCACACGTATGCACATAGACACAAAGACACAGACATGCAAACACACACACATTCAAACACGTAGGTAGACATGCACATATAGACAGTCATACACACACAGACACATGCACATACAAGCACACGTATGCACACAGACACAAAGTCACAAACATGCAAACACACATACATTCAAACACATAGGTAGACAAGCACGTAGGTAGACATTCATGCACCCGCAGACACACGCACATACAAGCACATGTATGCACAGAGGCACAAAGACACAGACATGCAAACAAGCACACATTCAAGCACATAGGTAGACAGCCACATATAGACAGTCATGCACACGCAGACACACACATGTGAACACAGACACAACGACACAGACATGCAAACAAGCACATAGGTAGACAGGCACATATAGACAGTCTTGCACATGCAGACACACACATATGAACACAGACACAATGACACAGACATGCAAACAAGCACACATTCAAGCACATAGGTAGACAGCCAGATATAGACAGTCATGCACACACAGACACATGCAGACATACATACAGATACACACAGGACCGGACGCGGTGACCGAATGTCCTAGGATGCAGGCTTCCTGCGCGGAAGGTCTGGAGTTCGAGTCCCAACTGAGTCAAACCTAAGAGTTATAAAATTGATTATTTCCATGCTATTCCAACTACAGTCCGCCCATCAATATTCTCTCTCTAAGATTAGATTTTGTTTAATGATGATTTATTTACCCTGATTTATTTACCCTGTACATAACATTTAAGTTCATGATAGAAGTTGTTTTCAATGCTGAACAGCTTTAGTCATTAGTTTGTGGTTTATTGTCGTGAATGGTTTGTTAGTAATATTTGCAAGCATACTTATCTCAGAGCTACCTAGGAACTTCCTGGTCCACAATTACCATCTTTGATGGGTAATATGTTGACACACCGAAAGCCTCTAATATGTTCTCCATTGGTTCGTGGGGTAGATCGTTTTGTTTTATGTATATATATATATGTTTCTGTATGCTTCAATGGATGTTATGTTTCTGGTTGTGCTCGGTTGTTCATTCCAGATGTGCTAAGCCGGTTTGCCGCTGCTTGTTTGCAGGGAGACGAACGTGCCCGTGGAGATGAAGCCGTTACCCAGGGTGCCTGACGACGATGACCGGAAGCGGGGGAAGCAGAAGACGCCGAAGGGCAAGATCTACAAACTGAAGGAGAATGAGAAGCCCGTCATCTCGCTACCCTCCAACTTTGAACACACGGTGCACGTCGGCTTCGACCCTCATACTGGAGAGTTTACGGTACGCTTTATACAAATAAAATAACAATTAATTTTTTTTTAATTTAAAGAAATTACATTGTTTGCATCTTATTGACATTGAACGTCACGGGGCAGGACCGGGTACCAGTTTGTGACATGCGCACACTTATATAGTGCTAATCCGCTGTTAGACCAATGCCCAATACTCTTACTCAATCACATTATCTTGATACTGAGCAAATCAGTCTTTTTTTGTTTGCCTTATCCTAGTAATGCCAAAAATCTCTGAGGTCTCAGCTGGGGATCGAACTCATGACTTTCTGCACGGGAGGCCAATGCGCTACCGCCTCAACCAAAGGGCTGCCGCCTCAGCCAGGCTGTTCATTTTACAGGAACGCTCACTAATAATGCCAGACGAACACTTAGTGTGCCCCTCTATATATGTGCCCATGTTAATATCCCTATGCCCTTTTTTGTTCGTTTGTTCAAATAGATAGTATATACCGGTGTAGGCACCCGTGGGGCGTTGTCTCTCCCCTGCTAACAGGTTTTAATGATCAGCGTTTCGAACGTGCCGGCTGTGCGGTGGTTCTGGCATTTATGCTAGTCGGCGCCACTAGCGTCGGGCGGGTTCGACTAAAGCATTATGCGCCCGCTACTCGCTAGTTGGCGCCACTAGCAGCTATATATAACCACGGCGCTCGACCGGCCCGGCGCCTTCGTGATATGCCACCCAGCCTGCACACCAAACTAACCCACTGTTCGGGCGAGAGTGAAAAATGTTTTCTTGTTATTATGATTCGGCGGTTGTGCCCAGCCAGGTACAGTACTATCTTGTGTCAATAAACTGTATTTCCCACAACTACTCTTCCTTATGCCTTAGCGGGTCTACATTACTATTTGTGTGAATAATGGTTGTTAACCAGATTTAAAGTACACTGAAGCCCCATTATAACGCACCCCGATTTAACGCGAATTCGGATATAACGCTATCATTCATTGGACCCAGAATTCTTTAATTCAAATGTAATTCAGTAAGGTGAACCCCGATTTAACACGACCCCAATTTTTTTCGAGATCATATTATATGGACCTGAACGATCGCGTTATAACAGGGTCATACTTTAGTTAACGTCTAACCTAGCAAGGCGAGCGTTGGTCACGGGAATATTGGGTGGGTATTCAATCAATCAATAGGCCTTGGACCTGTGAGCCGCTCTTAATTAATAGAAATGGAGACAGTTCTTCAGATGTGGTCGATCGTAGCAACTGTCACTGGCTCCAAGATATATGTAATGCTTGACCAGTATGCATCCAGTCGGGACTTGAAACAGTTATTACATTCACAGAGTGGAAATGGGAGCCATTTCCTTCTATATACCACTTCACAATATCTTGTTAATGCAGAATTTCCCTGAGCCGTTAATGGAGAATCCCACTGAGCCGTTTGTGTTTGTTTTTGTTCAGATGTTTATAGTATCTAGATAAAAGATTCACCCTGTACTGTTCTGTACAGTAGGGGTGAAGAACAACCCATTATAAAAAGTGGCGAAATGCTGGGTAAATGAAATGAGCACATACATTCTTAATTTGAGAAGTAAAATATATTCTTCAGATACAACTTTATATTTAACCACTACTTTCTAATTGTTAAATAAGTTATATTATGTAGCTTAATAGACTTTAAAAGTCAAATTGAGAGCATTCTTGGATCGCCATCTTGCTTGTTTGCATCCTCTGCCATTTCACCAACTCTATGCCAATATAGATAGACACTGGATGCTGGAACCAGGAATTCCACTTCCTGTTCCATACTAAAACAGTTTTTGCTCGTTTTTAGACTATGTTGTCAATCACCCTTACTGCGTAGGGATGAATGTTTTGTCTAATAGTCATCTGGATAACAAAGTTGTCAGGCAGGTTTGCCGTAGTTAGCTTGTAACCTAGCAACGTGACACTTGATGGCGGTGAATTACTGAGTGAATATTGGAGTGGAAGTGAGGATCAATTACCTCACATAATCTGCATCATCTTAGCAATGGACAATCTATCTGCAGTTCTTATTATATCTTCCGAATACCGGAACTTATGTATCCGGGGAGAGGTCAAGCCCACGCACACCGGATATGACTTCAGTTTTTGTAGTTGATTCTTACCTTCATATTCGTCGGCACGGTGGCCAAATCAATAGAGTGCAGAAGGTCGTGAGTTTGGTTCCCAGTTGAGTCAAACCAATGACTTTAAAATTGATACTTGTCGCTTCCTCGCCTGGTGCTCGGCATTAATAGGCTAGGGCAAGGCTGGTTAGCTCAGTGGCTGGGTAATATGACTGAGTGGGATATTGGGTCATGGTTCTGGCGGCCTGTTTATCCAGAGGGGCAGCACTATTAAGTCATCATGAGTGCGCACTGTCACAAGTCGGTACTCGTCCTGATATGACCTTAGATGTTGCCAGGATGTAAACATCCAACAATCAACCAAACGTATTCGTAGATTGGTAAGAATCTTAGTAACACGTCAACTTAGAAGTAAGTCTAGCATAACTAGCATAGCAGAATCTATCTATAGGCGCATAGTAATTACAATATCCTACCGAATTAGCTGACATCCGCAGACAATATCCGCAGTGAGCTGAAGCTAATGCCTGAGTGCGTTGTTTTGTTTGCAGGGGATGCCGGAGTCATGGGCTAAGTTGTTACAGAACTCGAACATATCTAAGCTGGAACAGAAGAAGAATCCACAAGCTGTGCTCGATGTTTTGAACTACTACGATGCCTCATCCAAGGAGCAACAGGAGTCCAAGTACATGACAAACATAACCAAGTCCTTAAGCAAGTCTCTAAGTAAGTCCATGGCCAGCGTAACACAGACATTGTGTGAACCTCTGTAAATGTATCAGCACTAACATATACAACTGTTTTTTATTTACAAAACAAAGGGGGGAAAAAGAAGCAAATAAGTGATAATGTAATGAGTAATTAGGGAAATAAGTATTTGGTGAAATACAGTAAAACCTCTAAATCAACCCACCATGGGACCGACTTTAAGTGGTCCATTTAGGGAGATGGTCGGTTCGAGAGGTTTTACTGTAAGTACTAAAGAGCGTAAGCACAACCAAGTCATTTATCAGAGGACTTTAGGAAATACACAAATCAACAATATTGTTTCCCAACTGTGGAAATTGTGTCATATGAATGGTGGTTTCTTTGAGAAAGTCTGACAAGTAAGCAATCATGCTGACTAAGAACTAATAATTGTACTCACCGTCCCAGACGATAACACAGCAAATATTCCTAAAGTAGCAAAACGTTTATTTATTGGATGGTCTTACGGTACATGACCAATGCACTTAAAGTTGCATAGTCCGATGGTTTTGAGTTTCTGACATTTTTTTTAGATAAATATATTAAATTGATCATTATAATCTATCTTACTTTCGTTTGAAGTAACTTTTAATTGAAATGGCTACCTTTTGAGATATTTGAAATTCAAACATGTGAAAATAATTTTGGCAAGCACGCCAAAACTCTGATACCATAGGCTTCAGCAGTAACAGGTTCTATTAAATTGACTCAGTGTTCCCTTCTATGTGGCAATAAATACTTAATAAGTGCATCAGTATCTAAGTTAGATATGTAGAATCAAATCTAGATAATTGTTTTGATTTAGAAAAATTGATGCTTCATCGGACTATGCAGCTTTAAACAATTAGCTAATCCTCTTTAGTAAATAATCACCCCCCCCCCCCACACATACACACATACACACCAAAGACTCAGGCCATTTGGTCCCAAATAGTGCACTTAACTATGTGAGCATGTATTAAAGTTGCATAGTCCGATGGATTCAGCCATATTCAGGGATGAAAGATCTCCGCGTTTTCGCGGATTTCTGGTATTTCTTATATTCACCGATTAACGTTAAAAAAAATGGGATGTAAATGACAATAGTTGGGTGCTTCGAATCCCATTCTTATATGACCTTAGATGTAGCTAGAACATAAAACCTTTTTAAAAAAAGGGTCAAGTATTCAAGTATGGGCGATAATACAACCGCAACAAGACTAGTTGAGACCTGACTTCCGGTATTTTTCCGCGATTCCCTGACAATGCTAAGTCTATGGGAGAAAATTCGCGTTATCATGGAAATTGGCCGTCGATGTAATAATTTTGTCTTTTGTTCCGCGCTTTTTGCAGGACAGCACTTTCATCCCTGCATATTTCTGAGATAAATACATTACATTGATTGTTATTATCTATTTTACTTTAGTTTGTGGTAACTTTTTTATTTTAAATGGCTAGCTTTGGAGATATTTGAAGTGCAAACATGCTAAATTAATTTTGGCAACCATGCCAACACTCTGACACCATAGGCTTCAGGAGTAACACTAACAGTTTCTACTAAATTTACTTATTACGCCCTTCTATCTGGCAACAAATCCTTCATAAGTTTATCAATACCTAAGTTAGATATGCACAATCAAATCTAGGTGAGTGTTTTGGTTTTGAAAATTTGATGATTCATTGGACTATGCAACTTTAACCAAATACAGTACAACCCCGTTAAACCAAGCTCGGTTAAACCAAACGATCGGTTACTACCATTTATCATATAAAAAAGTCGGTTAAATCAAAGTCGGTTAATCCAAACTATCGATTAATCCAAACAAAATTGTCAGGCCACTTCCGGTATGGTTAAACCAAACTTTCATGTGGTTATAAGGTCATCTGAGACTTTTTTATATGATAAATGGGAGTATTTTGCGGGGCCGCCGAAAAAAGTTTGGATTAACCGATCGTTTGTTTTAATTGAGCTTAGTTTAACAGTGTTAGACTGTATATATCTACATAACAAAACAATAAAAGTATCCAGATACATTGTATATTGCATTCATAATGCACCCGCGTTTTTGCCAAAGCCAAGCCAAAGCTCGGTTAAACCAATGATCAGTGAATCCAGACAAATTTCCATGGTCCCTTCAAGTTTGGTTTAACGGGGTTATACTGTAGTATGCTTCTCCTGTTATCCACC
Organism: Branchipolynoe longqiensis; assembly: GCA_030323885.1. Lineage (NCBI taxonomy): Eukaryota > Metazoa > Annelida > Polychaeta > Phyllodocida > Polynoidae > Branchipolynoe > Branchipolynoe longqiensis. The sequence continues at coordinate 80,297,311 of CM059197.1, read as the reverse complement.
AGGTGGCAGCATAGTGAAGCAGTCTGTCTGATGTTAGCAATAGACTACATCACGGTTCTGACTGCGCATGCGCTGAAAACGGCGTTGGGAGCAAAGCAAAGGCGTACGCCCATTGAGTTTGCCGATACGCATAGGGCAAAACTGGCATTTTATTCAAAATAAATAGAAATACATAACAATTTGGGATAAACACGGACGGAAGGATGCAATATAATAATATAATGAATATGTTTAAGTCACAACTCTCCATAATTAAGCATTTTGAGCTAAGAAACATACAATTTCAGTCACTTTACAGGCTGATGTTTACATCACCATTGATTAGCCAGAAGTAATTGGTGTTCTAAATATTAAAATGTCATATGTGTCAACAAAAACTTGTTTCAAAGAAGTATATAACCAATATCTGATTAACCCTACTCATTTTCTATTAACCATAGAATATAATTAAAAACATGAATAAAATAAATAAAACTGACTCTGGCTATGGCTCTAACACTAGTCTGAGTGCCTAGATTTGTCTAAATCTAAATGCACATGGCATAAGATGTGCTGGTTATATTGATGTAAATGCAATGCTCGATAAAAGATTAATATCTTAATTTATTATATATATTTTTTTAGTTGGTATTCTATATTTCAAACAAGAGCTGAGATGAGCTGAAACTAGCACATTTCATAGCTGCACCCATTGTATTAGCATGTGCCATGTGCTTCTCGTGGCTTTGTTTTGCTCTGATGCATCCCACAATGCACCGTGCCGCTGGAACCGTGATGTAGTCGATAGCATCAGTGCTCACCACATTCTGTGTTTCTCCCGTCTCCCACGAGGTGGCAGCACAGTGAACAGTGTAAACAGTCTGTCCGGTGTTAATTAACATCAGTGATAACCACAATCTATGCTTCTCCCGTCTCACCAGGTGGCGGCACAGTGAACAGTGTAAACAGTCTGTTCGGTGTTAACATCGGTGCTAACCACATTCTGTGTTTCTCCCATCTCCCACCAGGTGGCGGCACAGTGAACCGTGTAGACAGTCTGTCGGGTGTTAACATCAGTGCTAACCACATTCTATGCTTCTCCCGTCTCCCACCAGGTGGCGGCACAGTAAACAGTGTAAACAGTTTGTCCGGTGTTAACATCACCAAGCCTATGACACTGGCTGAGCGCTTCCAAACGGGGGCCATCATCACACCAATCAACTCTGTGAGTATTGAGGTATGTCTTCCACTGGTGGCGCTGCATCTTCTTCCTGTTCTCCACTTCCGGTGTCTGCTTCTTTGTTTCCGGTGTCTGTTTAGATTTTCTATTCGGGGCTCACATGAACAATTGTGTGAATGAAATATTTAAACTGTTCGACTTTACGTGATACTTATTTTTTTCTATCTTTAAGGTCTTAAAGGTGTTATATATAAGGGTCGTTCTCAGAAACTGTGTACCACTTTTGTGACATGGAAACCAAAAGTGAAAACATTCCAAGTAATAGCAGAAAACATTCCAAATAATAGCAGAATCCATATTCATATGAAGGTTTATATGTTGTGCATATGTCTGAATTGAATATCTTTTCCACATATTGATTTTGATCTTATACAAATTGAGAAAGCTGTTAAGATTAACCTTGTAACTCCCATCCATAACATTCTAATGCACATCTATGACAACATTTTAACACACACAACAAATCCAAGCAAGATTTTATTGTTTACAGTTAAGCCAAAAGAATCGTTTCTTACAAGAAAAGAGTTGAAAAAACATCTTGGTAGATGTATGGTGTCGATATGCAAATTTTCATATTTTCACTTTAGCACAAAATCATGTAAGCATATCTTGGATACATTTTGTGGGATCGATTAAATACATGTAGTATTGGTAACGTACTTAATACACAGAGTCAAAAATAACTATTTGACTTATTACCTTCCAAGAAGAAGGCAAAACCATTAATTATGTAATGTTGAAACCAAAAATGTGGTACACAGTTTCTGAGAATGACCCATAAACATGCACATTATCCACATCACAATGTCCGGTTTTGAGGACATATCTAACCTCTCTGCCCTCTTGAGTATGGGCATGTAAAAGGTATCACATTAATATATTAAAGGTTAGTTTTAATAATAATATAGCCGGACAAGGTAAGATATAGCATTATATTTGTAATTCAGTGCATTCTTTTTACATTTACTTTGTGGTGTCAATTCGTGGTGAGTTGCCTTAATATAAGATATACATCATTATGTTACTTGTTGCAAAGTTCAGAATCTGTTACTTCTTAAGCAATTTTCCAGTTGTGGTCATTTTTTATTTTTTTTAAAGTTTCATTGGCAATCTTATTAATCTGAGTAGTATGTTATTGTTCTTTTCATTAAATGGTAATTACTAAAAACAAATTAACTCATGTATTAAATAATACTAAACTGTAATTCACTATAAGAACTATAGTCTTTAAAAAAAAAAAAAAATACTATGGAGTTGTGTAGGGTTCGTTTTCCTCTCCATTTAATGAACCTTCAAAAATGTAAATTAATTAGATAAATACACAAATATAATTATTCCCCTCTGTATGCAGAAAATGATTTCTTTATGAGAAATTGTTAAGAATTAGCCATTTAGAATTTTAACTCCTCAATCCTTGAATCTGTAAGAAAATAACAATTGTAATACTGGAATTAAAGCTATATGAAGCTTGGGAATGTGTATTTGGCTACGTCATTGATCAGTAGAAATTGGAGATTTGTGAAAGTGGAAATTTCGATGATTGTGTTTGCTGAATCGGTAATAGCGTTTTGTAATTTGAAATTTCACTGTGTGGATTTGCCACACCTGTGTCGGGGTTTTTGTGCCAAACTAACAGAGCTTAAGATTTAAAATCTATGAAAATAAGGTCACGTCCATTTCTGGATCTAAATATGTCGAGAGCGGCACTCTCATGGAAAGAATAGCTGGTGTTGGGCGGGAATTCTGTGATGTCATTCCTAACTAGGTCAAGTCTGGTTCCTGTCTTTAATCTGGCTTATTACTGCAGCCGCGGGTAAATTGAAATTTCACTGTGTGGATTTGCAACAACTGTAACAGGGTTTCTGTGCCAACATAGGCCTTAAGATTTAAAATCTATGAAAATGAGGTCACGTTCATTTCCAGATCTAAATATTTGGATAGCGGCACTCTCATGGAAAGAACAGATGGTGTTGGGCGGGAATTCTGTGACGTCATTCCTAACTAGGTCAAGTCTGGTTCCTGTCCTTAGAATTGCATAGTCCGATAAAAGCCTTAAATCTTCAAAAGCTAAACACTTACTTAGATTTAAACCGACATAGCTAACGTAGATACTGATTTACTTGTTAAGCATGTGTTGCTGCATAGAAGGGCACACTTGGTTAATTTAATAGAACCTGTTACGACTGAAGCCTATGGGATAATGGGGTCAGAGATTTGACAAGCATGCCAAAATTAGTTTTGAATGGTTACACTTCAAATATCTCGTAAGTTATTAATTTAAAATCAAAGCTATTTCAAACTAAAGCAGGGATCTCCGCAATTTCGTGGATTTCCGAGATTTTTGGTATTCACCTATTAATGTTCACAAAATGCCACTATATATGACAGCCCAGTCCTGATATGACCATACATGTTGCTAGGATGTAAAACCCCCAACAAACCATATATGAAAGCATTTGGTTAGTTCGAATCCCGTTCTTATATGACCTTAGATTTTGGTAGAATATAAAACCCAAGCAAGAAAGTTGGGCATGCGCAATAATATAGTCACAAGCTGAGTTGAAGCCCGACTTCCGGCATTTTCCAGCGATTCCCTGACAATGCTAATCCTATGCGGAAATTCACCATTGATGCCAAGGTTTCGTCCTGATTTCAGCTTCTTTTTTTTTGCCGGACATCACTTTCATCCCAGCTAAAGTAAGATAGACTATAATGATTAATCTAGTATATTTATCTCACAAAATGACAGAAACTCAAAACCATCACACTATGCAACTTGACTTTTTCTTATTCCTGCAGCCGCGGGTAGAGCCCTGCACCACCCCCACAACGACCCCGTCCGAGGAAGAAGATGAACTACCGCCACCACCACCAATAGCCACAAGACCCGAAAAGACACTCTCAATAGTAGGTCACTTCAGTGTTTGTAGAACCAGCGTTCGTTGACTTTGTTTTCACTTTATGCCCCCGTCCTGATATGACCTTAGATGTTGCCAGGTCATAAAACCCCAACAACCAACCAATCACTTCATGCCTCGTACCGGACGCTGTGGCCGAATCGGTAGAGTGCAGGCTTCCCGTGTGGAAGGTCAGGAGTTTGAATCCCATCCGACTCAAACTAATGACTTATCAAATTTATACTTGTCGCTACCTAGCCTGGCGCTCGACATTAATAGGATAGGATAGGACGTGGAGTGATTTGCACAGTATCAGGATAATGTGACTGTGAGGGATATCGGGTCATGGTGCTGGTGGCCCGGTCTCCCAGTAGGGCAGGACTATGAAGTCGCCATGAGTGCACTCTGTCACAAGTCGGTACCCGTCCTGATATGAATTAAGATGTTGCTAGGATGTAAAACAATAAACAACAATGACAACTTTATGCATCATTGAGCACAGCATGGTTAGATAAAAGATTCACCCTTACCCATATTAGAGGTGAATGACAACTATGTTTAAATCCGCTTCAAATAGGAATTAACTAGTGGTGGTTAGTGGTTCCAGTGCATAATGTTTATTTATATTGGTTCAGAGTTGAGCAATTGGTAGAGAATGCATAAAAGAAATACCCAAATATGGCGGCCCCAGAATGCTCTCGATTTGAATTTCAAAGTCTATTAATCTATATTATTTAATAAATGTCTCATTCAAAAATGGCGGGTAAAAATAAAGTGTGTGAAGAATATATTTTGCTTCTTTAATTAAGAATGTATGTGCTTAATTTCCTTTATCCAGCCTTTTCTATTGGATTGTTCTGCTGGCCTGTCTCAGGTCTGTGGGAGTAACTAGTCTTTGGTAGGAGTGAGTGACTGAGTAACGTACTGAGTAACGTCCTGAGTAATTGACTGACTGACTGACTCACCCAACCACTGATTTAGTGACAATGAGGGTCATATATTTAGATTCTACCTAGCTTTTCACAAAACATTTGAAATTATTATTTGTTAATGATTCAATTCTGTCAATGCAGGAGTGTTTTACCAGGCGTCTGGCTCCTTTGGGCATAACGCCCCAGCTTGATGCCGCAAGCGTCGTAAAAGCCAGCCAGACGGCTGCGGTTCTGATAAACACCTAGATTAAAGATTCACCCCCTACTTGCAGTTGGGGAGAAAAACAACCCATTAAAAAAAGTGGCGAACAGCTGTCTAAATGAAAGTAGCGCATACATTCTTATTATAAGAAGCAAAATATATTCTTCATATACATCTTTACATTTACCCGCTACTTTTGAGTTGAAAAATTTAATAAAACATGTAGTTTAATAGACTTTAAAAGTGAAACCGACAGTATTCTAAGGTCACCATCTTGTCTTTTTGCATTCTTTCCCATTTCACCAACTCTGTGCTGATATAAGTAACCATTTGACACTGGAACCGGGAATTCCGCTTCCTGTTTCATACTAAAGCAATTTTCACTCTTATTTAGACTACATTGTCATTCACCCCTTCCGTAGGGGTGATTTTGTTATCTTCATTTTTTCTTGAAGATTTATACATGGATAAGTCTGAATAGACTTGTTTTCACTATTAGACAGTTGGTCGATAGAAAGCCCAAGCCTACACTTTTACTGACCCAAGGGATTTCTATCCTCCCACACCACATAAACATGGAATGAGAGCAACTGCCCTTTGATGACGCTGTTAGTTATGCACAGCGGTGGAAATCCAAATTGGCAGAGGAGATGGCATGGGGAATCGAACCACCAACCTTCAGATTAGGAGTCTGGCCTAAAAAATTCACACTCTAACCACTCTGCCACAGAGAACACCGCAAATCTACTAAACACCCGCCTTTCGCTTTCAGTACACGAAACCCGTGGAGCCTGAGGAGAAACCAGCAGCACCTCCAAAGAACGAGCGTACGAAGAAGAAGAAGATGACTGATGAGGAGATTCTTGAGAAGCTGCGAACAATCGTCTCGGTTGGCGACCCCAACCGCAAGTACACTAAGATGGAGAAAATCGGACAAGGGTGAGTGCTTCGTAGTCACGTGACTGGGCCCACGGCGGGAACAGGGTAAACCGCTAGGTATGGGGTACGCGGTTTCCTGAGGGAAGAGGATTGGGGCGGGGGGGGTGAGGGGGGGGTCACCTCACCAGGCAAGGCATTATACTTGTTTCCCCTGCCTACCCGTTTATGGGTAAGAAGTGCAGTGTTGCCAACTCTCATGAGATTCCCGTGAGAGCTATGGAAATTGAAGGTTCTGATCAGTCACCTCGCGAGTCACGGATTAACCCCCAAAATCCCATGAATTTCTGTACTTTTTTTTACGAATTTCTGTACTATTGATTAAGACCAAGTAAATATCATGTTATCGACAGTGATAGAAATAAGCTAATCTTTTCGTGTATTATTTTCACTTGTCCGCCTGAATTTTCAGTTTTCCGCATTATATATATATGTAAAGGAAAGCAAACAAAATCGTGAAATACATGTTTTACAACCCAAAGTTTTCACCTTTTTTTTTTCTTGAAGATTTATACTGGCTATCATGGATAAGTCAGAATAGACTTGTTTTCACCATTACACAGTTTGTCGAGAGAAAGCCCGAGCCTACACTTTTACGGACCCAAGGAATTTTTTCCTCCCACACCACATAGACATGGTATGAGAGCAACTGGCCTTTGTTGACACTGTAAGTTATACACAGCGGTGGAAATCCAAATTAGCAGAGGTGGGGGCATGGGGAATCGAACCACTGACCCTCAGATTAGGAGTCCGACCTAGAAAAAAGTCAGACACTCTAACCACTCTGCCACAGAGAACACCAACTGAAAAGCTGAAGCCATGTTCTGCTTGTCCTTGCCTACACCTTCACTTGGCTCGGACAAGCGGATAAGCCTTATTTCAAACGTAAAATCCACGGCTGGAATCTGTGGTTATGAGGGCAGGCTATAATGAAATCAATACAGGCAAGAAGAGAAAGGAAGAGTATAAAGAGTGAAAGTAGAGAGAAAGGTTTATTATTTATAGTGGTTCATGGATCTGGTATGGCACACCACCTGACCGTGTTCTCCAATGAGAATCAAGCATTTACAGCTCCACCAATGAACATCAAGCATTCCTGTGTCACCATGGCGACAGTGATCTGCCCACCACGACCATGCTGTGTGGCTCCCCTGGCCACCACCTGCCCTGAGCTGAGTGTCTGGTGGTCCGTGACTAACAGATGGGGAAGGGGTAGTGGGTAGAGTTCCAAGTGCCCCTTACACACTATCTGACTAACGCACAATGACTATTGACCATGAGTAAAGTATCACCAGCAACTACATAAACACATTCATGCACCTGGCCCTATATACCTTTTACTATAATAGACCATTTGCATTCCCCCACCAATGCGTTTTATCGGAATATTTTACACATATGCTGAAATATGAGCCACTTGGAAATGCCCTCAAATAGCCCCTTTTAATGCCATTTAACAAACAATTTCTAGAACCCCCCCCCCCTAGCAAGCTTGTGGGTGCTGCCACTCAGGTTCCACTCCCACAATTTAAAACCTCAAGGATAGTCAGTACCTCCAGGTTGGCAACACTGGAAATGTAATGGTGAGGACGCTGATTGGATACAAGTGTAGAGACGCGACTATGGCATACTTGAACACAATGCTGGTCACACACATTCCTGGCATTCCGATGTGAGCGTCCTAACCATGCAGTGACCAGTGGGCCGCCCGGTGTCGCAGTTTCCGCCATCCGCCAGTTTTCGTGGTACGCATACACTCAAATGCGTTGTCAATGGCTGTGAGCAATCTTCATACTGAAAAAGTGAAATATCTCTAAAACCACACCACCTAGAAACAAATCGCTTGGTACACATATAGAAAACATCTTTACCAAAAAGATTATATTAAATTTATAAGGTTATGGTTCTTGAATTTCTATTAATTTTGAATAAAACTAATGTTTTGCACTGCACGTACTGTCAAACTCAAGGCATTGTCAATGGTCGTGAGCAATCTTCATACAGAAAATACAGAAAAAATTAAATATCTCTAAAACCACACCACCTAGGAACAAATCGCTTGGTACACATATAGAAAACATCTTTACCAAAAACATTATATTAAATTTATATGGTTACTGACGATGCTGTTCAATTTTGATGCATGCGCAGAAGCGATGCGTACCGCGGAAACTGGCGGACGGCGGAAACTGCGACACCGGTCTCGTCTCTTAAAGTATCTGAACAGTGGCCCTGTAAGCTCTGTAGTCGTGCATACTGAGTAGTGGTGGTTGTGGCTCCCCTATTATATTTGCAAATAAGCTCACACCCTGTCCCGCCCCCCCCCCCGATTTGATCCTACATATTTAACTTAGATACTGAGGAACCATTTGTTGCCACATAGAAGGGAATACAGAGTCAAGTTAATAGAATCTGTTACTGCTGAAGCCTATAGACCCCTTTCAATGTTTATAAACATTGTGTATGGGCGCGTACTTTGGCTGCAGAACGAAGGCACACTGCCATTGAGTTTGCATATACGTGCAGTGCAACACGTCGATTTTATTCAAAATTAATAGAAATGCAGAGCCCTAACCTTATAAATTTAATATAATCTTTTCGTTGAAGATGTTTTTTGTATGTCTGCCAAGCGGGTTGCTTTTAGGTGGTGTCGTTTTAGAGATATTTCACCTTTTCTCTATGAAGATTGCTCACGGCACTTGACAATGCATTGAGTTTGCCGATACGCGCGGTGCAACACGTCAATTTTATTCAAAATTAATAGAAATGCAGAACCCTAACCTTATGAATTTAATATAATCCTTTCGTTGCATATGTTTTCTGTATGTGTGCCAAGCGGTTTGTTTCTAGGTACTATAGTTTGAGCGACATTACACTTTTTCTGTATGAAGATTGCTCACGCCACACACGGCCATTGACAATGCATTGAGTTTGCCGATACGCGCAGTGCAACACGTCGATTTTATTCAAAATTAATAGAAATACAGAACTCTAACCTTATGAATTAAATATAATCCTTTTGTTGAATATTTTGTCTGTATATGTGGGTTGCTTCTAGGTGGTGTGGTTTTAGAGATATTTCACCTTTTCTCTATGAAGATTGCTCATGCCCATTGACAATGCATTGAGGTTGCCGATACGCGCTGTGCAACACTTCGAATTTATTCACAATTAATAGAAATATAGAACCTTAACCTTATGGATTTAATATAATCCTTTCGGTGAATATGTTTTCTGTGTATGTGCCAAGCGGGTTGCTTCTATGTGGTGTGGCTTTAGAGATATTTCTCCTTTTCTCAATGAAGATTGCTCATAGCCATTGAGTTGGCAGAGTGACAGTGTGTCATCCTGCAGCCAAACAGCGCGCCTACTGACCTAAATACCCATACTGACGTCATATGAAATAGGTCTATAGTGTCAGAGTTTCGGCATGCTTGCCAAAATGAATTTAGCATGTTTGAACTTCAAAAATCTCCAAAGTTAGGCATTTAAAATAAGTTACTTCAAACTAGAGTAAAGTAGATTATAACGATAAATATAATGTTTTTATCTCAGAAAATGTCACCGGGTGCAGTTTCCGAATCGGTAGAGCGTGGGAGATCGGGAGCTCGGTTCCCGGTCGAGTCAAACCAATGACTTATCACATTGATACTTATCGCTTCCTCGCCTGGCACTCAGCATTAATAGGATAGAACAAGGACTTGTTACCTCAGTGTCAGGATAACGTGACTGAGTGAGATATCAGGTCATCGTCTCGGCAGCCTGATTTCCTAGTGGGGCAGCACTAAAAGTCGCCATGAGTGCGCACTGTCACAAGTCGGTATCCGTCATGATATGACCTTAGATGTTGCCAGGACATAAAATTCCAACAACCAACCTAACATAGGTATATATTTTTTTTTCAAGAAAAGAGGGTAGGGGGAGAAATGTTTTAAAGAAAGTTCTAGAACCGTGCAATGCCACATAATGCATATTCACCAAAAGCATAATACATTTATCGAACTGGAATTATATGCAGTTACTATTACAACTAATAGTTCATAGTGCGACTGACACTGGTCTACATTCGGTGGAGGCGAGGAGGCCGCAAGTGGCGCCAACGGTACAGTGTCGGGTCTTACGGAGTATAACAATAACGATAATTCCCTTACGTATCTTTATGCTCGCATAATTCGTTATACATCACATAATACTTTTAATATCGAACAAGATTTCCATGCGGTTATTATTGCAACTGATAGTTTCATTTATGTACCAACAAATTGTATTGTACGGCCCGAAGACCCGTCGTCAGGCGCTGCCAAAAGGCAGTATTCAATGAAAAAACTACATTTTTGGGGGACTTTATATTTTGTTTAAAGATGTGTATACTTAATCGGCGTGTTCTTGTGTGCTGCAGTGCCTCCGGAACAGTGTACATTGCGATAGAAGTGGCCACAGGCCGTGAGGTCGCCATCAAACAGATGAACCTTTCTCAACAACCAAAGAAAGAATTAATCATTAACGAGATCCTTGTAATGCGGGAAAACCAGAATCCCAACATCGTCAACTACCTCGATAGCTACCTCGTCAACGAAGAGCTCTGGGTGAGTGGCCTTTGTAGCCTTTGTAACCTTTGTGGCCTTTGTAGCCTTTGTAGCCTTTGTTCCCATCCACTGTAGTCAGCGTACACATACTGAAAGAATCGTCACTGTTTTTTCCTTAGAAAAGCGAAATTGTGTTCTTTGTTGCTGTCTTCAATGTTTATCTAGAATTTTACCTGGCCTCAAATTTTTGTTGTTGTAATTGTGAGATTTTGACTTCAAAATTGTCTCTCGACACATAGTCGACTGTAAGCTTTCACAATCTGTGTAAAAGTGATGGTCTGGTAATAATACGATAGAATAAGATTGGACACTTTTCGCCGTGATTATGGCCTTTGCTGCCGACACGGCGTTAAACAACCACACATACGTAACTAACTTCTTTGTTTCTGTAGGTAAGTATTCAAAAGTACAAGTGGTGTACTCGCACTATTCCAGATATAACACCAATGGTGTCCACGCTCTAATTTACCTGAGGAATATTTGGTGAAAGCAGGTTTAATATATACCGTCCTAATATGAGCTTATATGGTCCTAGGGCATAAAACTCCACTAAGCAATCAAGCCTTATGCTATGTAAATGTGATAGAAGGTGCAGGAGTTTCGCCTTTATATTGGTCCAAAGTAAAATGAATATATCCAGGCTGTAATAATAAAACTTCGAGAGATAATACAATTATTCAGAGATCAAATTGGACAGATGCCTTACACGGTGTTAGCTACTGACGAATATTGATCACCGGATGTGGTGGCCAGATAGGTAGAGTGCAGGCTTCCCATGCGGAAGGTCGAGAGTTCGAATCCTAGCCGAGTCAAACCAATGACTTATAAAATTGATACTTGTCACCACGTAGCTTGGCACTTAGCATTAATAGGATAGGGCAAGGATTGGTTAGCACAGTATCGGGATAATGTGACTGTGTGGGATATCGGGTCATGGTGCCGACGGCCTGGTCTCCCAGTGGGGCAGCAGTTTAAAGTCACCATGAGTGTGCACTGTCTGAAGTCGGTACCCGTCCTGATATGACCTCAGATGTTGCTAGGATGTAAAACAATAGCAAAAAAAAAACGACTAATATTGCTGTGTTTATCTATTCAGGTTATTATGGAATACTTGGATGGCGGTTCGTTAACGGACGTCGTCACAGAAACGTGTATGGATGAGGGTCAGATTGCTGCTGTATGTAGAGAGGTGAGTAGGCCACGCATCAAACTACAGTCAAACCTCTCTAAATCGACCGACCATGGGACCGAATATAAATGATCCATTTAGGGAGATGGTCGGTTTCAGGAGTTCTTTTATCATGACAATGGTATGGGCGATCGTTTGGGACCCAAATATAGCGATCGATATAAGGGAATTGCTCATCCGGAGTCCTGGTCTCCCAGAGGGGCAGCACTATAAAGTCACCATGAGTGCACACTCTCACAAGTCGGTACCCGTCCTGATATGACCTTAGATGTTGCCAGGACATAAAACAACAACCAACCAACCAATCGAAGAAGGCATTCCTGGGGGTTAGTAAGTAGTACCTAACAGTCCCGTCAGGCGGGTATTTAAGTTTTGCGTCGAGGCGTTCACTCTGACAATCCTGTTCCCTATTCTGACCTAGTGTCTACAAGCCCTCGAGTTTCTTCACGAAAACCACGTCATCCACCGAGACATCAAGAGCGACAATATCCTGCTGGGCATGGATGGGAGCGTTAAGCTGAGTATGTAGGCCTTTGTTGTATGTCATGTCAAACACACTGTATGCGCTGGCCGAATCAATAGAAGGAGAACGCAGGCTTCCTGTGTGGAAGATCGAATCACACTTAGATTCTGATGCACTTATTAAGCATCTGTTGCCATATCGAAGGGAACACTGAGACAGTTTAACGTAATGCTGAAGCCTATGTGCTTGCCAAAATTAATTTGGCACGTTTGCACCTCAAATATAGCCATTTAAAATGAAAGTTGCTTCAAACTAAAGTAAGATAGATTATAACGATCAACCTAATATATTTGATCTCAGAAAAGGACAAAAACTCAAAAGACGGTGGTGGAAGCAGTGAGTCAATCAAATAACCTCCTTTCTCTTCACTTGCAGCTGATTTTGGATTCTGTGCACAACTCTCCCCGGAGCAAAGTAAGCGGTCCACGATGGTGGGAACACCTTACTGGATGGCCCCTGAGGTTGTCACAAGGTGAGCACTGAAGCTTTTACACAATCTTCATTACACATGCACCAGACGGGATGGCCGAATGAGTTGAACGTCCGTCTCCTGTTTTGGGAGATCGGTGGATCCGAAATCCATGGGTTTGTGTTTTCGAACCCCAGTCTAGTCAAACCAATGACTTGAAAATTGATACTTGTCGCTTCCGAGCCAGGCTCTCAGCATTATTAGGATAGGATAAGGACTGGTTGGCTTAGTGTCAGGATAATGTGACTCAGTGGGATATCAGGTAATGATGCTGGTGGCCTGGTCTCCCAGTGGGGCAGCACTATAAAGTTGACATGAGTGTGCACTGTCACAAGTCGGTACCTGTCCTGATATGACCTTAGATGTTGCTACGACGTAAAACTAAAACACAAACAAACATCCTTGCACATGTTTTTTGTGTGGTGTTTTTTTGTGATGAGTGTATTTATGCTGCCCATAAGTCTACTGACTTGTTTTCGCCGCTAGACAGTAATAGTCTTGTGATTCCCATTGTTTTATTAGTCCGATGAAAACATCAAATTTTCAAAATCAAAACAATTATGTGAATTTGATTCTACATATGTAACTTGGATAGTGGTGAACTTATTCAACATTTGTCGCCACATAGAAGGGAATACAGGGAAATTTAATAGAACTTGTTACTGCAGAAGCCTATGGCATCAGAGTTTTGACATACTTGCCAAAACTAATTTTGCATGTTTGTACTTCAAATATCTCAAAAGTTAGCTGTTTAAAATAAAGGTTACTTGAAACTAAAGTAATGTAGATTATAACAATTAACCTAATTTATTGATCTCAGAAAATGACAGAAACTCAAAACCATCAGTCTATGCAACTTTAAGTAATCAATGGATCGTGTCACTCTCTTACAGAAAGCAGTATGGACCCAAGGTAGACATTTGGTCGTTGGGGGTCATGGCTATCGAGATGATCGAGGGCGAACCACCCTATCTCAATGAAAACCCTCTTAGGGTAGGTACACCGAATTGTATTTGCTTTTTCACGCAGCTAAAAACTTATATTACTAAATTCAATTTGAAGCAGTGAATGGGATGAGTATAAAATCTGGCTATGGATAAGAGCCCTTGCCCTAAAAAAATTAAAAATAAAAAATAAAAAAAAGAATTCTTTTCGTGTGATTGACGTTCACGCGTCCGTTAGGGACAGGAACAGCTGGTGGCGACGTCACAGGTCGCACCGGGGAGGTGCAGGAAGGTAGACATAGAAGCAATGGTATACAATATAATAATAATGATTATGAAGTAGTTTCCTTGCACACCTTTATACTCGCATAATAACTTATACATCACATCACTTCAAGTGTGCACTTGTATTTACTTACATCACACTTCGATGATTTTTGTATAAACATTAATGACAAATCCTAGGTCAGCTTAGCCAACTTAACCCCTAGATGAGCATTGGACAATCAACCGCAAGGTGCCCATTGGACCACTTATCATGTCTTAGTGAGATGTTACTTCATTTCACCGGGAGCGGGACTTAGTTCATGCGGTAGAGTGTCCACCTGTGAAGGTGTGGGTTATCCATTCGATCCTGCTCAGTGGACCCGTTTGCAGTTTGGGTTATTTTCCATTCCAACTAGTGGTCCATAACTGGTTCATCAAAGGCAGTGGTATGTGCTGTCTTGTCTGTGTGAAAGTGCATATAAAAGACCCCTTGCTGCTTATCGGAAAGAGTAGCCTATGTGGCGGCAGCAGGTTTCCTCTAAAGAAATATGTCAGAATGACCATATGTTTGACATGCAATAGCCGATGATGAAAATCAATGTGTTCTAGAGGCGTCGTTAAATAAAACAAGCGTTACTTTTTTTCACAGGCTTTGTATCTCATTGCAACCAATGGCAAACCAGAGATCAAGGATAAGTGCAAGTTGTCCCCAGTCTTCCAAGACTTCTTGGATAAGTGCCTGGATGTAGACGTGGAGCGGCGATCAGGCGCCTCCGAGCTGCTCCGGCATCCATTTCTGCGGCTGGCCAAGCCGCTTGCTTCTCTGACGCCACTCATCATCGCAGCAAAGGAAGCTGCTAAGACACACTGAGGTCACAGGGGTCGCCGTGCCCCTTCCAGCCATGCGCCTCGCCCCACGGCAGAACCTACAGTCACTGGTTAATGTGGCCGGTTAATCCATCGCTTCAATGGCAGATGACGAAGCTTTTCGGGGTGGTAAATGCAGTCGATTGCGGTTAGTCACAGGTGCATGTTAATCTGTGCAATGAAAATGCCTCCTTAGCGTGGCTTCTTGTGGTTGTGCCCTTATATGGAGTTATGTCCTCACATGGAGTTTCACATATATGTCCTTATATGGAGTTCTGCCCTTATGTGGAGCTGCAACTTTACACTGTGGTATGACTTTATATGAAGATACACCCATATATGGAATGGATATCTTCATTGAGGTTATAGCCATATATAGGCACCGGTATGGTGATCAGCGTCAAAACTCTGCAATACATATCCAGGTATGTCCTTATATGAAGATACACCGATATATGAAGTCGATATCTTCATTGAGGCTATAGCCATATATGGGCTCCAGTATGATGATCAGCGTCAAAACTCTGCAATGCATATCCAGGTATGTCCTTATATGAAGATACACCGATATATGGAGTCGATATCTTCATTGAGGCTATAGCTATATATGGGCTCCAGTATGGTGATCAGCATCAAAACTCTGCAATGCATATCCAGGTATGTCCTTATACGAAGATACACCCATATATGGAGTTGCTATCTTCATTGAGGTTATAGCCATATATGGTCACCAGTATGTCAAAACTCTGTAATGCAGATCCGACTCTGCATGCTTGAGGTCAGTACGATATTAGCAAAGGACTGTCGCTGATCAATGGTGAGAGATAGTCGAAGTGGAAACTAGAAGCGAATGTAAAGTTAAAGCTGCTATCTGCCGTATGCATGATATTAGAAGCGATATTGACATCTTGGACAGACTAATATGGAGACATAGTGCACATGCTAGGAGAAGTATTATTGACCCTGAGCCCAAGAAAGGCGGACTGTCTTTCAGTTGGTTGCAAATACAGGGTTGGCAACCCTTACGGTTTCACCGTAAAGTGTACAATATTTTGTCCCCATCATCACCTTACGCCGATCTTCTGGTTTTTCATTTAGTAATATTATATAAATCTTACAGATTATTGTCCAAAATGAACCACAAGGAATCTAAGATTTATAAATTGTTCTGGGGGAATACCCCAGAGCACTTAATATAACGTCCCTTAAGATCTTCCAGTTTTTCATTTTCCAATGTCGGTAACCCTGCAAATATAGCATCATCTGAAACCACTAAGCAATATCTACTATCACAGCAGGCGACATTTATTTATTGGTTGCAAATTGCTTTATTCATAAAAACTGGAGACTCTTGATGAAACTCTGTTGTTGCGATGAACTTAACTCGTCAGTAACCAAAAGAAAAGTGGGACACTTCTTGTGCTCAGGTTCTATAGTGTCCTTCTAGATCTCTAATATAGGGTGGTCGGCACAGTCGCCGAACTGACTGAGAACACTGAACAAAAGAGTCACCTACTGTTTAACACAAAAATGAATAATAGTATGACCTCTTCGCAAAGAACTAGGCGAGCAGACACAATTATGGTTGGCAGATGTATTTTGTTGTTTTCCAAGACTTCCTCTCAAAAGCAAAAATTGTCTGGGTTACTCATGTTAGATTATGATGGTGAATAGTATGCATAGCTGGCCACACCGGCCGGTAACAAGTAAGCAATGACGTACGCCATGCTAATCATGACGTCACAGTGCAGACGCTATGACGATGCCAACATGCATTGTGACGTCACATGGCACTGCTGAAATAGACAAGTGAGTCATAGACGTAGTTTCCACTGTTTCATCCTTTGTTTTGCTACCCTATATAAATGGACAAATCGATAATATTGATTTAAATTTATATTCATGAACTATATTTATTTTTTTAAATGAGGTTCGAAATGATGAAGCTGAATGCAGGAGCGATGATTTTGATACATTAACGAGCTTTATATCTTCAATTAAAAATATAATTATCTCAGTGACGTAATTGATTATCCCAGTCCTTCAAAATATTTGTTATTACAAATATTATAAATCACATTTCTTCTTTTCCCCCAATGTTATTTATATATATATACATTAAACCATTTAGATTTAGATATCGCCAAAGCTTTTGTTATATAATTTCACAGCATCTGCAATAAATATATCATTTAATATACACAATTTAACCTGAAAGATGTGTATAAATAATTCTGGGCACAACACGGGACTACATAGTATGGGATTTTATTTAATCTAATTTCACAAGATCATAGGTCAATGTGAAGGAAGGTTATAAGTTTGAGTCTGTGGGATCCGGGCACTCAACCCCATTAAGTCAATTGTTTTATAGTAGGGTCGGATGGGGAGGGGAGAAAAGGCGGGTGGTGCTGTCGGTTAGGCATCTGGTGGTGAAGTGCCATTGTTGGGGGTGGCGGGCCGGAAGTGACGTCAGAGGGGGAAAGCCCGGGTACAAGCGGTGGCTACCAGTGCGCGGACATGCAGGCGGCACCTGGAGTCAGTTCTCCGGCCACCTATATTTAAAGGGGGGAACTAAGTGGTAACAGGTCGAGATCAGGTCGGACCCCTATGCATCCCGTCTTGGTCGTGAAATACCCATGTTGCCTATGCAACATGACCCATGGGACACTCAAAGAAATGGTGCTTTCAGAAGACGACTATTGGAGTATAATACGTCATGAGTATAGGTTAAAGTAATTGTAAATATTGGACAGTATATTAACTGAAAGATGAAGCTGTTGGCTATTTAGTAATGTCTCCATCTAGTTTACTTAAAGTTGCATAGTCCGATGGTTTTGAGTTTCTTTCATATTCTGACATATATTAGGTTGATCATTACACTCTACCTTAGTTTAGATTGAAGTAACTTTGATTTTAAATGGCTAATTTTTTAGATATTTGAAGTGCAAACATACAAAATTAATTTTGGCATGCACGCCAAAACTCTGATGCCACATGCTTCTGCAGTAACAGGTTCCATTAAATAGACTTGATATTCCTGTGTGATGACAAATATTTAATAAGTGCACCAGTATTAAGTTAGATATATAGTCAAATCTAGATCACTTGTATTGGTTTTGAAAATTTGATGTTTTCACCAGACTATACAGCTTTAAGTGGTTGATATTTTGGGTTTAAATATCTATTTTCATCTTAACAACCCTGACGCTGTCGAATCGGTTTTAATCTTGTTTCTTTTTTTAGTGGTAAACAATACAAACTTAAATGCAAGTATTGAAATACAAATATATTTAATGCAGAATTTGTGGAATCAAAGCATTAATTTAGGTATCACTAATATCGATATATTGAAAATAATGTGTAAACTACATCATTTCTTAAATAGAATTTATGTAAATACTATTTCGCGTAAGGTTAGCAAAATTGCTGGTTTTGACTAATCAGGTGGCAGGCACTTGTAGAGTACCATATATTAACAATGTATCATTGTTAGAACATATCGAGAGACTATGATATATGGTCAATTGTTTACAAATTGACACTTCCTTCTGCTTTACTGTATGACTGCATTTCCCCCTAATGACTCTTGGGTTTTGTCTGGAAGGAAGATAGTGGAAACAAATACAGTTGCACTGGCTATAACTACAGTGTGAGTGGACACCCAATGTTTCCAGGTGAGAACGACAGAACTGTGCACGTGTCATGCATGTTGTCATGCTAACCAAAATGGGTCACGATCGCGGTGTAGAAGAACCATAGTGTGAATCTGCTTCTAGTTTTCTGGGTATGTCAAATTTGCTGAGTCATCGGTGGCGTCATATCATTAGGGCTTATTTATAAATATTACAATGGCATATATTTAGTCCGATCTAAGTTATTATTGTCGAAAATAATATTGATAATTGAGCAAGCTTTGACGGTATTTTCTTTAAAGCATAATTATACTCAGTTGAGCTTCTTATTTGCATTACAATAAGAGAGTTCAAATTTAGAATGCTAGGGCTGGATTCTTTTAATGGGGGTGTTGCTATGTGATGAGATTATCGTATCATGTTAAAATGTCAACGTCTCATTCACAATATCATCATAGTCACTTAGTGTGCTAAATTATCCGCAACTAAAATTATTTCCATGAGAATGCTAGCGCTAACAAAATGGTTTAAAATGGGAAATTATTAATTGTCATGTAAGGTATGGATCAAAATTATTAAATGTTAACATCGTGATCATTAATCATATTTCCATAACTATTACTATTCATACCAACTAAACAACATATACCGGCTTAAGCAATTATTAAAGTGATGATATTTTCCATGAATGCCGATCTATGCAAATTCTCATCATCGGTATGCTTAGTTGTGTGGTGGTGTTTTTTTTATATAGTAATTTTGGTGTTTTTATTGATGTATTGTCCTAGCGAAGCAAAAGGATCTCCCAGCCCCATTTGGGGAGTTAAATATTTAATGCTGTATGCAAAATAACTATAAGATGAGTTTTAATTAAAAACCCAGACAGGATGGCCTAATGAATTGAGTGCCTGCTTCCGTGTGGTAGGTCGTGGGATTCGAACTCTGTTTCGAAGATTGGCCGAGTCAAACCAATGATTTAAAAAGTTATGCTTCTCGCTACCTATCCTGGCACTCGGCATTACTAGGATAGGTCAAGAAGCAGTGGAATGAGGAAGACCAATCGTCCACAATTGAAATTTCACGTGCTTAATCAACAAAATAATGTGCTAAATAAAAGAAGCTCAAGTAGGGGCCTACGTGTGTCAACTTGATTTCCCCACATCCTTTTTAACAATTTAATTTTTATATTAAAATTTTTTTTTTTACATAATTGTTTTTATAATGGGATATTTAAATACCTAGCTAATTAAATAAATCCATTTGGGAAGTGGATATAGGAAATGATGTTTAGATATGTGTTGATCGCATTCAGGGTGGATGTGAATGAGTTTTAAATGGTGGTGATGTGGGGTTGGGGGGGGGGGGGGCAGGGTTCTGACTTAAGTTACAGTTGGTGTGGGTCTCACTCTGGGTAGGTATCGCGCACAGATATTAACCACCGAACATAAGTGTCTCCTCAGTTTGTCCAGGACGCTGTACATAGACATACACACGTTTGTCAGTTAGTGTTTGGTACTTATATTAGCATCTTTTTGCGATTGACAACCATTTAGCAGTTGTGAGAGCGCGGGTGATTATAGTATATGATACACTATACATAGACTACACCTCTGGTGGTAATAGCTCAACTTGCATGCTTTGTATATATATATATATATGGTGCCTTTTATAGCTGAGTTGTTTGTGCACTTCTCCACGTGTTTGGTATATATACCATCGCTCCTCAAATAAGCCACTGAAACCAGTTTAGTTGTGTTTTTAAAAATCGCGATTTGGAGTTGACTTAATCTCTTTCTGTTATTCAAATGTGATAAGAGATTGGAGCTGACCAAATATCTACAGCCGTTCCACAGCCGTTTAAATGTCTTACACGCATACAAATACTTCAACTATTCGAATATATAATTTAAGGCAACTCTTACTTATACATTTAATAAAGATTGTGTATTCAGTGGAAACTATCCCTAATGATTGTGCATAATTTTGTTCATCTTTCAATTTCTGATCAACGAGTTAAAGGCCATTTAAACTTTTTTTTTTTTTAATTGTCGATATGTTTGTTTTATTATTAGTTATGATGTTTTACTAAGACTTGTTTAAGATTTACGCTGAAGAATAAGTAAGAGTCATGTGCATGCCTCTTCAGCATACACCTGAGTAACCAGGCATGAAGTATGGTGTGAAATGTACCCTATGTGGCATTATTATCAGGGCTTATGGGGGTCTTGCTCTGGTCAGCTGAG
Source organism: Branchipolynoe longqiensis (assembly GCA_030323885.1). Lineage (NCBI taxonomy): Eukaryota > Metazoa > Annelida > Polychaeta > Phyllodocida > Polynoidae > Branchipolynoe > Branchipolynoe longqiensis. Next base: position 80,276,402 of record CM059197.1, on the reverse strand, counting down.
CATACTCTGTGACTCAGTCCTGATATGACCTTAGATGTTGCCAGGACGTAAGACTCCAACAACCAACTGTGACTCAGTCACCATGTGGAATATGGCATTGGGTGTGTGCGGTGGATATTTAGTTCGACATTCTTATATTATTTTGTTTAGATGGCCTTTAGTTTTGAAATAACAGGTTTCGCTGGTGTATAAATTGTATTCAACCCAAATTCAGAAACAACTGGTCTTGTATGTTCACATTGTATGCTGCACCTTGGAAGATTTATAGGGAAGAAAGAACAGTTTAAAGATGTGAGGTGGGGGGAGGGGGGGTTAGTTAAGTGCTCAGTCATTGAAGATAAGATAAATAAGACGGTTGCTCCACTGACTGCAGGGTGGGTTGTAATCGTACCTTAGTTGTTACACAAAGATGGGGCTGAGTTAAGGCCTGACAGTGATTCAGTGGAGCTATGGCGTAATGGGTGTGTTCTAGTTTAGCTTGTAGATGCATGGTGCTAGGAGGCAGGCATGGAACGATGAAGGTGCCAGATGGGGGGGGGGGGGAGTAGGGGGATATAACTTAGGAACCTGCTTTGTATCGCAGTTATAAAAATCACAAACTGGCCTGCGTTTGGCTGAAAATTCAACGTGAATGATTGATAGCGAATGGCTGGAATGGTCCGAATGTGTGTTTCTTCTATCGGGCTGGCTGCTAGTTGATTACTGTAGGGATATTAAAGTGAAGCTTTTTGTCGGTCTGTTGCAAGTAGCGATGTGGGTATGGTGAGCAGTTCAAATCGGGGCAGTTTGTGGCGCGTTTTTTATGTCCTTATTATGACCTTATATGACCCTATGCGCGCGACGCTGGGGCGGTGCGTTCCTGTGGTACTCGGCGTCTGTGCATGCGTCCTTATACCACTCTAGGCCGTCATCGATTATCACGGTCCGGACCATTTGAATCATCCCGGTCGTCAGAATTTCAAATAGAACACCCTGAGGTGTACCTAAAAGTATGTGGGCCATGTGCAAAATGATTGACTTCCATACCCCACGTCTTGGCTGGGGGTATCAGGAGCAATGACGTCACAGCTTACGCTTGGACCCAATCAGATATACTCTTTCAAAATGGGCCAATCAAACCTGTTCTTTCACTACTGATTCAACTGCAAATGGCTGCGTGAATCTAAAATTACATAAGCATACTCAGTGCAAAAACTAGTAGGGATGCAACCGATGCATTTGAACTAGCTCGAGCGCATTCGAACTCGTCTCAGCGCATTTGAACTCGCCCAAAATTAGCAAAAATTGATGCTGTGAATAGGGTATCTAATTTTTTCCACCCTAGCACATTCGTTCATGCAACCCGAGTTTGTATGATCTGCGCATGTGTAAAAGAAAATGGTTGAGATGATCAGAGGTGATTAATTGATGTCGGCCCTAGTGTGCCATATCCCCCCTCGACATGTGATGGCTCGGACCAAGCCATAGCGCGACATTAAGTGTTTCTACTTCACAGGTGTTTGGGGCATGAACATGAAATGGTCAGTCTTCCCAAATGATACCAGTGAGGTGTTTTGTTTCAAATGTATTGCTTGATCTACAAGCGTCATTGTATGACCTTTGACAATTACTGCAACACATTAATTAAATGAAGTTGCAAAGTTTATATGATGAGTATTGTTAATTAAAAGGAAAATGGGGACTATCAGCATCGCTATCTTTTGATACATGGGGGGGGGGGGGATATAAAAAGGAATTGGTATACTAATTGCAAAGTTATAGATTTCCCCAAAAACATTGGATTAATTTATGTATGTGTACTTAGTAAGTTAACTGAAATGCCAAATTGTGTGCCGTTCCATATAGGGAGGTGTTTCTTCTTTTAATTTAAAAACAACTGAATTGAAGGAGAGCAGAAGGTCTGAAGTATGTGAGGGGTTTGTATGCTATACGGCATGATGATCATGTATCTGTATCTTAATTTTATAAGGACAAAGTGTATACTATCTATTATCATCCTGAATAGCCATTTTTTCTTACTTGCTTCACTAATGCCTTGGTCACAAATGTGTTACGGCGTACTTGCGGCGGCCGTAAGTCGCCGCATCGGCCAGACCGTACGTCGACCATACGGTGGGTTGAGGTCGCTGTATGGTGATTGTACAGGTTTTTGCTCGCCGCAAGGGGTTGCGTTTTTTTTAAAGTTGAAGTTATCTTAACTTAGCAAAATCACAACACCGCAGTCTGCAAGGACGCCACAATCCCGTAAGGTCACCTTTTTTTAGATCAATGAATATCAATATGGTACAATATTAATATTTGTGTGATCAATATTAAGAAAGTTATGTTTTTATAATATTACATACGTGTATACAGTTAAACATAAACCCCAAGGCGCCTTGCGGTGACCATACAATTTGTGAATAGATAAACCACAGACCACAATACCGTAACATTTGCATAAACCGCAAGACACCGCAGACCGCAGCATTTGTGACCTACGCATAAGCGAGCCTTGTTGATTTGCCATGTTATAGGAGCGCGCTTGTATTACTAGAAGCCAAACGGTTGGTGGGCATCTGAGTAAAGCGGTCATCGTATGTGGCTCACGTAGAGTAGGCGATTCGTAGCAGTAGACTAGACAGAGGTTTGTTTTGTTTTGTTTCTTGTTCCATCATAAGAAGAACTTGTATCAAGTAACTTTGCCGATATATTAAAGTTGCATAGTCCGATGGTTTCGAGTTTCTATCATTTTCTGAGATAAGTATATGAGGTTGATTGTAAGAATCTCCCTTGCATAAACTCTAAATAACTTTGATTTTAGATGGCTACCTTTGGAGATATTTGAAGTGTAAACATGCCAAATTAATTTAGGCGTTCTTTAGGCTTCAAAAGTAAGAGGTTCAATTTAATTTACTTTGTATTCCCTTATATATAGCAACAAATACTTAATAGTATCTAGTTTGGATATGTAGATTCAAATCTAGATCAGTGATTTGCTTTAGAAAATTTGATGCTTTATTTGACTATGCAACTTTAAATGAATACTATATGTGATGTCTGATCGCACTGTGAGCGGTGTGAAACTATGGCAACGGGATACAGCTGTGTTAACTGACTGCCGATGTCTTTGCTGCTTTGTTTTTCCCTCTCACATGCCCGAGCAGAAACCACAGCAATCATAGATAATGAAATAAAGAACTACCATCCCTGTTAATGTTCATGGGCATAGGGCCATTACTGAAGACTACAGGGAATGTTTTGACAAATTAAATACTGTATAAATATGTATAATCTTAATATGTACTTGGATTGGCATCTCATTAAATATTAATAGTTTATAAATTAGAAAAGATGCAAAATTACTATGAAAATTATTATAGAGACAAATTAAAACCGTGAACGGAAAATCAATGATGATAAGCTAAGCGATTAGGTTGGGTATATATGCTATTTGGTAGATAGATCGAATAATAAACGGTGTGTATTTTATCATGTTTATGGCCATATTGGTGGTGCAGTGATTGGTGGATCATGGCCAAATAAGGCATGTGGTGACGTCACTGCGGTACTCCTGGCTCTGCGCGTACATCTTTGGCCTCAGTCACACTACGGCTTGCGACCACTTTGCACCCAAAAGCCGGTGACCTTATAACCAAAGCAAAAATAATGGGGAAAACAATGCAAGCATTACGACCAATGGTCGCAAAGAGGTTTTTGGTGCAGCATCTGGAACCTCTTTGCGACCAAAATGGTCTCCCAGAAGTCGCCAACCACTTTGCGATGCGATCGACCCTTTTTGATGGTCGAAAGTGGTCGCAAGCAATCTCAAATGTAATGTGACTGGGGTATCACTTACTATCACCTCAATCACACTACTGCTTGCCACCTCTAAAAAGGGGTGGTCGCAAAGTGGTCCTTAGTGGTCGCCGACCTCCTTACAACCATTTTGGTGGCCATAAGGAGGTTGCAGCTATTGTACTAATAAAAAACCTTGCGACTAAAATGATCATACAGAGGTCGGCGAACATTGATTTAGTCGCAAGGAGGTGGGTTCTTTGGTCCAAAGTGGTTGCAAGTCGTAGTGTGACTGGGGCTTTGCTATTTATCACCCCAGTCTGTCATGCCCCCAACCAACTTCCAGTGTGTGTGTGTTGTTTGCGTATATATGTCGCTTGTGGTGTACACTTGTCTTGTTGACATGGTGAGCAAAGGTACATAGTGAATCCCAACATGTTACATTAACCCACCCTTGCAGGACACCACTAGTTTAGACGAACCCTATACTCACCGCAGTCTACCCATACAATACACAATAACCTACATTCGCTGTCTTCTCCCCTCTGATATATCATGTACTGTTTTTTTGTAATAAAATATACATAATTAAGATTAAATATTGTTTTGTGCATCACAAAAATAACTTAATATTGCATAGTTTGTATTAAACTCGTTTCTAGTAAGAAAATCGAGAAATATCACACCATAAAATCACAATGTACCGCATTTCCTAAATGTAATGAATAGTAGACAAAAAAAATCTACAAACTGTTTATATAGTAAATAAGAAAGTGTAGTGGCTACTGCTGCCATGAGAATAATATGGGGGGGGGGGGGCCTTGGACCGAAGGAGCAGACGCGATGGCCCAAATCGGTAGAGTGCTGGCTTCCCGTACGGAAGGTCGGGAGTTCGAATCCCGTCCGAGTCAAACCAATGACTTACAAAATTGATACTTGTCACAACCTAGCCTGGCGCTCGGCATTACTAGGATAGGACAAGGACTGATTAGGACAGTATCGGGATAAAGCGACGGGGATATCGGATCACGGAGCCGGTGGCCTGGTCTCCCAGTGGGGCAGCACTATAAAGTCGCCATGAGTGTGCACTGTCACCAGTCGGTACCCGTCCTGATATGACTAGATGTTGCTAGGACATAAAACAACACCAACCAACTAACCTAGGAACGGTGGACTGGCTGCAGAGCCACAGAAAGAACAAACAGAATCATGCCAAGTAGGAAACCTCGCTGGTTAATCTGCTAGGCCGTATTAACATTAGAAGATTTCAGGATATCCTTATCGCACTTGGAACGCCAGATGAGATGCCCGAATGAGTTGAGCGTCCGCCTCCCGTTTTTGTAGGTGGTGGGATTCGAACACACGGGTTCGAACCCTGGTCGAGTCAAACCGATGACTTAAAAATGTATACTTGTCTCTACCTAGCCTAGCGCTCTGCATTATTAGAATAGGGCAAGGGGCAGTGGAATGAGGAAGACCAATCGTCTGCGATTGAAATTTCCCTTGCTTAATCAACTAATGTACAACCAAACAAAGGAAAAAGAGAGACCAGAATACTAGTTTGGTAGTAAGATTGATTGTTGGAGTTTTACGTCCTTGCAACATCTAAGGTCATATCAGGACAGGTACCGACTTGTGATAGTGTGCACTCATGGCAACTTCATAGTGCTGCCCCACTTTCCCACTAACCCGATATCCCACTCAGTCACATTATCCTAACGGAGTTAACCAGCCCTTGCCCTATCCTATTAATGCCGAGCACCAAGCTAGGAAGCAACAAGTATACATTTTATAAGTCATTGGTTTAATTCAACCGGCCACCGCGCCTGGTACTAGTTTGGTGGTAAGAACCAAGTGCATGTAAGTGGGTATAGTTCTTAGACACGTATCAGGCGAGCTCGGTCCAGTAATGAACCCGATCCTGGTGTAGTGTCCATCAGTTGCCCATCTTTTAGAAGGGAAGTGCTCTATCACCGATAGTAGAGAGATGGATGGTTAAGTGACGTCATGAAAGCGTGATAATTGGCCATTTTGAAAGTACTATCTGTGGTTGCCCTAACGAGTGCTACATACATAGCTAAGCTATATTACTGTAGCAGCGGCATGAACAATGCCCATACTCACGTGCTTGCAGATAGGCCTACTGCTTGAGCAGTTGTCTCACTGATATGCGTGCAGTTGTTATGGCTGCCATCGTCGTGTCTAGTCAACACAGTGACATGGGCCTTGAATCTTATTGAGGGCCTCGAGGTTGCCCCTATCATTGCTCATTATCATGTTTTCAATATGGCGGTCGTGTTTTTGAGGAACAGGAGAGTCTCAAACGGCCTTGCTTTGGCATCCTTATATATAATCCTTGCTACTATGTCCAACCCCGGAGAAGATGCCTACAAAGCCAGTTCAGTGGCAGATGTAAAGCTAGCGTTGAGGTCGCAGGTTCGATCCTGCTTTGGGATAAGCTTTTCAAATACATTTGTCGTTGTGACATAGAAAAATCTAGTAGTCTACACAAGCATACGGGGAAAAAACAACTAAATTTTGAACTATCTATAAATTCTAGTATGTCTATCGCAAGTGGTGTTCAGTGTGTGTTTTATGTCTAACTTTACATTTTGATGTGGTTAAAATTCTAGAATATATATATATATAAGAAAAAAGATTGGGGAGAGAAATACAAAACTATATTAAAGTCTCAAATACTTTAGATATACCAATAATTGGATAATCTTTACATATTTTTTAAAAGGGCGTTTAATTAATTGCTGTATGGAATACACCAATCTTTAAAATGACAGTATTCTACTGTTTACTCACTTAACCTGATTATATAAACTTATTTCCTGACCTGAAAACTAAATCATTCAATTGCTTAAGTGTTAAGTTGCAATGTTTTGGAATTTGCTGGAACTGACATAATACATGAACATTAATATATGAGGCAGGGGAAATGTCGGTTTTATACCGGGTTATTTATTTATACCTATGCTTGTAGTGTTCTCTTGTGTTCTGAAAAGATAACTAAAGAAATGGACTTATCATTGTATTTATCAATTACTTAAATTAAGAGAAACTACTAAATGAAATAAGGATTGTTACAGTGCATATAGGTCCATATAACTAAGTTAGATTGTTTATGATTTTAATCAAGAAAAATCAGTTGACTGATTCAGATATTGGATCTATGTTATAAAAAAGTATGCTTAGCTGCAATAAAGCTACCTATATAGGTGCTATAGCTATTCTGGACTTGGTCTTATTTGTGCTATTTAATATGTTCTCAGTGTGAATATAACGTTTTGTTAACGAAGTTATTATTCACCCGGCCGTCGTGTCTGCAGTGAAGATGTCACGGACGAGAGACCCGACGCTGACATAATCAGTTTGCCAACCAATTATAGCGATACTATCACTAACAGTAACACATTTCAACCACAAGTCCATTCCCTGGTGTTCTAGTGATTATAATTCAGTGTTGTGACTGCTGCGGTCGGGGTTCGATTCCCTAGATAAGCCATTTTACCTTTCTTCATCTTTTTTTCACAAAAATTTAATTTTCAGAATGTTGTGTTCTTGATTTATATCACGTGACGTTGTAGCCAGACATCCCAAATGATTACAATGGCCTGTGGCGTGTTTGTGGCGGCCATAAGTCCCCAAATTGTAGCAAATTTCTTCACTCGACACCCGACCAATGTGATTTTCGAATTCAACAAGTCCCCCTATATTTGGTCCAAATATATATATGATGTGTTTTCCAAATTGTTATACCTCTCAATTCCAGCCCTAATGACAATTGTCACTACACACTAAACAAAGCTACAACAATTTAGATAGACAATTACAAGACAATAGGGACAGTATCCATATGAATGACGGGTAAAGAACAAGATAAGAGAGAGTGAAAAGAAATGTGGGATGTAAAATACATCAATAATTTATTTGGAGAATTCCAAGGATAGATGCATACTTTAGTTGTTATTCTTGGTGAATGGTCATATTTCTAACCAAGAAGCCAAGGTAACACCATACCCCTGATGGTTATTTTCTTATTTTGTTAAATTTAGGCTAGTCCGATGGTTTTGAGTTTCTGTCATTTTTTAAAGATAAATATATATTGTTAGAATCTACCTTACATTAGAGCAGATTAAAAAAAAAAACGTGTTTAGCATCCCTGCTCGACCTGAGAAATGCCCCCGACCTCCAAATATTTTTAATTAAAAAAGAAAACCCATCAAATTATATGGTTTTTTTTGGTCCATTAGTTGTTTAAGCAGGGGAAATTTCAGTCATAGACGACTGGTCTTCATCATTCCACTGCTGGTCGATAGAAAGCCCGAGCCTACACTTTTACCGACCCAAGGGATTTTTAACCTCCCACACCACATAGACATGGTATGAGAGCAACCGGCCTTTGATGACGCTGTAAGTTATACACAGCGGTGGAAATCCAAATTGGCAGAGCTGGGGGCATGGGGAATCGAACCGCCAACCCTCAGATTAGGAGTCTGACCTAGAAAAATGTCAGACACTCTAACCTCTCCGCCACAGAGAACGCCACCAGTTAAAACTCAAAACAATGTTTTCCCGCCTATTAATATTATTATGACCTAGGACTAGAGTCAGTGGTCAGTCAAGTTCCACCTGAAATAGAACAAAGTACAATAACACATGTTCTCTTCTGTTTACACAAATTTGATACATGTAGTTGAGCTTTCAGTTAAATACAGATTTTATAGTAAGACTTTAAAGTCGCCAGCTATCCGCCGCGTGGAAAACAAACGAACTCGGGAATGCGCCGGCGGCGATTTGTATATTGGGGTGTAATCGATTATTCAACTCGGGTCACTCGAGCCACTGTTTTGTTTACACTCGGCGATTCGACGCCACCAGTACCAGTCATACATGTTTTATTAAAAGAATAACTTAGATTAATTAAATGGAAATATAGATGAACTAGGCCATCATAAAATACTTTAAATCCTATTTTGCTGTAGTTTTATCGATTATTAAAAAAATAATAATAAAGTGTCCACCCGAGCGTGGAGAATCCTATTCGATTATTCGACCCGAGTCTGTAGGATGTGCGCATGCGCCAAAAAGTGGCTCGGGTGACCAGAGTCGATTAATCGATTACGCCCACTGGGAACCAGCAACTCTTGTTACTGTGTGAGCCTGTTGCCGGCACAATTTCAGCCAATCACAGCGCAGCTTTTGCATTGCTAATGGCCGCCGCCTATGGGGGCGGCCATTTTGAAGACAACAAACTGCCATTGCAGTTCAGACTAGCAGTGCCCTGGTCCCATACTCTCCCCACACATACTTGGTTCATTTAAACATAAAAACTAAACAAGATTGTGCTTGGAGAGCATTTGTCGGAGTATGTGCAGTGTCCCAGCGAGCTATAGCTGGTCCCTTTAAGGTTTCCTTGTTCAATTTCTAGCTAGAAAGTGTCTCTGGTCTTCTCTACCTTCCCATCATGCCTTCTGACCATGAATACCGTGATTAGTTTTCTTCTTCTTTTACACTCCAATTCTACATACAAAATATAAATAAAATCCATCTGCCCGACCTGGAAAGATTTTTATGGGTGGACGCTAAACAAGTATTTTTATTATGTGGCCTAATTTGTAAGCATCGGAAGTACCTAGCCTCCACAGTGCGTCCATAGAAACCACCCGCTTGCAATGCGAATACTGCGCCATTTGCGATAACCTGACTTTTCTTCACAAATTTGAAGCAAAAAAGACCGAAAATGGCATGGTATCTATCTTTCGCATACCGAAGACGTCCACAGAGTCACACAGTTGGTGAAATGGGAGAAAATGCAAAAAGATAAGATGGCGGCGATAAAACGCTGTCCGTTTTATTATTAAAATTCCTTAAACTACATGTTTTATTATATATTTCACTGCGAATTTGAGCTTGAGTGACAACTCAGAGGCCCCTCGAGGCGACTTCCGGAACCACACGTGACTAGATCCGCATCGGCACTCGTGACTCAAGATGGCCGATGAAGAAAGGCGTCCGCTTTTATCGCAGAACCGAAATGACGATTCTGATGTCGAACCTACGGGATGTGGAACTACAATATGCTGCGACCCACGCCGTGGAGTGCATCGATATCTTGTGCTCATTTTTATGTGTTTCCTCAGTTTTGGTAAGGAGTTATTGATACTTGAGTCACTAGATTGACCTGTTCTGAGATGTAAACGAGTATCCTCAGGTCAGGGTGCAACTGACTACTGAGTGGGCCTACTAAGTCTCAGGCTACTGCCACTACTGCAGCCACCAATTCTCGATGTCGGACATCCGGGCACTTATTGCGTTCACAACGCGCGAAGGGTAAAACAAATGCCACTGTCATAGAGACAACATTAAAACTACCCCAACTATCACAGTCATTTCTGCTTTTTCAAGTTGTTAGTGCTTTTAAAGCAAATTTCTCTTGTTTCTAATATGAATAAGCAATGCTTAGCCTTAGGACCGACCCACCGATATAACCATGGATATAACTACAGCAAAGTATTTTATGATTTTTTTTTACTCCACTCGCGGTGTTCGATTTGAAATTCTATCACCTCGGGTGATCCGAATACAGCCGTTCTTTCCGCGGAATAAACTATTAATATTGCATTTGTGCATCCATGTTTATGCCAAATTGTTCTTTATTTCTTTTAATTTTGAATAAAATCAAAGTTTTGAACTGCGCATATCGGCAAATTCTATGGCAGCGGGCATTTGTTTTGATATATTATTAACCAATCGCTGACCCCGAATACCTAAATTGGGCCTATGGACTTAATGCCTTGACAGCTACGCTGCAGAGTAGCATGGAGGAACACGTACACTGGTCCCAGTGACGTCATCGCACCATATATGGAAGGTCTGTCATGAGGGACCAGTGTAATTGTTCTGCAACTTGGCTTGTGCTACTCTGCGGCGGGATATCATTAAGGCATTAGGCCAATCGCTGTCATCCACCCTGCTTGCTGCGTACCCGAATACGGCCGTCGTTTCCGCGACGTAAACTATTAATATTTCATTTATGCACCCATGTTTATGCCAAATTGTTATTTATTTCTTTTAATTTTGAATGAAATCGTTAAGGCGTTAAGCCAATCGCTGTCGTCCACCCTGTTTGGTGCGTAGCTAAGCTCGACGAGTGATTTCCATTTCCGTTTGCTGGATTTTGATTATATTCAACACGAGTTTACAAATGGCGGTGCCCATAGAGGCCTATTTCCGTTTCCGGTTGTTGGATTTTGGCGAAATCATCTGTGGGTATTGTTTATGTATATATTCAATTCAATTCAATTCAAATATCTATCTATACGCGTGTTAGTCATTAGCCTCCCCGTGGGTGGGTCGTTATTAAATAGTTCAGATCTTTCTCTACAATTTCACATTCAGCTTTTTTTTTTATCAGCCAATTTTTTTTATCAGCTCTGTTTTTAATACTTTCAGAGTAAATTGCTCGTAGGTTAAATTAAATACTTCAGATCTTCCTCTTCAATCGTGCATTAAGATATTTTTAATTGATCCAATGAAAGCTTTTTAATTCATTTTGCAAAAATAAATGCTCCGCATAGACATAGCATTGCTGCAGCACACATCACTGCGGTGTTTTACCCTTCGCGGGCTAGTTTACGGGGTTGTGATGCAACGCCGACATCGAGAATGGCCAGTCACGAGACTTTCAAATCTCAACATTAGACTCTGAGTGTAGTTACTATCGTGTGTAGTTTAATATATATATATACATAATCCCATCAAATATCAAAACTAGGCAAAGTTTTGCCTTCCCACTGTTACTGTATTATACTTTATAGATAGTGTAGCTGTAGGCCTAGATAAAAGATTCACCCCGTACTTATACTTAGTTATAGTCAAAGACCCTATAAAATAATACTAAGACGGCTCACTCAGCCTGTACTGTGTAATCAAAATGATCAAACCCGCCACTTGGTGTGCTGGCTGTTCTCTTGGTTAAACAGTTGTTATATTATATGTATATATGAATATGAAAGATGTGTGATGATGGCGATGATGATGATGTGTATTTGTTCATAGCAATTTCATATTGATGTGTATTCATACTTACCTATCTCAGGTATAATATAATTGTATGTGTTTACATGTGAAACACTAACCAGCAGCCGGGCTGATCAAACCCACCACAAGGTGGCACTGCGAAATTTACATTACCATGGGAGAGATAGGGAGTGAGCCGTCTTAGTATTATAGGGTTTTTGTTATAGTACAAATAGTCTAAATACAAGCGAAAATAATTTTAGTATGGAACAGGAACTAGAAACTGTGGTTCCAGGATCAAATGGCTACATATATCGGCACAGAGTTGGTGAAATGGGAGAGAATGCAAAAAAGATGGCGCTGATAAAACATCCGTTTTATTATTGAAATTCCTTAAACTATATGTTTTAATATATATTTCAAATCAAAAGTAGCGGGTAAATATGAAGATTTATGTGAAGAGTATATTTTGCTTCTTAAATTAAGAATTTACCAGCTCAATTCATTTCCCTGCCATGTCGAAATTCTTTGCCAGCTTTTCTAATGGGTTGGTTTTCACCCCTACTGTAAGTACGGGGTGAATCATTTATCTAGTGTAGGCGGCCTATAAGAGATATCTATCTAATCATTATCATGTCAAGAATCTTGACTCGGGGAAGAACTTTGATACACTGACCATTGTCATTGACATTGGACGTATTCGACTGGGCCTCTATATTCGCATATCGAAATATTTCTTCACAAATTCCTATTCGACTGGGACCGGAAGTGGGTTTCTATATGTATGAATCAAATGTGTCTTGTGGCTCCATCCATAAGGTCACATGGTGTATTCAGTAGCTTCAGCCAATCAGAGCTGTTCTTTTCGATTGCAAATGGCTGCCCTCTATGGGGACAGTCATTTGCATTGGAAATGAACAGCTCTGATTGGTTATTTTCGATTGCAAATGGCTGCCCCCATACAGGGCTCGTCTACAATGACGGGAAGGAATGTATTTGAGTTTTAATATTTTATTTGAAGGAATTTTTGAAGAAATTAATATTTGGAGGTCGGGGGGCATTACTCACGTCGGGTGGGGGCAATAAGCAATTATTTAATTTTTTTTATCTGGCCTTATTGTTGCCTCTGTGTATTATTATTATTGATGCTGCCCGTTATAGCTCGCGGAGAAAACAAACAAACTCGGAATAATCCTAATTTGTGCCACAGGCGGTGCATGATTAGTAATGAACTTTGTGACTTGGTGGTGTAGAGTGACCTAGATTGGCGTAGAGTGACATAGATTGGTGTAGAGTGACATAGATTGGACATGTAACAACTGGATAACAACAAGCACAAGCCACTGTTAATATAAAATTCTGTTATTTATGAGCGTGATAATATACTGTCAAGATCAAATTCTATTATTTATAGCATGAATTAATATAGGGATTATTTAAAAAAACATCTGACCCCGCCCTGATATTACCTTAAATGTTGTCAGGACGTAAAACTCCAACAGAACAAACAAAACTTAAATTATCGTCATGGCCTTGGTCATGGTCGAGACATTTCATGGATTGTTTGAAACTAAGCTGCCTTTGTAAATATGTTGTTAATTGTTTTACGTCCTAGCAACATCTAAGGTCATATCAGGACGGGTACCGACATGTGACAGTGCACACTTATGGCGACTTTATTGTACTGCCCCACTGGGAGATCAGGCTGCCAGCACCATGACCTGATATTCCACTCAGTCACATTATCCTGACTGAGCCAACCAGTCCTTATCCTATTAATGCCGAGCACCAGGCTAGGTAGCGACAATTATCAATTTTATAAGTCATTTGTCTCAGCTGGGATTCTAAATTCAACCCTGTTCCGTTTCCTCACAGGCAGCTACTTTTGCTACGACAACCCGGCGGCCCTGCAGGACACAATGAAGCAGGACATGGGCCTCTCCTCCGGGCAGTACATGTCCTTCTACGCTTGGTACTCGTGGCCCAACGTTATCCTCTGCTTCTTCGGGGGCTTCCTGATTGACCGGGTTCTCGGGGTGCGGATAGGCGCCATTGTCTTCTCGGTCCTCGTCACTGTAGGCCAGGTGAGCACCGTCCGCAGGCGGGCGGGCAAAGCCACGAAGGTGCCGTAACATGACCGTCACAGCTTTGCTTAGTCACAATTAGGCCAAATCAAAAAACATTGTAATGATCGTCCCCGTCCGTGCCTTAAATATCACCCACCCCTGATTTGTTTCAATTTAATATTTAAAAAAATTACAACTTAAAAATGCATCGGACTATCAATTTTTTTGTCATTGGTTTGACTCGGCCAGGGTTAGCCAGGAGTTTGAATCCCATGACCTACCAGAACGGGACGCGGATGCTCAACTCATTCGACCATCGCATTGTATACGTATTACGGTTAAATATTACGTCTATGTCAAAAATAAAAATAGAAACCGCTCGCCCGATCCTGATTTTTTATTTCAAAAGGAAAATCAATTATTTTTTTGATTTGGCCCTATTTGCGCCATCTTGAAGCTCGAGGGAGAAGGAAGCAACATCCGGGTCCAACAATCTTCACCTAATTATTCAGGATAAAAATGAGCTTAATTGTATGGATACTCCTAATGTTTTCGTTTTGGCACAAGCAAACGTAATAGTCGTGGCAGGGTTGGGTGGGCGGGCCCTAGCCCATGACTATCCGAGGCTTGTACCTCGGGAAAACAAGAGTTATCCATCATCTGTACCAAGGTAAGATTCGTATAACTATACTATTTTACCTCGGTACTAAGCCTCTGGCTACTCGTGGTCAAGGGAGACCTTTACGTAATCTCATTTTTATTCTTTTTTAAATCATGAACATAAACATTGTTTAGTTGTAAATTTTTAACTGTTATTTGTCTCACCTGTTCTTGTTAGTTGGTGAGTAAGCGGGTTGGTATCCCGCTGGTCTTCTCTAGGCGTTTGTTGTAATGTTTAGCAAACGACCTTGCCGTCTCACCAAACTTGTAGTAAGTTTTAATGTTCAGTTGCTAACACCACAACCGTAGACTAGGGTACGCTAACCCGTTCCATAGCAGGTTTAGAGGTAAACCCAGCCAGTTAGCTGTCGATTAGTCGGGTAGGGTAAAGTTGGGTAGGGTAATGTTGGGTAAGGTAAAAGTCAAGTCGGGTAAAGTCAAGTCCAGAAGGGTAAAGTCAAGTCGGGTCAAGTCAAGTCGGGTAAAGTCAAGTCTGGAAAAGTCGCTGAAAATGGCGTCAACAGCAAAACAAAGGCGTACAACAATTTTATTATGTTTGCCGATATGCATAGTCCAAAACTTCAATTTGGTTGAAAATTAATAGAAATACGGAGCAATTTGGAATAAACATGGATACATCCATGCAATATAATAATATAATGAATATATTTAAGACACAACTATCGATAATTATGCATTTTGAGCTTACAAACATACAGCACATGTGGGTACCAGTTAGTGTGCACTGTGCCAGCATATCTATCAGGCTCATAGCAGTACACGCCAGTACCTATTAGAGGGGATCCCCCGATCTAAAAATAACTGGAAAGGTTAGCTACCCTGACCACTTTTCGCACCCCTGAATACAGCTTGACCTACTTCACCACCCTGGTGATAGCTACCCTGGCATTAGCTTTTAGCACCAGGCGAGGCAAACACCGGTTCATGCATATGGCCCCAGCTTCGGCACTGACAAGACTTATTCAGCAGAATAAACATATTTACCCCAAAAAATAAAAATGGGATAATAACCAAAATAATGAATTTCATAACAGATGATATGTTGAATGTGGATAAAGTAATTTTATCTCGGGAATATATATAGTTGCTTTACCTTGCTCCTTCTAAATTTGTTCAGATACTTTTTGCACTTGGCGCGCTGTTCAACTGGTTTTGGATGATGGTCCTTGGGCGCTTCGTCTTTGGGTAAGTTTAATTTCATGATTTCCGCGACTTAGCAGATTTCCAAGTTTTTTTATAATCGCCGATTAAAGCTGCATAGTGCGATGAAGTATCACATTTAAAAAACCAAAACAATGATCTGGAATTGATTCTACATAGCTAACTTAGATATTAATGCACTTATTAATCTTTTATTGCTGCATGTAAGGGAATAGTGAGGCAATTTAGTAGAACCTGTTAATGTTAAACCCTAGGGTGACATACTTTTGGCATGCTTTGCTCAGTGTCAGGATAATATGACTGAGTGGGATATCAGGTCATGGTACTGGCGGCCTGGTCTCCCAGTGGGGCAACACTATAACTTAGTGGTATAACAATTATTTGGATATTTTTAAAAGGTATTTATTGGTGATAATTTCAACTTTTGGTAATTTTGAATCAAAATAATGATTAGGACATTCAGTATAACACCTATCATGTTTTATACGAAACTAAAGCTTAGAATGTCTACTATCATCTCCTGGTATCAGATAGTTCATGCTTATAACCACCAGAGAGCGCCACCTGAAAACTGCAGAGCTGTTTTCAAACCTGAGAATGGCACTCCAAACATGGCGGGAATGCGTTCACTGCACAAACTACTTGTTAAATGCTCAGTAGCACTACATTACATATATTAGGTATCCAAGTGCCTTGCCAACCACCATATCTGTGTGTAAACTTAAAATTCACATTTTCAATTGTGGTGTTTCTAGTTTTTCACCATTGAAATAAACCTAAGCAGATAAGCTCACATTTTCTTTCTATAGTACCACCACATAGAATTGCTTGACAGCTACGAAAACAATGCTTGTCAAGTCCGTTTATGTAGAAATCCCTTTGTTCAACAACTTATGCATGAAATTTTACACTGCTTCTTCACGATGCCATACCAGAGCTAGCATCATCATGCCAATGATATCATTTGTTGCCTTACACAGGCCTATAGTCATATTTTGTCCTGATAAATTCTTTGATCTATTTAATTTTAATTTAAAATGTTCAATTAACCACCATTTCGGAACCGAATAATGGATAACTTCGGATTTTACATGAAAATAAAGATCCTTTTTTTCTTAAAATAAAGAAGTTACTCATGATTCTTAGCAATGCATGGTGTGAAGGTGTAAATTTGAGACAAAATAAATGTTGGCGCTACTTAAGAATTGAATGCTAAAGTTGTTATGCAATGTGCCAGTTGTTATGCAATGTGCCATAAACACACTGCCCACACACACACAGGGTTTGAAAACTTAAAAAAAAACCACATTCATATCTATCAAATTGTATTGTATGTAACGTAAACAGAAAGAGCATGTTGAAGGTAGTACAGTGTGAAAATTTCATGCAATTATCTTGTACGGGTGCTTTTCTGTACCAAATAAGCCTGTTCAAAGTTGGGCATTTCCTTTTACCGGATTTTATCACTTGTCAAATTGAGCTCTGGACCATTTTAAACCTATTTTTTTAAGCTTTTCCCAAGCATATGTAGTCCTGAAAAAAAATAGCAATGACAAGACTCATCAGTAGGTTAGGGATAAATCAGAATAATTTAATATGGGTGCCAATTTTTTCCACAACCAAGCACCCAAAAGTGGTCCAAAGCAAAATTTGGAAATTGGTGAAATTGAGGAAATTGTGATTTCACGCATTTTTGAAGATGTATATCTTGAAATGTAACCACATCAGACCCCTGGATCTTTGTATTCTCATTGTATAGGCCATGGATTTGAAGGAAAAAATACAGAAAGTCTGATAGGGTGGTTACTTTTAATTCTTGGGGCCATCAAAAATGCTATCTTTTTAGTTTTGGGTGACCCAATTAAGTAACAACCTAAAAAAGTCCATATCTTCTTTAATATTAGAGCGATTTTCACGAATGAAGTGTCATTTTATTTCAAATTAAATATACTAACAGGTGAAATCCATTAAATCAAACTCCAAACTATTTTTGAAAATCACTTGGGATACCTATTAATATACACTAATTAGATTAGTGCAGAATGAAAGAACACATTTTAAGCTTCAAATTGGTATATTTCTCTATTTAATATAACAACAATTGTGCATATTGGAGAAGTTTGAAAACACCCTTTCTTTTGATGCACCGACCCAATTCCAGTGCCTCGGGTGACCTGTATTGGGATACCTACTATACGTGCACACTGTCACAATTCGGTACCCATGAGTGCACACTGTCACAAGTCGGTACCCATCCTGATATGACCTTAGATGTTGCCAGGACCTAAACCTGCAATAACCAAGCTACAACTGAAGACCCTGTGACTGTGCAACTTGGTTGCTGATGTTGCTTGTAGTCTGGGCGGCGAATCGCTGGCCGTGGCGCAGAACACGTATGCGGTCAGCTGGTTCAAGTCCAAGGAGCTCAACATGGTGTTTGGACTGCAACTCTCATTCTCAAGAGTGGTAGGTGATTGTTTTTTCTCTCCCTGAAATCCAAATGAAAATAGTCTTGAATTCCTATCAGAAACAGCCTGGAAATAGCCTTGAATTCCATATCTTCAGGGTTGTTCATCAGGATTTAACTTCAAAATAATTTTCATTGTCGTCTCTATATTTTATATCCTATTAGTATTAAATTCAGCGGTTTAAACAACTACCCAACTAGATTTTCGTTGCCGGTAACAAATAATCTTCCACTTTCTCCCTACAACGCAAAGCAGTTTTTAAAAGATTCTTTTTTAGTAAGTAAATGTTTTTCTTTTCAGGGAAGTACTGTGAACATGAATGTGATGCAGCCGCTGTACAACGCTGTCGCTAAATTGTTAAGTCCTGGTCATACCACGCTGGGCTTCTCCCTCCTTATAGGTAATATCAACACATCCTTCTCTCTTTCTCTTAACTGTGCTAAATTTATATGAACCAATTCGAGGGAAATTCCATTACTTGATTTCTGTTGACCGAGTTAAACATAAAGTTAATGCTTTTGTGACATGAAAACGAAGTGAAAACATTCCATATAATAGCAGAAAACATTTCAAACAATAGCAGAATTCATATGACGGTTTACTTGTTTTGCATGTCAGAGTTGACATCTTTTCTGCACTTTTTGAATTTGATCTCATGCAAAATGAGAAAGCCATTAAAATTAACTGCGTAACATTCATCCTATAACATTTTAACATGCATCCATAACATCATTTGAACACACACAACAAATTCAAACAAGATTTGATTGATTACACTTGAGCCAAAAGAATTGTTTCTTACAAGTTAAAAAAAAGTTGGGGGGTGGGGGAACCCGTTTAAGTAAATGTATGTTGTCGAGATGCAAGTTTTCATATTTTTACTTCAGCAAAAAATCATATAAACATATTTTGGAAAAAATTTCTGGGATAGATTAAATACATATAGTATTGCTAGCATAAGTAATACACAGAATCAACAATAATTATTTGACCTACTCCCCTCCCCCCTCCTCCCCCCCCCCCCCCAAAAAAAAACGAAGGAAAAATCATTCACAATGTAATGTGGAAACCAAAAATGTGATACATGGTTTCTGAGTCACCATATATATATCATAATACCAGATTAACAGAATAATGGGTTCAGTACGTGTGCATATCCATACACACACATGAAGGGCTGTTGACTTCTTCAGTCAATTAGTTGGAGCACACCTCATGACTGCCTCATATACTAAGCTCCATCCTAGTCTCATACCAAGGATAAAGAGTGATATCAACCAAGTCTCTGCCTATGCTAGACTCGAATGAGTCTTGTCAGTATTCTTTTTTCTAAAAGAATTTCCCATGAAGGAAATAAATACAAAATGGACATTAAATAAACTGTTATTTCCGTTCTTCAGCTGGCGTTTTCTGCCTGTTCTCCCTCTTCTGTGCTCTGGTCCTTGCCTACTTTGACCGACGAGCCAATCGGATTCTCAAGAAAGAAGATGCAAAAACTGGTAAATTGTTACATTGTAACAAACTGATGCTATGACAGGAAATTACTGTTCAACAACTAGTAACCCGAAATGTCTGTATATATCATCAAATATTGCAAAATCTAAATGACTACTTGTGGGGTGTGGGGGGGGGGCAAGTTAGTCATTTCGATTTTGCCATATTTGATGATATACACAGTTAAACCTCTCTAAATCGACCGATCGTGGGACCTACTTTAAATGGTCAATTTAGGGAGGTAGTCGGCTTAGGAAGTTTTTCATTCATTACAATGGTATTTTATAGACGATCGTTTGGGACCCAAATAAAGTGGTCGATATAGGGGAGCGTTCGCTCTGTGGAGGTGGTCGGTTAGATAGGTTTTACTGTATTCGGAATCTCAGCATGTAAAGTGTATACAGCAAAACCTCTCTAACCGACCACCTCCACAGATCGACGACCCCCCTATATCGATCTCTTTATTTGGGTCTCAACAATACCATTGTAAGGATATTCTAATTCCCTAAACCGACCACCTCCCTAAATGGACCACTTAAAATCAGTCCCATGGTCGGTCGATTTAGAGAGGTTTTAAATTTACATTGAAAGCCCACATTTTATCTCTCACTTCAGTTCTCATTTCTTTTCAAATGAGGAATCCTAAAATGAAATGACATTACTTAGCGCTATCTTGCAAAAGTACAAAGAAAGTATCATTGTGACTGTAAATGAAATCCTAGCTATGACCATCTGTTTCACCTATATATTTAACATTTTATGATATATTCAAGATATTTGTTTTTATTGACCTCAGTGAATTCATATATCGAGTCATCTGTTGGACCGGACTGCTAGTTTCCGGTCTGGGAGGTCATAGGATCGAACCCTGACCGAGTCATACCCATGATGTATACAATTGATACTTGTCACTACCTAGCCTAGTGCTCGGCATTAATATGATATGGTGAGGACTGGTAGCTCAGTGTCAGGATAATGTGGCTGAGTTTGATATTGGGTCGTGGTGCTGGCAACTGGGTCTCTCAGGTGGGGCAGCACTATGAAGTCACTATGAGTGCACACTGTC
This sequence comes from Branchipolynoe longqiensis, assembly GCA_030323885.1. Lineage (NCBI taxonomy): Eukaryota > Metazoa > Annelida > Polychaeta > Phyllodocida > Polynoidae > Branchipolynoe > Branchipolynoe longqiensis. Next base: position 80,255,658 of record CM059197.1, on the reverse strand, counting down.
GCAAGTCGGTATCCGTCCTGGTATAACCGTCCTGATATAACCGTAGATGTTACTGGGACGGAAAGTCCTAGCAAGCATGCTTCACCTGTTTCACATAATCAATATATTGAAAGAAAATGTTAAAAAATATTTCTATAATCGATCTTTATTTTATTTATTTTTTAAATTAAAAAAATTATATCCCAACATTTCAAATGTTCTTTGAAAGATGACATTTGGTGTCATTTTGAAATAATTTCTCAGGTTTACTGCAGACACAATAATTTTGGGCCAACCTTGGCTGTCCTCCAAAGATTACATTGGAATTTTTCCCCACCTGATAGGCAATAGGACTTGAGTTAACACATATTGAAAAATCTGTGGAATTTCTTCATTTTGGTCCTTTAAAAAAACGTTTTAATAGTGCTAAAAAATTCTTAGGTCATTTAAAAAGAAGCCTGAAAAAGAGTGGGAACCCTGTCCATTTGTGGTGGTGGGTGCCACGTTGGTGTTTTGCGTGAGTTTTGACGCGGTGCTTTTGTTGCAGGGGAGGTGATCCGGCTCAGTGACGTGCGACACTTCCCGTTCAACATGTGGATGCTGTGCATCATCTGTGTTGCCTATTACGTGGCCGTCTTCCCCTTCATCAGTCTCGGACTGTAAGCAAGGATTTTATATATAGGGATGGCAAAGCGAGGCTGTTTGAGGCTCTCCCAGCGTGCAATCCGAAAATACAGCCGCCATATTTGAAACGTGATAATGAGCGACGATAGGGGCAACCTCAAACCCGTCTACTTGCTTTTTATTATGCATGTACTGACCTATTTTGTTATTGGCTATGTAACTATTCTTCACCAGACGTGCTGGCCGAATCAATAAGAGTGCTGGCTGACTTCCCATGTGGGTGTTTGGGGGGTTTGAACCGTGACTGTATTAGGCTGATGATTTACTAATGCACTCGTTAGTGCAACCACGAATAGTGGACAATTATCACGCTTTCAAAATGGCGAATTATCACGCTTTCATGACGTCACTTAACCATCTATCCCTCTACTAACTGTGTGGTAAGCATTAAGGTGCTCTCTCCACAGGGCTCGGGTTCCCGCCTTGAAATATATGAAAAAGACGGGAGGGGAAAAAAAAAAAAATACTGTAGTGGTCTGCACTGACCTCTCAGGCAAGTAACCACATGTACAAGCTTTGCGCTGTATGGTTGTTGAACCTACCCTGTGTATGTATGTGTAAGTGCATTGCCTGTATGTATGTAATTGTAAGCATTACAAGACTTACAATTCCAGGGGGACGAGTGTAGTGGTCTGCACTGACCTCTCAGGCAAGTAACCACATAGACAGGTAGGCGTGGGGAGTGTGTTGATATCAGGGAGTCTAGGTGGTGTAATGGTTAGCACACTGGCCCGGAATGCAGAGATGTGGGTTCGAGTCCCGCTCTAGGCGCAGTATTTCCCATTTTCATCACCCCCACGACAATACTTTGGCTTTCATTTGAGCTAATCCATAGCTTTAGGGAAAAAATTGAATTTTTATAACCTATATCTTGAGAAAGCTTGAATTTAAAGCTGCATAGTCCGATGGTTTTGAATTTCTGTCATTTTCTGAGATAAATATATTAGGTTGAGTAGATTAATAGGCATTACTTTAGTTTGAAGTAATTTTGCTTTAAAATGACTAACTTAGGAGATATTTTAGGTATAAACATGCCAAATTAATTTTCGCATGCTTGCCAAAACTCTAAACCCCCATAGGCTTCAGCAGTAACAGGTTCTATCAGATTGACTTCATACATCCTTCTCGACAGTAATGAATGCTTAATGAGTGCACCGTATCTAAGTTAGATATGGGAGTTCAAATTTAGATTAAATGTTTTGCTTTTGAAAATTTGATGCTTTTATCAGACTGTGCAGCTTTAACTTTGGTCTAATACAATTTGGGCTGAGTTAGACCACTCTCCGGTAACCTCCAAACCTCTCAGCAGCCACCCGCCTTACTCCGGCCCATTTAAGTTAGTTGGCAATAACGTCAGTTGGACCGAATGCGCTGGCCGAACCAGTAAAGCGCAGGCTTCCCATGTGGAATGTCAGGAGTTCGATTACCGATCGAGTCAAACTAATGACTTATAAAATTGATACTTGTCGCTACCTAGCCTGGCGCTTGGCATTATTAGGATATGGCAAGAACTGGTCAGCTCATTGTCAGGATAATGCGACTGAGTGGGGATCAGGTCATGGTGCCAGCAGCCTGGTCTTCCAGTCAGGCAGCACTATTAAGTCACCATGAGTGCACACTGTCACAAGTTGGTACCTGTCATGATATGACCTTAGATGTTGCCAGGACATAATACTCCAACAACCAACTAACCGTGTACTTTATTTTGACATTGGCCAAACAGTAATTTCCTTTTCCTAGTAAAGCCAAGTGGCAGGTGCGGGACTGACATTATTACCTCTTCGTTTTGTGTCTCGTTTGACTGTACCAGCGATAGTACCCATGACCTCCCGCACATAAAGCGTGCGCTTTGCCCTCTACGGGGTTCGTATGGGTCCTTGCAAAGCCTTGGAATTTGTCTCAAGATCATTGAAAGTCCTTGTAACTGGAAAATCATGACCATACCTTTTTTCAAGCCTATTTTCGCTGATGTGCCCAAACTTCAATCAGTGATGTTCTGTATTAAAAGTGATTTTTGTGGGTTTGTTATCCTGCCTCTTGATTTTTTTGTTTTAAAACCATACATATAGGCATTGTTATTTCTCATGCTTATTCACAATTTACATCTTACCAAATGAATTGACTATGAATACAGCTGTGTTTCAGGGCACTTTAATTTAATAAACATCTGAAAAACTTTGTAGAATTTTGCACTGAAAGGTCCTGGAAAGTCCTGGAGTTTGATATGTCAAAATGGGTATGAACCTGCTCTCGTTCATCCGGTTTGATATCCCTCGGTTGAGAGCTGTACCAAAACATTTGGAGAGCATCTTTGCATGGATTAGAAAGAAAATATAATAATTTTAAATTTCAGGAGTAGAAATATTTTAACCCCGTTGTAAATATTTCCTGATGTGATATAGTTGTACATGGATAGTAAGGGTACAAATAATTGTGCATTATTATTTTTATTATTCTTATTATTTGTTATTCAGAAACTGCATACTTGTTTCTCAACTGATTGTATTTGTGATTTTGCAGAGTATTTTTCGAAATGAAGTTCGATCAAGGTGCTGCAAGAGCGGATATGATAAACAGGTACGAGCATGTGTTTGAGGTTTGCTATTATTATTATTATTATTATTGAAGCATTTTAAATAAATTAATATCTAGCTAAATGAAACCACGTGAGAAGAGCGGGGCATAGCTCAGGCGGTAGTGTGTCCACCTGTGAAGGTGTAGGTCATCCTATCGATCCTGCTCAGTGGACCTATTTGCAGTTTGGGCTATTTTTTGTTCCAACCAGTGGTCCACAACTGGTTCATCAAAGGTTGTGGTATGTGCTGTCCTGTCTGGGAAAGTGCATATAAAAATGCGTACTTCAAAATGACAGTAGCCCTGCCATGGTTTCTCATGTTACAGCTTGCCCTACATTGTGGCTGCGGTGTCTTCGCCCATCTTTGGGTTCTGCATAGATCGGACGGGGCGCAACATCTTCTGGGTGCTGATCGGGGTCGTCGCCACCATGGGGTGCCACGGGATTATGGCCTTCACCTTTGTGAACCCCGTCATACCAATGGTGAGCCTTTTCATCTTACCAGACGGGGTGGATGAATGAGTTGAGCGTCCATTTCCTGTTTTGGTAGATCGTGGGATTTGAACCTTGGTCGAGTCAAACTAGTGACTTAAAAATTGATACGTGTCGCTACCTCGCCAGGCGCTCGGCATTGTTAGGATAGGGCAAGGACTGGTAGGGTCAGTGTCAGGATAATGTGACTGAGTGGGATATCAGGTCATGGTGCTGGTGGTGGCCTGGTCTCCCAGAGGATCACTGTGTCGGCAGCAAAGGCCATAATCACAGCGAGAAATGTTCAAATCTTTTATTACCAGGCCATCGCTTTTACACAGAACATAAAAGCATGCAATCAACTATGTGTTGAGAGACCCTTTTAAAAGTTAAAAGCTCACAATTACAAAAATAATTTATGGCCAGGTAAAATTCTAGATATAAATGTTGAAGATATCGTTCTTGCTGAAATCATGATATGCAGTATATTCATGTATAAAACCTCTCGATGTATATATTATTATCGATGTGATGTGAGTGTCTACGTACAATGCAGCATAGCTAGTCCAATGGTTAAGAACACTTACCTTCAAAGAATGTGTGCGCATCTCCATGTTCTAGCAAATGAGGCAAGGACTGATTAGTTCAGTGTCAGGATAATGTGACTGAGTGGGATATCGGGTCATGGTGCCGGCGGCCTGATTTCCCAGTGGGGCAGCACTATAAAATCGCCATAAGTGTGCGGTCACAAGTCGGTACCTGTCCTGATATGACCTTAGATGTTGCCAGGACGTAAAACTCCAACAACCAACTAACCAACCAATGAACGTGGAGGTTCCACTCACTGTGTGTGTGGGTGGGTGGGTGGGTGGGTGTAGGGGCTTCTCTTTAACCCATTTACACAAGGACTTGAAATTAGCGCAATATTTCTCAACTGTGTGTGTTTGATAAAGAGGGCGTGAGCGTGTATGAATAGATGAGATTACACTGTTTGAGCTGTATGCTCAGGCCAAGTCAGAGACTTCACCATCAGGGCCCATTACATGTGGTGAGGACGCTGTGTTCACTTTTGTCATGTGCAGCAATGAATTTGAATCTGCTGATGTTTGCTGGGTGTATCCTGGCATCTGCGGTTCATCTGGTATTGCTGTTAAGACCGTATTTATTGGTTATTTAGGTGACTCTCGGACTGTCTTACTCAATCTTGGCTAGTGCACTATGGCCAATGGTTTCCTACATTATACCTGAGCACCAACTAGGAACCGCCTACGGAATGTAAGTGTGCAATGTTGTACCTTCCTGATATAATGATGACTAATTCTCAAATTGTCGTCTGCTTTCAACAGGACTCGTCTGCTTTGAATATAATTTGCTGAAATGTTTAATTTTTCATTGAATAATGTTGGTACGATGGTGGCACAGCTATATCAGAGTGTCAGACTAAGTAATTAAAGGGATTATGATTAATTGAATTGGAAATCCTAAGCCAACAACTAGAGCCGTGCATCTAGATGTAAAGTGATCTGATGTACCTCTTACTCATTACTTATTGCATTGTGTAGACTTTAATTTCAGAATTTACTTCCCACTTCAATTTACTATGTAAACCATTTAAAATTGTGTGTGTAAATTCCTATATACCTGTAACACTTATGGTCAGGTGACCAGTGCACTGACAAAAGATACATATGAATAAAATTCATTTGGCAAAAAAATAGGGGGGGGGGGACCAAAGTTAAGTATGGCTGAAGACCAGTGCCTCGGCGCTGAAAAACGACCTTTCGGATAAAGGTTATTTCACCACTTCCCCACTACCCCAAACCTGAGTTTGTTATCATTTGAGGGCTGATCTTCGTGTCAGTATGCCAGGCATGGTGGCCGAATCGGTAGAGAGGGGGCCTCGCGTGTGAACGGTCGTGAGCTCCCTGCCAGTGATAACATTCTATATTATATCGCTAATATGCTTTAGGACTTTTATAGACGCTCAGTGCTTAACCCTTTGTCCTCTTTGTGTCCCAGAATTCAGTCTATTCAGAACCTCGGTTTGGCCGTCATCTCCATTGTGGCTGGCAGTATTGTGGATTACCATGGTTACCTGATATTGGAGATATTCTTCATCATGTGGCTCTGCTGTAAGTCGAATTAAGTGATTCTGTTCAGTATACTCCTGTAAAATCTCAAATTAAGTGATTTTGTTCAGTGTACTCCTTTAAACTAACAAATTAAGTGATTCTGTTCAGTATACTCCTTTAAATTAACAAATTAAGTGATTCTGTTCAGTGTATTCCTTTAAATTAACAAATTAAGTGATTCTCTTCAGTGTACTCCTTTAACTGATCTTTGAAAGTACGCCTTCCATACTTTAAATACTCAGAATACTCCGCAAACGCCATAATATTTCAATGTGAAGTACGTGCAAAGTAATGGTTGACCATTTTAAACCATCTAAACACCTAAATATAAAATATCTAAACACATAAAAAGGAAATCACCCAAGCCTTTATTTCTCTACTTGTTTGGTCTGTACGGCATTTTCTGTATTTCATGTAGAAAAATAGTAATTCAATGAGCATGTATTTTTAATTTCTTTCCAGTTGCGTTACTGGCCACCGTCATTTTGTACCTGTCCGATGCAGCCCATGGTAGGTTTCCTGATATACAAGTGAAATTTTTTTCTGAATAAGTTCTTTTGGTTATCTATTGTACAGAGTTGGGTTATCCGACTTTTGTTGGATTTTCACGTATTTGCCTGATAAAGTCAGATTTTCAATAATTTTGCATTATTTTTTGGAGGAATCCATCAGATTTTGCTTACATTTCCTGTTCAAAACTTAACTTGAATGTTATAAATTCTTTGGAATGCTAATGAAATAATTTACTTTATTCAGAATATGTATTGTTAATTGTCTGACAGCTTTCCTCCGATACTTAAAATATGAAAAAACAAAGCTAAGAGTTTGGTTGCACAAAAAGTAGGATTTTTATTTCTGCCTTGGTACAAACTCTGTATTCTGTTCATCCACTCAGCGAGAACCTTCTCATAATTCTTATCTGATTAAAAGAAAATAACTCATAAGATTTGCAGGGTCCGTACGCGACCTGGAAAGTCTTGAACTTCATTTACCCAATTTCAGGGCTTTGAAAAGCCTTGAATGTAACCCATTAAACTGTCTCCATAGATCTAAACTAGTCTGAAATCGACATTCGCCATTGTTTTTTTCACCTGAAATCCAAATGAAAATAGTCTTATCAAAAATAGCCTTGAAGTGGCCTTAAATTCCATATCTTTACATGTGTACGGACCCTGGATTTGTATATTTTTGCAAGTAAATACATTTACATGATATTACGAAGCTAGTGAATCTTGTAAGCTAATTGAATAACTGTTGATTAGCTAATAGTTTGTTACACCTCTTTATCACAGGGAGCATTTTGAACAGATCGGCTGCAGAAAGACATCGGTTGGCGGCATTAGAAAAGTAAGTCGGGGCAAATGACATTTGCTAGTTTTTCTTTGAATCTTAGCGTTGCATGGTCCGATGCTTTTGAATTTCTGCAATTTTCTGAGATAAATACATTAGATTGGTGATTATAATCTACTTTACTTTCGGTTGAAGTAATTTTGAGTTTAAATGGCTAACTTTGGACATATTTGAAGTGACTACATGCCAAATTAATTTTGGAAAGCATGCCAAAACTCTGACGGCATCGGCTTATGTAATAACAGGTTCCATTAAATTGACTCAGAATGCCCTTCTATGTGGCAATAAATGCCTAATAAGTGCACCAGTATCTAACTTAGATTCTAAGTTAGTTCGAATCCTGTTCTTATATGACCTTGGATGTTGCTAGGACATACAATTCAAACAAGAATTAGGTGTGGACAGTAATACAGTCACAACAAGGACAGTTGAAACCTGACTTCTGGCATTTTTCCATGATTCGCTGACAATGCTAATCCATTTGGGGGGGGGGGGGGGGGGATCCACGTTTTAGCAGAAATTCGCCATCGGCGTTTCCTAATTTTTTCCCGGAGACCACGTTCATCCCTGCATGATTAAGTGTGGTCATGGATATTGAATTTAAATTTGAGATATTGTACTTCAATTCACTATTTTGTGCCTTATTCGCTGCTCTTCATGTACGACGTAAATTGAAAAATAAATTTATTTATTTTCAGAGCCAAGAAACTTCTTTCTGATTGAGGAAACCGATATTCGACTGTAACCGTAGTAGTTTAACCGGCACATCAGCCAAGCCACACAGGCATCTAGTCGATGTTTAACTTGTAATACATTTTAGTCGATTTGCAGTACGTTGTTTTACTCAGTGAGTCATTGATAATTGGTTCAAACGAGCCCAGTTCTGCATACAAAGCCTTATAGGACGAGAAAGGCTGATTATGTACTCAAACTGCATTGACACGAAACTTTACCCCAGCACCGCCATGAATACAGAGCTCTTCAATGTCGGAGGAGTTGGAAACATCACCAAACAGAGCTCTTTGATGTTGGAGGAGTTGGAAACATTATCAAACCGACGTCTTCAATGTTGGAGGAGTCGGACACATTATCAAACCGAGGTCTTTAATGTTGGAGGAGTCGGACACATCATCAAACAGAGCTCTTTGATTGTTGGAGGAGTCGGAAACATCATCAAACCGACGTCTTCAATGTTGGAGGAGTCGGAAACATCACCAAACAGAGCTCTTCAATGTTGGAGGAGTCGGAAATATCATCAAACAACGTCTTCAATGTTGGAGGAGTCAGACACATACGCAAACAACGTCTTCAATGTTGGAGGAGTCGGAAACATCATCAAACCGACGTCTTCAATGTTGGAGGAGTCGGAAACATCACCAAACAGAGCTCTTTGATGTTGGAGGAGTCAGAAACATGACCAAACAGAGGCTCTTCACTGTTGGAGGAGTCAGAAACATCATCAAACTGAGGTCTTCACTGTTGGAGGAGTCGGAAACATCATCAAACCGAGGTTTCAATGTTGGAGGAGTCAGAAACATCACCAAACAGAGCTCTTCACAGGTGTAGTGGTAATTTCTGTAAAAACTCTGTCATAAGTGTTAACAATTTTAGCGACCAGTATCTGGATATTTCAATTTGGTGATCATAAATAACATAAGCAAGTCCTTCGGATGGTCCCTCGTCAACTCACGGTGATGTTACTTATATGGACATTAAGTACGATATGTTGTGTACAGTAATCATGCTTTAAAAGTATTCAAATGTCCAGGTTAATTCAAATATACCAGATGTTGAAATAACATAAAGCAAACCCAGGAAAGATTTGTATATATTGGTCTAGTAGTTCTTTTTACAAATCTATCTGCTATTACAACCAAGTTGATAGCTAAAAAAAAAAAAAATATAAGCAAATCCATTACTGTAGGAATGAATTTTAAGTCAAAGCACAAATACGAATTAATCCAAGCATTTTGAAATTGTTTAAAGCTGCACAGTCCGAAGAAAGCATCAAATTATCACTTTATTCAGATTTTATTGTGCATATTTAACTTATTTACTATTGTATTTATTCAGCATTTGTTTCTGCATATAAGGGAACACTAAGTCAATTTAATAGAACCTGTTACTGCTGAAGCATATAGTGTCACAATTTCAATGTTCACGCCAAAATTAATTTGGTATGTTTTCACTTTAAATATCTCCAAAGTTAGCCAATTATAATAAAAGTTACTTCAAATTAAAAAGTATGATAGTTTATAACGATGAAACTAATATATATTTATATAAAAAAGAAAAAAGAGGCAAACTTCGGACTGGAACTTTTAATATTTTCACCTGAATAGCTGGGTTTAGCTTCAGAGCCAAGTAGAAAGATATTTATGTAAATATACATGCAAAGCTTGTCATATCATTAGATTAGAGTAGTGCCCCAGAGTCTGGTAGATTAGATAGATTCGATTCGATTAGATTAAAGTGTTTGAGCTGTATGCTCAGGCCAAGTCAGCGACTCCACCATCAGGGCCCACTACATGTGGTGACGATGCTCTGTTCAGTTTTGTCATGTGCAGTAGTGAGTTTGAATCTGCTGGCGTTTGCTGGGTGCTTTCTGGAACCCGGGGTTCATCTGGTATTGCTGTTAGCACCATGTCAACCTGCCTTTTGAACGGACACGTATAACCTCAAAGCCACTTAAAAGCTGCATAGTCCGATGGAGCATCAAATTTTCAAAGCCAAAACAATTATCTAGAATTGATTCTACATATTTAACTTAGATACTGATGAACTTATTAAGCATTTGTTGCCACATAGAAGGGCATACTGAGTCAATTTAATAGAAGCTGTTGCTACAGAAGCCTATGGTGTCAGAGTTTTGGCATTCTTGCCAAACTAATTTCACATGTTTGCCCTTCAAATATATCAAAACTTAGCCATTTAAAATAAAAGCTACTTCAGACTAAAGTACAGTAGATTATAACAATCGATTTAATATTGTCGGGGGGATGATGAACATGGGAAATATTGTGCCTAGAGTGGGACTCGAACCCACATCTCTTTGCATTCTGGGCCAGTGTGCTAACCATTACACCACCTAGGCTCCCTGATATCACCATGCTACCCACACCTACCTATCTATGCGGCTCCTTGCCTGAGAGGTCAGTGCAGACCACTACAATATATTTATCTCAGAAAAATGACAGAAACTCAAAGCCATCGGACTATGCAACTTTAAGTAATCATTTACACCATGCATGATGATGATTGTATAGACATAATTTGTATCCAATTTGTATCCAGTTCTAATATGCATGTTCTCCGAATACTATATCGATATATTGATAATCTTCCTCTGTAATATGATTGCTAGATTATGTGTAGCGTTTGATATGATGAAGTACATGTGCACTTCTAAAGTTATAGCAATAACAATGTGCAAAAAGTAGGCATTTTATCTACCGAGACAGGTACCACCACAACAGGTGCGTTTATGATCTTGTAATAAGGTGGTAGCTCTCAGCAATGTTACAATGTAATATTTTTATAGCGGTATTTGAAATGCATTTATTTTGCTGAAAATATATCTTTTTGTTAGAATTTTCTTATTCATGTAAGGCAGGCATGCATTGGCAATGTGGGAATATAATTGGGTTGTTCTCTGAAACTGGGTACCACTTTTGTGACATGGAAACCAAATGCGAAAAACATTCCAAATAATAGAAGAATCCATGTTCATATGAAGGCTTACATGTGGATGTGTCAAGAGAGAAAAAAAGCTATTTCACCTTTTGGTTTTGATCTTATGTAAATTAAGGACAACATTAAAATGCCCGTGTAACATGGACATTACACACACATCCAGAACATCATTTTAACATACAAAACATTTAAGAAAGATTTGATTGATTACAGTTAAGCAAACAACATTATGACTTACAAGGAAAAAAAGTTGGGGAAAAAAAAGGTGTAAATTCTCACTTTAACACAAAATTATACTAACAAACTTTTGTGGGATAGATAAATAAATATGTATAGTACTTCTAACATACTTAATAACAAGATACACCAATAATTATTTGATTTGCTATTTTTTTTTTTAAACCATTAATTATGTCCATCATAACATGGACACCAAATATGTGGTACCCCGCTTCAGAGAATGACCTAATTACCAATACCATACTCGCACTGAGAATGGACAGTGAACGGTCGACTGTTTGTGGCTGGTGGGTTAGAAGGTCCGCGTAACATAGTGGTAAGTGTTCAAATCTGTATTGTGTGTAACCCATGTTCACTGTAAAACACGTGGGGTTATTACTGTTAGTTTTATTGTTTCCCGTCAGGTTCCAGCAGGCCGCATTGTCAGGCGGGATTTAGGCGAATCCCGAATTTAACCATATGGGTCCTTCTCCGACATTGTGCCACATATTTGCTTCTCACGTTACATTGTTAATGATTTTGCCTTTTTTGGGGGGGGGGGTGGTAGTAAGTCAAATAGTTATTGTTGACTGTATTAAGTGTGTTAACAATACTATAGTATCTAATCTATCCCATAAAATGTAGCCAAAATAGGCGTATATGATTTTGTGCTAAAGTGAAAATTTGCATATCAATACCATGCATCTACCCATACTTAATCTTTTTTGCTTAACTGTAATCAATAAAATATTGTTTGAATTTGTTGTTTATATTAAAATGTTATGGATATGTGTTAAAATGATGTTATGGATGTCTGTTAAAATGATGTTATGGATGTTTGTTAAAATGATGTTATGGATGGATGTTACATGGTTAATTTTAACAGCTTTCTCAATTTGTATAAGATCAAAATTAAAAAGTGAAAAGGAAATTCCAACTCTGACATGTACATGTAAACCTTCATATGAATATGGATTCTGCTATTATTTGGAATGTTTTCTGCTATTATTAGGATTTTTTTCACTTTTGGTTTCCATGTCACAAATGTGGTATAGTTTCTGAGAACGACCCATATAGCAATTCCTGCCTGTGGTAGACACAATACCATTAACCTATCTCTGTTAAATAACGCATACATTCCAGTGTGTAACTCTGGGGCTGCTCTAAGTGAGCTTGTAGTTCGCTGAGCTCCTTTTGTTAAGTTTCTCCAAATATGTGCAATAAGTGATGTAGCAAAGCGTTAGGGAAAAACCGGCTAGCTTGGTTGGCTGGTTGTTAGATGTCCTGCCAACATCTACGGTCATATCAGGACGGATACTGACTTGTCACAGTGCCAGTGCGCACTCATGTGACTTCATAGTGCTGCCCCACTGAGAAATCAGGCCACCAGCACCATGACCGGATATCCCACTCAGTCACATTATCCTGACACTGAGCTAAGCAGTCCTTGCCCTATCCTATTAATGCTGAGTGCCACAAGGAAGCGACAAGTATCAATGTTAAAGTCATTGGTTTGACTCGACCCGGTGGCTAGCTTGTAATACTCATGTGGTTTAGAGATCCAGGTAATAGTATGGAACTATATATACATGCAATCACAGTACATTTAGTACACAAGAAAGCTCTCCCAGCCATTTCTTGACAGGTTTGTTTATTTGGTACAAAATTAATACTTATAATCTGAAGTTCTTTTGTGCCCCTATGGTCAAATATATTATGCAATTTTATTAAAGCTGCATAGTCCGATGAAAAAATCTAATTTTCAAAACCAAAACACTTATCTAGAATTGATTCTACATGTCTAACTTAGATATTGGTGCATGTATTAAGCATTTGTTGCCACATATATAATAGAATACTGAGGCGATTTAATAGAACCTGCTACTGCTAAAGCCTGTGGTGTGAGAGTTTTGGCGTGCTTTCCAAAACTAATTTGACATGTTTGCACTTCAAATATCTCAAAACTAAAATAAAAGATATTTCAATTTAAAGTGAGGCACATCATAACAATCAACTTAATATATCTATCTCAGAAAAATGACAGAAACTCTAACCATTGGACTATGCAACTGTATGTAAGTAAGCTGGTTATTTGATTTTAATTTAGTTTTAAGTTTGTGACTTTCTCACTCCCCCCCCCCCCCCATCCATTTTTGTCATTCGGTTTTATTAAACAATGTAATTTGTCCAGTTTTATTGATAGCGATTACTGTATAATATCGGTGTTTCTTATTTGATTTGTAAAAGTCATATTGATTTCGATTGTCGCATGACACGCAGGTATTAACAAAAAGAATTATTAAAGTTTTATATTCACAATGACGAAATAAATATTTTGTGCAAAGCTACATCAATTGCATATGAGTTATCCTTACCAATCTTATAGTTTAGATTTAATATACAGTGAAACCTCTGAACACCTCCACAGATCGATCGCCCATTGTAATGATTTTTTGTTAAACCTCCCTAAATGAACCATTTAAATTTGGTCGATTTAGAGGTTTTATTGTAGTTTATATTTGATATACAGTAACACCTCTAACCGACCACCTCCACAGATTGACCACTCCCCTATTTCGATCGCTTTCTTTAGGTTCTAAACGATCGCCGATACAATACCATTGTGTTGATACCAACCAAAAACTCCCTAAATGGACCATTCAAAGTTGGTCCCATGGCCGATCGATTTAGAGGTTTTACTGTATAAGCTTTGTGCTGATTTCAGTACAATTGGTTTTTTAATTCGTTAAAATGAACACAAAGCCACATTTGTTTGATTGAATTTTATTACGCACACTCTAGTTCGTTTATACGACATAAATAGGAAATGTTCTTAAACTAACATCGAGTTTATATTGAGCAAGTCTAATGCTACTATGGCCAAACATATCTGAAGCCTAAACAAATATCAATTATAGCATTAACATTACTAAAATATTCAGTATTTCGATCTCATATCTTTAATTGTCGCTACCCACATTGTAGCTCATATAGACAGTGGACAATATTTTCATTTACAAATGCAGACTAAATCAATAACAGATCGCATGTAAATGACATACTTAAAGTTGCATAGTCCGATGAAAACATCAAATTTTCAAAACCGAATCTATTATCTAGATTTGATTCTACATATATAACTTAGATTCTGGGGGACTTATTAAACATTTGTCACCACATAGAGGGGAATACTGAGTCAATTTAATAGAACCTGTTAATGTAGAAGCCTATGGGTGGTGGAATCTTTGCGTGTTTGCCAAAATAAATTAGGCACATTTTCACTTAAAATATCTCAAACGTTAGACATTTAAAATAAAAGTTACTTCAAACTAAAGTAAGGTAGATTATAACAATCAATCTAATATATTTATCTCAGAAAATGACAGAACCTCAAAACCATCGGAGTATGCAACTTTAACGTAGTGCTGGTCACGCACGATTCATTGTGGCATCAGAATCCTATATAAAGCACAAATGATGTCAAAGTATATAATATTTAAATTAAGTTATTGCATATAAATCGGTCACTTTATCGGAATTTTGTTGTTGGACGATTGCAATATCCTGGATTACATATCCACTGCCACGAATCCAAATTTAGTGGGGATGTGTAGGTTCTGTAACAATGACCAAATCCACTAGTCAAAACCAACAGCACCCGTCTGCTCACTGAAACACAAAAGTAATCATTATTTCGGGGGATCTTGGGAAACTGCTTTTCACATCAATATTTCTAAAGTGTTTTATTGGTTGGTTGGTTGTTAGAGTTTTACATCCTGGCAACATCTAAGGTCATATCAGGACTTGTACCGACATGGTGATTTCATAGTGATGCCCCACTGTGAAATCAGACCACTGGCACCATGAGCCGATATCCCACTCAGTCACATTATCCTGACACTAAGCTAACCAGTCCTTGCCCTATCCTATTAATGCTGAGCGCCAGGCTAGGAAGCGACACGTATCAATTTTTAAGACATTGGTTTTACTTGACCGGGAACCGAACTCCCACACACGAGGCCCCCTCTCTACCGATTAGGCCACCACGCCCGGTATACTCACACGAAGATCAGCCATCAAATGATACCAAACTCAGAGCCCCTATCAACCTGTCTGGTAAAATAACATTCAATTAAAAAAAACACAAAAAGAACTTGCTGCTTAAAGGGCATTTTACTCACACTATGGTATTATTTGCCGATCCTTTGTACGACCCATTCCTGTTGGCAGAGTGGGCATCTGTTGTTCTGTTTCACCCACAGCGACATGCAGCAGTTGTGGAACGAATGGTTGCACTCACCCCACACCACTGAAACACATTGGACATGGTAAGTTCATTGTGTGGACTTTCTCTCTATGTATATATTTCAACTGAATCTTGAAGAGTTTATCCAAATGCATTGCCTCAAATTAATGGCTATGTGACAGATCTATAATATGAACACTGTTTAGCGACACTACCACAGTAACCTAAAATATTACTTGGGATAGAAGAATGGTTGAGAAGCGGGAACGGGTGGGTGATGCTACTCTGGACAGTATTATATGCAAGGAGAGGTTGCATTGTAGTTCATTTAAATTAGCCTAATACAAGGAAATAATCTCAAGACTTAAGCCAACTAGAGCGGACCAGACTTTTGTTCAGTTGGGTCGTCATTCACCTATGTTGTGAAGTAAAACTATAATAGGTGAAGCTTTCCTTTAAACTGTAAGCTACTATTTATGCTTCACCAGGGTCACTGTGGCAGTGAGGGTGATATTACTTAAACTTACCAACACAGTCGTCTTGTTTATTTTCTGGTTGACATCGCAAGCAGGCATCTGGTTAAAATGGAAACACGGCATTCTCAGTTACGTACATAAAAAAACAACTTTAAGTATTTATAACTGCTCATATGGAACTTGGCATTGATTGAAGCTATCAATGCTCAGGTAAGAACATTAAAATAAAACATTTTCGTCAATCTTTTAGCCAGCTGGTAACTATACTTTTAGGAAACAGATTGTTGACGTTTTACGTCCTGCACTCCTGGCAACAGCTTGATAAGTCATATTAGGACGGTTTTAGGAAACAAAATGTCAAGAATTAAAATATCTGCATTAGCCATTACTCAGTCACATACTCATGTAGATAAAAGATTCACCCCGTACTTGCAGTACAGGTGTGAACACAAACCCTATATAAAAGCTGGCGAAAACAGCCTTAGTATGGAACAGGAAGAAGAAACTCTGGCTCCAGTATCAGATGGCTACCCATATCGGCACAGAGTTGGTGAAATGGGAGAGAATGCAAAAAGACAAGATGGCGGCAATAGAACGCCGCCGATTTCTGTTTTAAAGTCTATTAAACTATATGTTTTATTATATTTTCCAACTCAAAAGTAGAAGGTAAAAATGAAGACATATATAAAGAATATATTCTGCTTCTTAAATTAAGAATCTATTCTCTCAGTTAATTTCCCCAGCATGTCGAAATTCTTCGCCAGTTTTTCTAAGGGGTTGGTTTTCACCCCTGTACTGCAAGTATGGGGTGAATCTTTTATCTAATACTCATGATACTGATACTGATGATACTGACATAGGCTCATAGTCATAGATAAAAGTTATGCCATAAAATTGACCTGAACTTAAACTTGCCATTATCTTTGCTCAGATAAGGCTAACGAGAGTAATGAGCCTATCTGAGTCACATGGACTAGCTATGTGCGAATAACGCCGATCGCCGCAAAGCGGTTCAGCAGCGACGGTAATGCTAGACTCATTCAGTGGCACGGAGCTGCTTTGCAGTAGGCATTATCTTTCAGTTTGCCAAAAGGAGGGTTTTTTGGCTACAATTTAGCTCTTGTTTTCATAACATAGAACACATATTTCTCTACATCCTTATTTTTTAATTGTTTCAATTGGACCAGTACCAGTTTCAAAAGTTGATGGTTGAATTTCAAGTTCTACTTTTCTCCACAAAATCTTGATCAAATCACCCAAAGGAGATTAAATTATCTCATCAAACTATGACATTTTGTCCCTTCATTAGTTGTCTACATGTGAAATTTTAGGAAGTTTGATCTATTCCCAAAGGAGATATTTGATCCGCAGCACTTTAACTTTGACTGGCACCCTCACCCTGCCTTGTGCGACTTGGCATTCACGCCTAAGCATCGCTTATGTCCTGCTGATTTTGGGTCACAACTTTTGGTTGGTTTACTATACAACAAATGGCTCATAATTAGGCATATTTTTCAAGTTCAAATCGATGTAACTTTCTTTATATTTACATTTGAAAGATTATATGACTACCATGTTTGAAATAGTTTAAGGTCTCTTCAAGCTCTTTCCATTGGTATATGTTCCATTGAGATCAAAAGCATTCTAGAAAAATGCTCACATAGCTACATCATGGACTATTAGTATTACTAATACCGACCCCCCCCCCCCCCAAGGGGGGAGGCTAAGGACTAATATGTGTACATATATATACATAAACAATACCCAGACTCATAGAGGTGGACCATGAAATCACCAAAATCCAGCAAACGGAAATGGAAATAGCCCTATATGGGCGCCGCCATTTGTATACTCGTGTTGAATAATCAAAATCCAGCAAACGGAAACAGAAATCGCTTGTCGATATTCTGCAGCGAGGCCCATATGTACGTTATTCGGGTTCAGCGATTGGTTAATAATATACTCGTGTTGAATCACATAATAAATCAATAATTCTCCGAGCATTTATATGTATGTCAATAGACTAGTTTGTAATTCCAAACTTCCATGTTTAACTTTATGCAAAATTGTTATGTATTTCTATTAATTTTGAATATTAGTTTTGTACTGCGCATAAATCTTTGTTTTGCTGTCGACACCGTTTCCATGTATTTCTATGGTTTTCAGCACCCAGTCTATAGTATAGACAGTTTTGTAATTCCTACTATTACTAATGTGGGAGGGGGTGTGGGGTCGGTCCTAAGCATTGCTTATTCATAACTAGTAGTAGTAGTTTGTCTGTAGAGTGAGTTTAGTCTTCATTTTGTCTACTTGACTCTTTTATCTAAATCTAATTTGACTCAGTGAGTCAGTCACTTACCCATTACTTGGACCCGGCAGATCGCACACGTATCGCACTCCACATCCCAGCTCCACATCGCAACAGCATTCCACTTTTTCAAGGAAAACATTTTATCGTTAGATTTTGGAGTGTTTCTATCACCTTCCATGTCTTCCATCATACTAAAATAGTGCACGTCTTCGTATATTACTCATAAATTAAACAACAGAGACCCTTTCCTACGCTGAGCGATAATTGAGAACCCACATTGCGCTGATACTCAAGATTATGAAAGCGTTTGTTTGCACAATGCAGAAACCAGCTTCAGTGCCTAGCGGGAATCACAAGAACCATGATTGCTTACTGTAAGAGGACCAGTGTAGGTTATTTATACTACAATAGAGGGAGTGCACGTGACGTCATTACTTAGCAATCAACGGTCTGTCATCTTGGATTACGAGCACCCTCCCTAGCGATGTTGTGAATGCATGCAGATGCAGTAAAACTGAGTTTTCTTTTTGTTGTTGTTTTTTGGGGTAAATATTTTATTCATCTGAATAGTTATTTTGTCAGTGCCGGGGCACTGGTCTTCCATCCGTTGGAGTGATCGCATTTGGTCTGTACATAGTGGAAGTGGAATGTGTTGCATTGCATGCAATGCAACCCATTCTGAACATAAAAATAAAGTGGGGGAGCAGCCTATGCTGCATAGTGTACAGCATAGGTAGTCAACATAGTGCAAGGTATATGCATCAAGATAGAGTGTGCAATAATTTACACTAGTGGTTAAATCATATGCTGTGTTTGTATATCAGTTAGATTTGGTTTTAATGACGATTAGTCTTTTAATAGTGCCATGTTGTGCATGTATAGTGGTTTATATTGTGTGCATTGCTGGTTGAAGATGTAGTTATTCAGTGGTGGCAATGGGTCTCGAGTAGTGGTGGTGGGTTTCGAGTCATTGAGTTATAATAGTTGTTTGTCAAATGTGGATGTGGATGGGGGGGGGGGAGGGGCCCATGGGCAGGGGGGCGGACATGCAGGGAGAGAGCAGGCACGAGAGAGGGCGAAGTCAACGGGTCGTTCAGCAGGTCGTATTATATATTTGCAGTGCCAGGTTTTGGGCCTGAATAACCAGGTGAGCTCTGTATGCATTTTTAAAGGCAAGGATCGAACCCGCTTCTCTGGTTTTGGTTGGGAGTTCATTCCACATGACACTTCCTTTGTAAATCAGAGCTCTGATTAACTTATTTGTATTAGGGTTGGGCACCCAGAGCAGAGTCGATGTCCCCCTTCTTTTTACCCTGGTTGTGCGATTTATGTATTTGTCATCACTTGCACGTTTATACATCAACGTCATTAGATGTAGGTTCCTACGTACATCCAGAGTGTCCAGCCCTGCTCTGCTATGCATTTCAACCACACTTAGTATCTTGCCTTGGAATACTGTTCTGAGGGCTCTGTTTTGCGTTCTTTGTAATTTCGTCTCTTGCTGCTTCATTAGTAATCCATAGATTGTATCATTGTAGTCTATAATTGGTAATATTGTTGACTTGTATAGCTGCAGTGCAGTATTCTCACTTACATAGGTCCTTATTTTTCTGAATGTGTTCATTTTTAGTGCCAGTGTTTGGTTAAGTCTTGCCAGCTGTTGGGTACCACTTAGAGTCGCGTCAAGAGTTCACTTCACTATAGGAGTTCACTTCACGGAGCACTAAGCCACCCATCTGCAGTTGTATTGGCCAGGCCCTCGCCTTCCTCACTTTGGTTCCATAGATTATGTACTCAGTTTTAGTGCCATTTAGTGTTAGTTTATTCTCATGGCACCATGTGTTCACTCCATCCAGCACCATTCCAGCCTCGGTTGCGGCTATGGCAAGGTCATTGTTATGTATTGTTAGTGCTGCATCATCGGCAAATAATGTGAAAGATGCTTTGTTGGAAACTAGAGGTAGGTCATTTATAAATATCAGAAACAGTAGGGGTCCCAGAGTGGAACCCTGCGGAACTCCTGTTTTTATTTCTCGAGTGGTCGAGTTGGTATCACTTAGTTTTGTGTATTGTTTTCTATTGCTGAGGTAATTTGTGAGGAAGCTATGTGCTCTATTGCCTAGCCCAGCTCTTTCTATTTTATGCATGAGGATTTTGTGGTCGATCGTATCAAATGCCTTCTTGAAATCAAGGAAGACTGCGATAGTAAGATCACCCTTGTCTATGTTTGACAGAAGTTCATCCAGTAGAGAGGCCAGTGCCCTGGTGGTGGACCTATTTTTCCTGAAGCCATTTTGCTGATAGGTCAAATAGTTAGAGGACTCAAGGAATGTCTTAATTTGGTCATGTATTATTTGTTGTATGATCTTGCCAGGCAGTGGGAGGATCGATATTGGGCATAGTTCGCTACAGGTTTGTGGGATGTTGACTTTAGGTATGGGCGTCACTGTGGCTACTTTCCAATCACCAGGGAAGATGCCTGTGCTGATTATTAGGTTATATAAATGTGTAAATTCTGCACTCAGTATTGTGATCGTGCTTTTTATCAAAGTGGTACTGATGTCCTTCATTCCTGATGATTTGTAGATCAATATTTTATTAGTTCTATCAAGGATTTCGTCCTGAGTGGTTTCCAGGAGGTCATACTTTTCTTTATTTAGTTTGGCATGAAAGGTTTTTTGTTGATCATCCTTCTGTTTGAATTTATTGGCTAGTTTCTCACCTATATCTATGAAATAGTTATTGATTTCCTCTGCTAATAATTCATCTGGGATTTTAATACCAGTCTCTTCACTTGCAAGGCCACTGATTATTGTCTCATTTTTAGGTTCGATTTCTGGCATTCTGTTTAAATTTCCAAAGGTGTTTACTTACAGCACTTGAGCAAGAACTTCTGAGGCTAAACTGCTCAAAACAGTGACACATAAACCAACAAATCAGTAAATAAACACAATGTAGGCAGTTGCAAGCCTTCTTTTTGTATGTCATCCAATATGGCCACCGAAAGTTGTCTTGTGATGTCATTATACCCCCTCTATAGAGGGTATGTACTGACGTCACACTAAATGGAAGCACGGCCATTGTGGAGATACAACCACAATAACAAACCCAACAAATGTATTGTCAATGGCAGTGAGCAATCTTCATACAGAAAAAGTTAGATATCTCTAAAACCACATCACCTAAGCCGTGTTCACACGGGCAAAATGTGAACCGATTTAGACAAGGCGAATCATATGATCGATTTAGTTTGAAAGTGTTTCACGTTCACACGGGCAGTGCTTTGAGTCGGTTTAAGGCGGAAGTGGATATCTGCGCATGTGCAAGTCCAGACTAACCAGCACCAGTTTGGGTTCGTCGACGTCTGCACTAGAGAGTGTGGGTTCGACCTAGATATGTATGGACTGAATCGTATTGGTTTGGAACGGTCAAAACTTCTGCTGGGCAGTGAAACCCTAAAAATAAATGATGAAAAAAATATCTGTTCACAACTAGCGGTTCCATAGACCAAATTATATTATATAGTGTGACCGCCTTAATCCGCCTCAAGTAAGTCGGTTGCGTTAACACGGGCAAAATAAATCGGTTCACAGAAATCGAATCACGTAAACTACCTCGAGGGGTGGTTTACAGTATCCAGATCACAGGAATCGATTCAGCCTTAAACCGCCTCAGCCGCGCGTTCACACGCGAAATGTAACCCGAACTATACAAGTCGCTTTCTATGAATCGATTTACATCGCCCGTGTGAACACGGCTCTAGACACAAACCGATTGGAACACATAGAAAACATGTTTAACAAAAAGGTTATATTAAATTGATAAGGTTAGGGTTCTGCATTTCTATTAATTTTGAATAAAACTGACGTTTTGCACCGCGCATACCGGCAAACTCAATGCATTGTCAATGGCCGTGAGCAATCTTCATACAGAAAAAGTTAAATATCTCTAAAGCCAGACCTAGACACAAACTGCTTGGAACAGGATAGACAACATGTTTAACAAAAATATTATATTAAATTGATATGGTTAGGGTTTTGCATTTCTATTAATTTTGAATAAAACTGACGTTTTGCACTGCACGTACCGGCAAACTCAATGCAATATCTCTAAAACCACACTACCTAGACACAAACCGCTTGGAATACATATAGAAAACAGGGAGATCATACTAAATTTATAAGGTTAGGGCAGCGCCAGGTCGCCAACCACTGTTTTACCCCAGTCACACGAGAGGCAGCGTTTGCCGCCAACCTCCCTACGCCCAAAAGGACGCCAACCACCCAGCGTTCCATTCGATACATTGATTCAAATACCTTGTAGGCGCCATGTCAGCGCCATGTAGGCGCCAGGTCGGTGTGAGGTCGGTGCGAGGGCGCCGCAAGGGCGGCGCTGGGTCAGTGACAGGGCGGTGCTGAGTCAGTAGCAGGGCGGTGCTGGGTCAGCGCCGGGTCGGCGCCAGGGCGGCGTGGGTTGGGGAAAGGGCGGCGCCCTGGCGCCGACCACATGGTGACTGCAGCATCGCATGTGTTGGCGCCATCAGGTCGGCACCAGGGCGGTGCCAGGGCGGCGCCAGGGCAGCGCCACGGCGCCAACCATTTTGAATGGCGCCGCCGGAACAGGGCGCAAGGAGGTTGCACGTGCAGCAGCAGCAACCTCCTTGCATCCAAAATTCCCGAAATGGACGTCGGGAGGTTGGCGTCCTCGCGGCGACAGCACTCAATCAGGGCATAAGGAGGGCGCAAGGAGGACGTTTTGACGTCGCAAATCGATCGTTAGCGAACGCAGGCCTTGTGTGACTGGGGTAGCGCCAGGTCGCGAATGGTCGACGCCAACTCGCCGACCTTGCGTCGCCAATGTTCCCATGGTCCAAAAAAGGCGGGAAGAAAATGGTTGGCCAACCTATGCTGAATGGCACCGCTGGAACAGGATGCAAGGAGGTTGCAAGTGCAGCAGCTGCAACCTCCTTGCGTCCAAAATTGTTAAAATGGACGCCGCATGGTTGGTGACCTCACGGCGCCGGCACATAAGGTGGACGTAAGTAGGACGTATTGACGTTGCGAATCGATCGTAAGCAAACGCAGGCCTCGTGTGACTGGGGTATTGTATCTCCGTAATGGCCCTGTCACACTACGACGTAACGCGCCAGTGTAGGGACAACGTGAAAATAAATTGAACACGTCGAAATTCTCGGCGCAATATGCAAATTCAGGACGTCAATGCCGCATAGTTGACGTGAGCGTAACGTCGGTATAGCGTCGTGCCAACGAGAGAGGTCAAAGGAATTATTTATTATGTAAACGTGAGGCTTGCGAAACCCCAGCGCGTGACGTCAGCCTAGCGTGACAGTAGCGGCCGCTTAGCGTCGCTTAACGTTGTCACGTCCGACACAACAGTTTTCTGGCCGCTGTCGACCAACCGAGAGGCTGGCGTCAGTCCAACTTCACCGGCGTGAGCCGCAAAGTCCTCCTCCATGTGCGTCACTATGACGTAATGCAATGTTGATCTAACATAGCCGACGCAGCGCTCCCGCATGCCTAATGTCGGTGTAACATGAGTGCAACGTCACCCGAACGTCAGAGCATCACGTTGAGCTACGTCGAAAGTTTTCAACATGTCCAAAACCTTGACGCACGCTAACGTAACTCGACGTAACCTGACGTAACTCGATGTAACTCGACGTAAATCGATGTCAGTCTAACGTAAGCATGACGTAACTCGACGTACCTCAACGTAATGACGAAACGTCACCTACGTCAGCATACGTTGGCTCGTTACGTCATAGTGTGACAGGGGTATAAAGAATGATTGTAAAAAATAATAAAATGCTTGATTATATTCAGATATTCATGTCACAACAGCCCGTCCTGATATGACCTTAGATGTTGCTAGGACGTAAAACAACAACAAACAAACAAACACAACAGCATTCAAGCTCTTATCTTTGTAATCTATCTATTTAAAAAAGATAACTATATTGTATTTTTCTTCTGGGTTTCACCGCCGCTCTCTTCACATGTATTAAACCCCACCAGGGAAGCTAGTGACATATCAATGTGACTGAGTGGGATATCAGATCATGGTGTTGGTGCCCTGGTCTCCCAGTGGGGAAGCACTATAAAGTAACCATGACTGCGCACTGTCATAAGTCAGTACCCATTCTGATATGACCTGAGATATTGCCAGGACATAAAGCTCCAACAACCAACCAACCAACCATATACGCATACTCATCATACCCACACCCACAGCTATATGGGTATGGCAAGCGTGTACGTTCAAACCAATATGTACATTAACTTGCAGTCAAATCGTCTATATAGTACATGGAATCGGAGCTCTGAACACTTTATATCGCCTTTGAAGAGTCGCTATGGTGTGAACTGAACTTAAAGGGTACAGACAAACTCCTCCTGGGTGTTGTGTACAGATCGCCAAGCTGCTCGAAGGAGAACCATGACCACCTGCGGACCCTACTGAAGAATGCTATGGAGTTAGGGACAAGTCATATCCTTGTCGTAGGAGACTTTAACTACAGTGAGATCAACTGGAAAGTGGGGACGATGCCAACTGCAATAACAAATCCAGCTACAGCATTTGTTGAGACACTCAGGGACTTGTACTTACACCAGCATATAATGGATCCAACCCACTACCGGGCAAACCAACAGCCGAATACGCTAGACCTAGTGATCACCAATGAAGAAGGCATGGTGGACAATGTGGCCCTAAATGCACCTGTTGGCAAGAGTCATCATACATGTATCACATTTGATTTCATGTGCTACACAGAACGACCTGCAAAGATAACACCAAAGTTCCAGTACCACAAGGGAAACTACACAGCCATGAGAGAAGATGCTGCCATAATGGACTGGAATCAGGATGGTACAGATCTGGATGAAATGTGGCTCAGTTTCATAAACAATATTAAACTTTTGGCAGAGAACCACATTCCTAAGTCGAAACCGCATCAGATAAACAGACCTATATATATGACAGCCAAGGCCAGAGAAAAGGTAAAGACAAAGAACAAGACGTTTCGCACTTGGCGCAGAACACGAGACGGTAACGACTACCGAGTGTACACCAAGGCTAGAAACCAGGCCAAGTGGGAATGCCGGAAGGCAGAGAGGGAGTTTGAGAAAAAACTTGCCAAGGAATGTAAGAAAAACCCAAAGGCGTTCTTCAGATATGCAAACTCCAAGATGAAGACAAGATCCGGAATTGCACACCTTACCAGAGAAGATGGCAGTCTCACCGCTACAGATAAGGACAAAGCAGAAGTGTTAAATAAATTCTTCTCTTCAGTTTTTACGAGAGAAGACATAACCAATATGCCAAACATCCCAGATACTAAAACAGATGTGATCTTGGAAGATACAGATTTTACCATAGACGAGGTAGCTAATAAGTTATCCACATTGAATCCAAATAAAGCTGCAGGCCCGGATGGAGCATCCCCGAGAATCTTGAAAGAACTACACACTATAATAGCTGAACCACTGTACAATATATATAGAAAATCAATCGACCAAGGGAAACTACCTAGAGGCTGGAAGATCGGCTATGTGTCCCCGATCTTCAAGAAAGGCGACCGACATCAGGCTAAAAATTACCGACCCGTAAGTTTAACCTCAGTCATATGTAAAACACTGGAGTCTATAATACGTGATAAGATCATGCACCATCTCGTCCAGAACCAACTATTGACAAAGTTCCAGCATGGTTTCGTCAAGGGGAGATCTTGTGTAACCCAGATACTGGCAGTTCTAGACAGATGGACAGAAGCACTGGACAATGACAGCAACGTAGATTCAGTGTACTTAGATTTTGCCAAAGCGTTTGACAGTGTGCCCCACAAACGCCTACTCATGAAGATTGTAAGGTATACGTAGAGTGCGTATAGCCAGGGGCTCGAGGGGTGACGTCAGAGGTTGGAAGGTAAATAAACACACGTACAGACTGGACGTCAAGGTGTTCAAGTGTCATCCATATACTACATGGTGTCAGATCGTGGATCTGGACTGTCCATGCCCAGAATTTTGATATGGCGTTGTCAGGTTTGAAACCACCGTTGCCATTATGTCTAGAAGGGAATCTGGCCATGAACTGGCGTGCTTGGCATCACGCTTATGAGATATACAGTGTCGCCTCAGGAGCTGCGAACAAGACCGAAAAGATTCAGTGCTGCGTCTTTCTTCATGTCGCCGGACAAGAGGCACAGAAACTTCACCTAACGTTCAAGACCGCGGATGCCCAGAAAGATAAAATTGAACCTCTGGTGAAAATGTTTGAAGAATATTGTGTCGGTAAGACAAATATTACAGTTGTACGTTATGAATTCAACTCCTTTAATCAGACGACGGAGTCCATGGATACGTACGTTCGCGAATTGAGACACCGAATTTCATACTGTGATTACGCGACAATGGAAGAGTCATTGTTATGTGACCGATTGGTATGCGGGGTGAAGGAACCCAAGTTACGTGACAAGTTACTGCAGACACCAAACCTGACACTGGAAAATTGTCTGGAACTCTATCGTTTGAGTGAAAATACTCATACACAATTGCGTTCAGGAGAGGGTAACAAAACGGAGGAGCAAGTAGACGCGGTAACCAAGCAACGAAGTGCATACGCGTCACGTCCAAGGCAAAATACGTCAACATCGCGCGTGCGACGATGGCAGGAACATGGCACACGAATCTCAGCGCCTCGTGCGAACTGCACCCGATGCGGTTATCAACACGGCAGTGGCGCATGTCCAGCGGCTGACAAACAATGTCTACAGTGCAATAGATATGGCCACTTTCAAAAGGTGTGCCGATCTAGACGAGCAGATCGTGCTCGAGTGGATGAACTTGACGTTAACGAGAGCGTAAAGGAGATGTTACCATTGACGACGAGGATGACCTGTTCGTAGGGGAAATAACAGCTGAAGCGACAAGCAGCAGCAGTTTGTGGTACGTGGAATACACATTGCAAAACATTCCTGTAAAGTTTAAACTGGACACTGGGTCCCAAGCCAATATTATTCCACGTACAATCTACAATGCCCTGACAAACACCGTGTTACATCCTTCACGTTGTTGTCTAATCACGTACTCAGGTGATCGGATACGTCCCGAAGGCGAGTGCACGTTCACCATTGAGGGGGTCCCGTTGAGATTCCAAGTGACAGCCAGCGGCACACCGATCCTGGGTAAAGAGGCGTGCGTACAACTCCATCTGATCCGACGAGTAGAGGAAATCACTCTTCGGACAAGAAAAACAACAACAACCGGGAAGGCGGCAGAACATTTGGTGAAACAGTATTCAGACATTTTCACTGGTTTAGGAACTATAAAGAGTAATGCTACGATACATATTGACATTAATGTAGAACCTATAATTGACCCACCGCGGCGAATTCCCCATGCAATTGTTGAAAAGGTAAAGGAGGAGTTAGACAGAATGATAGAATTAGGCGTTATTGTCAGGCAGATTGAACCATCCCCGTGGGTAAATTCTATAACAATTGTTAAAAAGCCTAATAAAATTAGAGTTTGCCTAGACCCAACCAAACTAAATAAGGCCATTTTAAGTACACCATATCCACAAGAACTATAGAACAGGTTATAGCGAAAACAAACAATGCTAAATTTTTTCTGTCATTGACGCAAATAGCGGTTACTGGCAGATAGAACTAGATTCTGAGAGCTCAAAATTGTGTACTTTTAATACCCCGTGGGGGCGTTTCCGATATATCCGGCTACCATTCGGGATTAAAACGGCTGGGGACATATTTATTAGTCAAATGAACAAAATATTGTACGGTTTGCCAGGAGTAAATGTAATTGCTGACGATATATTGGTATATGGAACCACTGAGGCCGAACACAATAATAATTTAGAAAATGTATTTAAAAGGGCTAGGGAGGCTGACCTACGCCTCAACCCAAAAAAGTCTGTCATCTGCAAAACCGAAGTTAATTATGTAGGACACACATTAACCCAGTCCGGGTTGAAACCCACTGCAGACCGTGTCAGAGCCATAATCGAAATGCCCACCCCCACTGACAAGGCAGCAATTCAACGGTTTTTAGGCATGGTGGGCTACGTCGGTAAATTCATTCCGAATCTATCCGACATTTCTAAACCACTAAGACAAGTTATATGTAAAAACAGTCCTTGGTTCTGGCAGCATGAACAAAACCATGCGTTTGAGACTCTAAAAAAACTGTTGATATCGGCCCCTGTCTTAAAATACTATAATGTAAATGACAAAATAACTCTGCAAGTAGATGCTTCCAAATCAGGCCTAGGGGCAGCAATTCTTCAGCAATGTAGGCCTATTGCTATGGCATCAAAGGCTTTGGATACGTGCCAATCAAGCTATGCAGTAATAGAAAAAGAGTTACTAGCAATTTGTTTTGGGTGTGTCCGTTTCCATGATTACATTTATGGTAAAGAGGTAATAATCGAGACTGATCATAAACCACTTGTATCGATAATGTCGAAGCCATTGCATCTGTTGTCAGCCAGAATGCAACGGATGCGCATGAGGCTGCAAAACTATAACATAGTAATGAAGTACGTCGTGGGTAAAGAAATGTTTTTTGCGGACACACTTTCCCGCGCACACACCACCGACATAGCACCAAACAAATTATTTGATGACAACATCTCCGTGGCAACCATAGATATTGCCCATGACATGATTGACCGGATCACAAAGGGTACAAACAAAGATACCACACTCACTGAGGTTACAAAGTTAGTAAGAGAGGGTTGGCCCTCCCAGAATAATTTGGTTATGTCGTGCGCTAAACCATTCCTTACCTATAAAGACGAAATAGTAAATAGAGCGGGTATATTATTTAAAGGAACTCAAATAATTATACCCTCTAGTTTGCAAACGGAAATGTTAAGTGTATTGCATGAAACCCAATTGGGGATAATAAAATGTAAGCAGCTGGCCAGAGACAATGTGTTTTGGCCTGGGATGAACCGGCAAATTGAAGACTTGATAGCCCGGTGTAGCACTTGTCAGAACTATAGAAATTCCCTTAGTGCTGAGCCCATGACCCCTCATGACATACCCGATATACCATTCTGCAAAGTGGGGGTCGATTTATTCCAATACCAGAATACGACGTATCTCATCCTGGTGGATTATTATTCGAAATTCCCCGAAGTAGTAGAACTACAACATACAACGTCCAATGCAATAATTAAATCCCTGAAGGAAATCTTTGGACGATATGGTATACCGACATCACTAATGTCTGACAATGGGCCACAATTTACAAGTAATGAATTCAAACATTTCGTGAGCACATATAAATTCAATCACGTTGTCTCTAGCCCATACTATCCTAAAAGTAATGGTCAAATAGAACGTTATGTTCAGACAATAAAAAAAATGATGAAAAAAGTAGGGGATAATGACCAGGACTACAACCTGTACTTATTAAACTACCGAAATACTCCTCTCACTAAGGTGAACGCCTCTCCAGCTCAACTGCTCATGAGTCGTCGCCTTCGATCTAAAATGCCAACAACGACAACAAAATTGCACCCAGAGGTTCAAAAATCCAAAACGAAAAACCTTGCCAAATTACAGGAGCGTCAAAAGTACTACTATGATAAAAGAGCTGGTAAAGAAAAAAAGTTGCTACAAATAGCAGACCACGTCAGGTACAAAACACACGACGGTAAATGGAGGGGTGGCACTATAAGACGTACAAACAAACAAAACCCCAAAGATTATGTAATTGTAAACTGCGCGGGGAAGGAATTACACCGAAACCGGGTGCACATGTTTAAAGTACCACCAACTGATAACACACATTGCCAGCCCCTGAATAACGGTGCACCACAAAATAGCACCAAAGCTAATCAAACAATGTTCATGAACAAACACAGCATACCTGACAAAACAACAAAACTATACACGACTCAGAGTGGACGCGTCTCACGTCCGCCGGAAAGATTTGGGTTTCCAGAAAGCAAATACAAATACAAATAAACCAATACCAGTGTTTACATGTCAAGTTTCATGTGTTTAACACATCATAAATGTTGATGTTCCCCACGTAACTATGTTATACTGCTCGCTATATAATAACTTACTCGATCATTCATCCATGTTTCCAAGTTCCAGGTTCACTATGTTACCCGTTCAATATATATATATATATAAACTAATTATTAAGACAATGTGACATATTGTATAATAATTATTAAAAAAAAAAAAAAAAAAAAAAAAAAAAAGGAGAGGGAAGATGTAAGGTATACGTAGAGTGTGTATAGCCAGGGGCTCGAGGGGTGACGTCAGAGGTTGGAAGGTAAATAAACACACTTACAGACTGGACGTCAAGGTGTTCAAGTGTCATCCATATACTACAAAGATGAAGAGCTTCGGTATTACTGGAAAACTATGGACCTGGATCGAGGATTTCCTTCATGCAAGAATACAGCACATAGTTATCAATGGTGTGAAATCCCTGGCAGCGTTAGTGTTGAGTGATATTCCGCAAGGAAGTGTTCTGGGACCCCTACTGTTCATATGTTTCATTAACGACATGCCCGAGGTCATCCATGCATACATCCAGATGTTTGCGGATGATACAAAGCTGTATATGGAGGTTAACAGCCCTGAAGATCAACAGGCGCTACAAAAAGACCTAACTGCACTTGAAGACTGGGCCAACCTGTGGCAACTACGTTTCAATGCACAGAAGTGCAAGGTCATGCACCTGGGTAACAGAAATGAAAATCTCAGTTACTACATGCACCAAGATGGAGAAGAAGTCCAGCTCCAAGTGACAGAACTAGAGAAAGATCTTGGCATATACATGGACATCGGACTCACCTTCTCATATCACAGTGAACAAAAGGTGAACAAAGCGAACAAGCTTCTAGGCATGATACGCCGCTCGTACACGTATCTAGACAATGACACGGTGAAGACACTGTACACGTCACTGATCCGGCCGCACCTTGAGTATGGCAACACGGCTTGGACACCAAAGTTCAAGAAGGACATGTCAATGATCGAGAGTGTACAAAGACGTGCTACAAAGTTATCACCAACCATAAGAGAACTACCATATACGAAGAACGTCTCAGGATTCTCAACCTACCCAGCTTATACTACCGAAGGGCCAGGGGAGACATAATAGAAGCATTCCAACACGTCACTGGAAGATATGCGGTTGCTGCTAGATACTTGGCCAACTGTAAAACTAGAGGTCATCGATACAAGCTGAAGAAGGAAAGAGCAATAAAACCTGTCAGACAGCTATTCTTCAGTAACAGGATAGTAAATGCCTGGAACGCACTGCCTGAACATGTCATAGAAGCGCCTTCCGTCAACGCCTTCAAAGGCAGACTGGATAAGCATTGGAGGGGACTGCAATATTGCACACATCCGGTACTCGATGCACTTAATCCTAGTAAATCAAATTTTGACATGCATCGACCCGATACAGGCTTATAAGCCTAACAAAATCAGAAGCGGATGAGTATGAGTGAGTAATATCATACAGGCATGTGATTGGGTGCAGGAAAAAAAACCTGAATTTTGTTTGGTTATCATGGGGAGACACAGCATCCCACTGAGTCACGAGAGGGATACAAATAGTCTATTTCAGAGGTGTTTCGGCGCCAGAAAAAAACCCGGAATTAAAACCCCCCTGGAATTCCGGTTTCAGCGGCCAGAAAAAAAATGGAGTTCCGGCTAAAACCGGAGAAATCACATGCCTGATCATATCAGTTGTGGTGGCATGCCACTGTCATTACTCACATGGCAACTTCAATGTCCTCAAACCTTGCGTTGCAAAACGCTGGTAGTCAGTGGGAGCGTTAGTTCTTACACACCCATGGAAATGCTTTTGTGACAGCGTACGGGTGGGGGCTGGGGGGGGGGAGCAAAACTATGTCACGGGGTCAGCACACAATATTAGGTCATGCGCATCACTTCCTGGCCGCAGCTACGGCGGATCCACCTCCGAGTTGTGACCGAGGACATGCCTGCTGGTACTGTGGTAGCACACACACAGTTCTGTGTCACACATGAAGCTGCCAGTGGCAATGACTGTGACTGTATAAATAGTTGTGAGTGTTCTAATGGAGTTGTAACACGACTTGTTTAGTTAGTGGCCGACCACGACACTACTACCGGGAGAGAGTCCACACAGCTCCGGCTACTCTCAAGTCAAGTCAAGAGGCAACAGGCTGAGACAGCACACGCCCACTGTCATTTTAATCCATTTATGATCTATTTACTACTACAGTAACAACTATACCCAACGGCGACATATATATTAAAAATGAAGAAGTTCTTCAAAGGTCTGACAAAACTAGATAAGGACGGTGGCTCATCCCATTCTTCATGGAGCGGTGTTCAAGCAGCCATGAAGGGACGTACAATCACGGAGATACTCAAAACTGACAAGAAGTATGAAGAGATGGATAACTTGTCAAAAAATCTCAACTGGTTTCATGCTGGAACAAACAGGAACTTAGCGGAAACGAGGCTGAAGGAAGGTATTTTTGCTCATTGTGTATACCTATTGCTAATAATAACATGCAACACATTCACAAACAACACGAATGGGGGAATAGTTGGCGTAGGCCTAGTCCTAGGACCTAGTCCTATATGATAGATCATAATTTATATGTGGCCTTCCCGCTGATCTAACTTGGATTATATAGGCACACGGTTTGTACGGTTACTTCATGGTCTTATCTCATGACAAGTCATGTTGTAGTACATAACTCTGGTTGGGGGAAGATGCACTGCATTATTAGGTGGGTGTCTAAACAGACTACTCAAGTTATATACACGCCTACACATCACACACACACACACACACTCACTCACTCACTCACTCACTCACTCACTCACTCACTCACTCACTCACTCACTCACTCACTCACTCACTCACTCACTCACTCACTCACTCACTCACTCTCTCACCCACTCACCCACCCACCCACTCACTCACTCACTCACACTCACTCTGTCACACTCTGTCACCCTCTGTCACCCTCTCACACTCTCTCACTCTCTCACACACACATATACACACGTGACTGAGTGGGATATCGGGTCATGGTACTGGTGGCCTTATTTCCCCATGGGACAGCACTATAAAGTTGCCATGAGTGCGCACTGTCACAAGTCGGTACCCGTCCTGATATGACCTTAGATGTTGCCAGGATGTAAAATTCAAACAACCAACCACATACACATACACATATAGTGCAGAAGGTCGATAGTTCAGTTCCCAGTCAAACCAATGACTTATCAAATTGATAAGTGTCGTTTCCTAGCTTGGCACTCAGCATTAATAAGATAGGACAAGGACTGGTTGGCTCAGTGTCAGGATAATGTGACTGAGTGGGATATTGGGTTATGGTGCCTGATTTCCCTGTGGGGCAGCACTATATAGTCGCCATAAATGCACACTGTTACAAGTCGGTGCCTATCCTGATATGACCTTAGATGTTCCTCGGATGTAAAACAACAAACAAACATACACATACACACATATATGCACTCACGTCCGCCCACCTCTTCTAGCTGTCAAAACCAGTAATTTGCCACAGTTTCAGAGAAGGACCTACAGTGATTTCCGTCGATATTGAGATTCCTTTGAAGAAATGTAATATTCCCCTCTTCCATCCCCTCTTCCATCCCCTCCTCTTGCATTCGCCCCTCTTGCATTCGCCCCTCATCCATTCGCCCCTTCCATTCCCCTTCTTGCATTACCCCTCTTCCATTCCCCCCTCTTCCATTCCCCCCTCTTCCATTCCCCCCTCTTCCATTCCCCCTCTTCCAATCCCCCTGTTCCATTCTCCCCTGTTCTTCCCCCTCTTCCATTCCCCCTCTTCCATTCCCCCTCTTCCATTCCCCCTATTCCATTCTCCCCTCTTGCATTCCCCCCTCTTGCATTCCCCCTCTTGCATTTCCCCGCTTGCATTCCCCCTCTTGCATTCCCCCCTCTTGCATTCCCCCTCTTGCATTCCCCCTCATCCATATTAGTATTTATGCCCTCCGAGATTATACTTCCGGCTCTAAGAATACGTACCTGCGACCGGGTGAAACAAATGGAGCTCTGGCGCACTGTTACGTGAGATTATATACTTTGCTTGAGACAAGGTACTAACTAGTATACCAGATATATACCAGATGGGATGGCTGAATGAATTGAGCGTCCGTATCCCGTTTTGGTAGATCGTGGGATTCGAGCCCTGGTCGAGTCAAATCAATGACTTAGAAATTGATACTTGCCGCTTCCTAGCCAGGCACTCGGCATTATTAATATAGGGCAAGGATTGGTTGGCTCAGTGTTGGGATAGTGAGACTGAGTGGTATATCAGGTCATGGTGTTAGTGGCCTGGTCTCCCAATGGGGAAGCACTATAAACTCGCCATGGGTGCGCACTGTCACAAGTCGGTGCCCGTCCTGATATTACCTTAAATGTTGCTAGAGCGTAAAGCTTTAGGTTTGGGTTTTTTAGGGCCCGCCAGAGCCTAGATCTACTCACTCCATTTACACCCACACCCACATACCCACATACACACACACATACACACACACACATACACACACACATACACACACACACACGCATGCACATATGCATAACTCCTCTATTATTTGATTAATTGTTATTGCCCATTATATACAAGAAAATACATTGTCTCCATCTACCATGAAAAGACCATGCCCCTTACCCCCACCTCGGGAGCGAGGGAGGGGGGAGGCACCACTTACAGACCTTATTACATGCGATAATGGGAAATCTTAACATCGAATGGCGAGTTTGACGTGAAACCGACGTGAGGCTGCTCCGACGGCAAACTGTGAGCGCTGTACGGAGCGAATCTAAAGCCGTGTTCACACGGGTGATTTAATCCGCTTCATATAAAGCGCCTTGCCTAGTTCGCCTCACATTTTGCCGTGTGAACGCGACGTCAAGGCGGATTAGGGTTGAATCGATTCATATGATTCGCTTTATATAAACCACCTAGCGAGATAGTTTATATGAAGCGAACTAGCTTAGGTCGGCCCATCTCGCCTGTGTGAACGCAACCGAATTATATGAGGCGGATTAAGGACGTCACACTATATAATATAATTTGGTCTATGAACCTGCTAGCTGTGCACAGATATTTTTTTCATCATTTATTTTTAGGGTTTCACTGCCCAGCAGAAGTTTTTACGGCTCCAAAATAATATGATTCAGTCCATACATATCTAGGTCGAACCCACACTCTCTCGTGCCGATGTCGACGAACCCAAACTGGCGCTGGTTACTCTGGACTTGCTCATGCGCAGATATCCACTTCCGCCTTCAAGCGCTGCCCGTGTGAACGGCCGGCTAAATCGCTTCATATAAATCGATTTGTCTAATTCGCTTCACATTTTGCCCGTGTGAACACGGCTTAATAAGCTCAATCGCCATATGAAATAACTTATTAATTATTCACTTTAATTGTCTGGAATGAGGGGGGACGCTCATTCGGGTTCATTGCTGGGTGAAGGGACCGCGAAGCTGACACCCCCTACCTCGGAGGGGGGGGGGCGGAGGGGAATCAAAGCAAAGGGGGGGGGGGTCACACACCCACATACACACACACACACACACCCACACCCACACCCACCCACACACCCACCCACACACACCCACACACACCCACCCCCACCCCCACACACACGCACACGCACACGCACACACACACTCCACCCTCCCCCGATGCCAACCAATCATAACCACAGACCTCCAATCCCAATGACCAATCATATCACAACACAATCCGCAGCCCAGGACTCCACCACCACCTTATGGCCACACCTGCTGACTGATCCAATCAAAACAGAACAAACAAAAAATCAAAATGATTAAATAAACTATTACCAAAAAGGCATTGACATTTAACTTTGAAAATTTACAACACAATTGACACCCGAGAAATTGACAAATCAACGTGGTGTTAAAATTTATCATTTAATCTTCTACTTGTTATTAATATGGATCATCGCCTATTTAAATTGTTTGCATTTAAATGTACTGTTTCATATCAACACATTTGATTATTTGCTATGTTATGTTCTCATATGTTCCGTGTAGGCCTGTCACATCTCTTACGCTTGGCTGATCATCAACCATGACCTTATGTCGGCCCTGACTGCCCCACTGATACAACCACATATGTAATGCTAACGGGGTGGATGCGCCCGAATAAAAACCATGTTTCCCAACCTCGGCTTCCACGCCTTCTGGGCCCGTGAGCAATAAAAGGGAACACTCCGTAACTTTATACCTGCAAAATAATTAATTATACATTCCATGTATATGAGCATGTCTCAAAAGGTGATAACTCTTCTTTTTTTTTGTCCATGTAACAATTGATACAAAATAGCACAGAAAAGGTTACACTGAAAACACAAGGGCATTTGCTTCAAATCAATATGTATTCTATTGGGATCATGGAACACCATAAATCAGTTTATCCTGAGCAAATGCGTAAGCAGATAGTATGTTGATCGTTACAATGGACAAACTTTTGTCCCAAATTACTTAGCACCTTTTGAGACAGCCTCCTTATATATATATATAGTTTGTTTTATCTTGCAATGCAGATCATATTTCTGTAATCGATTTATTACAATGGTCTGCTCTTGTTCTTTTTCAGCGAAGCTCAAAACTGGATTGTTCCTTGTTAGGCCTAGCTTGGAACATGGAAATTATGTTCTATCTCTGGTGGCCAATAAGACACTATATCATTACCATATTAGACAAAGGGGCATCGGCTACTTCTACCTTCTAGAAGAGAAGCTTTTCCGTGGTAAAGTATTGCATTATTTAATTAAGTTAAAATTGATATTATTGATTATTACTACCAGCAACATATATCCTTGTAAATTGTAAGTATTGCCTAATTGTACTAACAAAATATGTTTATTTCATATTAATACTAATAATGAAGTCCGTTTTTTTGTGAATATCGTGCTTTTTAAATTAAATCTGTTACCCGTTATTCCCTTGGCTATCAAGAATGCTGTCATTGATTTTCAGTATTACTTTCATTACCTAGTTAAATTACACTTTAATCACTGAAATTGAAAGGTACTTATATGGTGAAGTACCTTAAAGTTGCATAGTCCGATGGTTTTGAGTTTGCCATTTTCTGAGATAAATATATTAGGATGATCGTTACATTACTTTACTTTGAAGTAACTTTTATTCTAAATGGCTAACTTTTGAGATACTTGAGGTGCAAACATGCTAAATTAATTTTGGCAAGCACACCACAACTCTGACATCATAGGTTTCTGCAGTAACATGTTCTGTTAAATTGACTCAGTATTGCCTTCTCTGTGTTGACATATATTTAATAAATGCACCAGTATCTAAGTTACATATGTAGAATCAAATCTAGATAATTGTTTTGGTTTTGAAAGATTTGATGTTTTCATCGGACTATGCAACTTAAACCAGTAATAACGACTTGTAAACAAATATATTTAAAAGTAAATCCCCAAGATGGGCACACCAAATGGAAAGCTTTTTGCCACACTGGCATGATTTATTGTGCACCTTTAATGGTTTTCAGTAAACATTTTGCAGGTGTTGACGACTTGGTGAACTTCTATCGGAGTAGTGCGGTACACCTTCCAACAAACCTTAAGACTGCGTGTAAGGGTGCAGCGCCCCCTGCCGAGTGCCAGGCAGTCGGATACTCCAACATTCTCCACCAGTGCATCATCGAAAGTATGTACCTGGTTAGTTACTGGACGCGCTGGCCCAATCGGTAGAGCGCAGGCTTCCCGTGCGGAAGGGATTATGCAGGGGGATTTTCAATCGCAGACAATTGGTCTTCCTCGTTGCACTCCTCCCTACTGTACCTTAGTCCACAGATTGAAAGCAGGGTCTGAGAAGCAGAGTAGGCTGTACCTGCCAATTCGTGATACCTGAATTTGACATCCTTCCGGGAAGCAGGGTAATAGAAAAGAACCGTGAACTCTTACAGTCTTAGCTATCGTGATTACTAGTGTTATGCTTGGAGAATGTAGGGTCCGTACGGGGCCTGCAAAGTCTTGAAAAGTGTTGAACTTCGTTTGCCCCATTTCAACGCCTTGAAAAGCCCTGAATTTAACCTATTTTGGGTAATTAGTATTGAAAGCCTTGAATTCCATTAAAATGTCCTCACTGATCTAAGTTAGGCCGAAATTGCTATTCGCCATTGTTTTACGCCCCCCTGAAATCCAAATGAAAAAGTCTTGAATTCCTGTCAAAAACATCCTTGAAAAGCCTTGAAATAGCCTTGAATTCCATAACTTCACAATTGTACAGACCCTGGGAATGTGGTGGTTTCGTATTTTCGTTTAGAACGGACACCCTCCATATTCATATGCGATAGGTATTGCCAGTACAATATTAATTAACAACAAACCTATGGTGATTGTAGCGATCATGGTTCATTGTGACCAGATACAATAACATGGTATGTGCATTTTGTGCAGAACCGGACGCGGTGACAGAATCGATAGAGCGCAGGCTTCCCATGAGGAAGGTCGGCAGTTCGATTGCCAGTCGAGTCAAACGAGTGACTTACAAAATTGATTCTTGTTGCTTCCTAGCCTGGCGCTCGGCATTGTTAGGATAGTGCAAGGACTGGTCAGCTCAGTGTTCTGATAATGTGACTGAGTGGGATATCAGATCATGGTGCCGGTGGCCTGGTCTCCCGGTGGGGCAGCAATATGAAGTCACCATCATGAGTGCACACTGTCAAAAGTCGGTACCTGTCCTAATATGACCCTAGATGTTGCCTGGACGTAAAGCTAAAAAAAAAAACCCGCCATCTTGTGCAGCTCTCTTCTCTTTGTTTCCAGATGTTACTGCAAATATTACAGAAATTCTCGCTCACACCCAATGTCCCAACATCAACGCCAAAAACAACCGAGGTAAGAGCACAGTGCATCATGTCTGCTAATGTCAGTCAGTTATAAGCATTCTGATTCAGCCAATTCCATTCCAATCGTGGTTGGAGTTCTTCTGTTTTAATCATGTTAATCCAGTTGTGAGTGCCCATCGCACTATAAAGTCGCCATAAGTGTGCACTGTCACAAGTCGGTACCCGTTCTGATATGACCATAGATGTTGCCAGGATGTAAAACTCCAACAACCAACCAACCAACTTCCCTACCAATTCACCCTAAATGCCAACAAATGGCACGAGTCTTGAGAAGCGGTAGAAATGGTGGTTGTGCTGATCACGTGACCATGGCTCATCCCTCAGGGAACACGGCACTTCACGAGGCGTGCGTGCAGGGCCTGGAGAAGGTGGTTCAGCAGCTCCTGGAGAAAGGTGCGGATCCCAACACGCAGCAGAGGGAGGGCTACACGCCACTCATGGTAAGCAACATGGGCCGCCTCACCTTAGATGTTGCTAGGATGTAAAACAACAAACAACAAGTTCCGTACGGCGCCTGGAAAGTCTTGAAAAGTCTTGACCTTCATTTGCCCCATTTCAAGGCCTTGAAAAGCCTTCGATTTAACCTATTTTGGGTAATTAGTCTTGAAAAGCATTGAACTCCATTAAACTGTCCCTGCTGATCTAAATTAGTCTGAAATCGCAATACGCCATTGTTTTTCCCCCCCTGAACTCCAAACGAAAGTAGTCTTGAATTTCTATCAAAACAGCATTGAAAAGCCATATCTTCACATGTGTACACGGGCCCTGAACTAAACAAACATGGACTTCCTCGGCTGCAGTTGAATTAAATTGTTATTTTACCATCAAATGTTGTAGTATGGATTTGGCCTAGAGGATAACCTTTCTGCCTGTACACCTGCTTGAATCGTTAGAGACAAACTAGGGATTAAACATAAGGATTGTCTAGATAACCTGACAAATATGTCTAAGCAATTTAAATATAATAGATAACATCAAGATAAGCCCCACCTTAGAGAATTACATGGCTTGCATACATATGTGTTATGGGATAACATTGTTTATATGGATACTCTAAGCCCCAGTCGCATCATGGCTTGCGACCACTTTGGACCAAAGAACCCACCTCCTTGTGACCTTGCGACCAAAGCAATGGTCGCTGACCTCTGGGCAACCATTTTGCAGTAGCTGCAACCTCCTTGTGACGAAAATGGTCGCAAGGAGGGAGAGGACCACTTTTCTGTGGTCACAAAGTGGTCACAAGCAGTAGTGTGACTGGGGTATAACTAGGTTTAATTTACAGGGGTTACAAAATGTACAGCATACAAGTAAGTCCCTCTCAAGAGTTATCATTATTTAGTTAGCAAAACCTGTAATATAATTTTGCAATTTGTTGAGAGTTCATTGATTTCTCAGCGGGTTTGTTTCTTTAGTTACATTTTTGCACAGTTGGCTTGTATCCTCTCATGTCCATCTGCTGATAGGGTCCCTGATTCACAAGCTGCCGTATCCATAGATATATGAAGACTTGAGGCGCAAACCCCATAATGTCCAATCCAAGAATTGAATTAAAATAAAGATCTTTACCTGAGAGTAATCTTAATTCTCACTAATTCCACTTTTCTTGTGATGAAATGGTTATGGAGAAAAGGACAAACAAATATGAATGTAAAATATGAACCTTTTAAGATTTGACGGCAATGTTTATCGCAATTTTTGGATTGGTGTTTACAGGGTTTTTTTTGCGCCTGAACTCCTGTGCTTAGTAACTGTATTAACTGTTCACCTTTTCTTGGCCAGCTTTGCTGTAGGCTTAACAAACCTGGCATTATTTGTGTGCTGGTTGAGGTGGGTAAAGCTGATCCCCAGGAGGCAATCTTCCCGTCGGGAACCGTCGCACTGCACGAGGCTGCCAGGACCGGGCACATGGACTGTGTCAAGGTCAGCTTAACACAATTAGCATGTGCCAAGGTCTTCACTAAACCACACCTGGCACATTTTTTAGATGGCATTCTCTGTGGCGGAGTGGTTAGAGTGTCTGACTTTTTTCTGGGTCAGACTCCTAATCTGAGGGTCGGCGGTTCGATTCCCCGTTCCCCCAGCTCTGCCAATTTGGATTTCCACCACTGTGTATAACTTACAGCGTCATCAAAGGCCGGTTGCTCTCATACCATGTCTATGTGGTGTGGGAGGTTAAAAA
The DNA here is from genome assembly GCA_030323885.1 of Branchipolynoe longqiensis. Taxonomy (NCBI): domain Eukaryota; kingdom Metazoa; phylum Annelida; class Polychaeta; order Phyllodocida; family Polynoidae; genus Branchipolynoe; species Branchipolynoe longqiensis. Next base: position 80,214,367 of record CM059197.1, on the reverse strand, counting down.
ACCCTTGGGTCGGTACAAGTGTAGGCTCGGGCTTTCTATCGACCAGCAGTGGAATGAGGAAGACCAGTCGTCTATGACTGAAATTTGCCCTGCTTAAACAACTAATGGACCAACAACAAAAAAATCGGTATTTTCCACCTAAAATCCTGTATGAAACTGTATCACATAATCATTTTTTCCCCGTTATTTAAAAAAACGTAAAATGTAGTTTATTCAGTGAGTAATGCCTTTTGTCAGCACCAGAGCACTGGCGCTGTTCAGTACAATTTGTTGGTACAAAAATGAAACCATCAGTTGCAATAATAACCACATGCAAATCCTGTTCGATAATAAAAGTATTATATATAATATAAATGAACTATTAGTTATAATAGTAACTGAATACAATTGCAGTTCAATACAAGTATAATGCATTTGGTAAATATGCATCACATGGTATTGCATGATTCTAGAATCTTATTTAAACATTTCTTTCTTCCTTTGTTTGTTTTTATCTCTTTTTTTTTCAAATTCATATACATATGTTCCGCATACCATAAAAAAGACGTGAATACAATTACATAATTTATTATTCCAACATTATATACAACAAACTAGATTACATTCACATACAACATTCATCATTGTGGCTGAACATGCAATAAACAATTGTTCCATTATACTGTACTGTTGTGGAATGCATACAAGGGAATAATGTGGTTACACATTTTTATTTTCATAAATTTAACTAAAAATCCGTTCCAAAATGGAGTATGGCCATATCACTAAAAATAACACAAAAATCCGTATCAGATACGCCATGTCTGCTAAACTAGCTCTCTATGTTTGATAACCTATTCAGTATCGTATACCAAGGTGTTCACTAAACTAGTGTACAACAGTAGCTCTCTACGTGTGATAACCTATTCAGTATCGTATTCCAAGGTGTTCACTAAACTAGTGTACAACAGTAGCACCCTGTATGTTATAACCTATTCAGTATCATATACCAAGGTGTTCACTAAACTAGTGTACAACAGTAGCTCTCTACGTGTGATAACCTATTCAGTATCGCATACCAAGGTGTTAACTAAACTAGTGTACAGCAGTAGCTCTCTATGTGTGATAACCTATTCAGTATCGCATACCAAGGTGTTCACTAAACTAGTGTACAGCAGTAGCACCCTGTATGTTATAACTTATTCAGTATCGTATACCAAGGTGTTCGCTAAATTTGTATACATGTACAACAGTAGCTCTCCATGTGTTTATAACCTATTCATTATCGTATCCCATGTTGTTCACTAAACTAGTAGGAAAACTTTAAGCATGATTGCAGTGCTTGAGTTATATTCACATGATTAAACCTTCGTAATTTTGATGCTCGTGGCCTACTCTCACGTGGATCTTGTAATATAGTTGCATATTGTTTTAGCTAAATCAAATAAATAAATTTTACTTTTAGATGCTGTTATCCCTGAAAGCTCCAGCCTGGCCCAGAGACTCTGATGGGAAGTTTCCTCACGATATAGCCGTTACAAATGGCCATAAGGACATCGCAACCTATATAGGTACAACACCGTTATCAGCTGGGTTGAACTAGCAAAGTCATCTGCCTTTGATCTAATGTCGTCTACTCTCAATCAACTTCATTGAAATATTTTTTCAGTGAAAATCGTCTGTATTCACTAAGAGAGTCGATTACTGCCTGACGTCACCACGATGAGAAAGTATGATAGCTCATTTATCATTTAGATGTAATTAGATTTATTTGTCTTGCCAGTCCTCTTCGACAGACTGGTTTGACGATTATGTTCATTTGCCATGTTGTCTATGTGTGATTAGATATCAAGATGAAGAATAACTGGTTGTTTGGCCGTCTCCACCCCCCATTTCTTTTACAGCCCTCTTTTTCTGTAATTGCTGCTTCCTCCTCTTCCCCCGGGTCAGCCTGGAGTTGACTAAGTCCCACTCCATCTCCCCATCTGCTAATTTAACCTGGTCCCGGTTCACCACCCTCATGCAGTTCCCAGGACCCACCACAGTAATTACAGCCCCCCCTGAAGTCTGTAATGATGAACCCAGGGTCAAACTGCCTGTTCAATGGACCTGGTTCATTAACTAGCAGTAAGACAGTATCCCCTACAACCAGCTGCACAGCATTAGCCCTGCTAATTGCCCTGGCTGTATTATACTGCCTACTTATGGCCCTGTTTCTCACCGCCTCCTGCAGTGCGTCTGCTAGTTCATCGATCCGCCTGGCTGCATTCGATATTATCTCACCAGTCTGCCTGTATAGCAGCTGGGACTGTGGTTTATTTGGGTGCCTGCCAAACTTCAAATAAAAAAGTGAAAACCCTGTGGGACCCAGGCATGTGCATCTGTATGCCAATAATGCATCCCCCAGATATTCCTCCCAGTCCGCCACCCTCGAGTTCACAAATTTGGCTAGCATTGATTTGAGTGTTCTGTGGAAACGCTCAATCATGCCATTCGATTGTGGGTGGTAGGGGGTGGAGTGTGTTACCTCCACACCCAATTCTTCTAAATACCCCACAATGAGCTTATTTTTTTAACTCTAGACCGTTGTCGGTCAGGAAGACTTCCGGTGCAGAATATCTGGGTATATACTCTGTAATCAGGTAATCATAGATCCCCTGTGTAGACTTGTTGGGGAAGGGTTTCACCTCGACCCAGCCTGTGCAGTGATCTATGATTGATAGCAAATACTTATTTCCCGCTCTACTCTCAGGAAATGGCCCTGTCAGATCTGCTGCCACCAACAGCCCCAGAGCCACTGGAAGTGGCATTGCATTGGGGAGCGGATAATCCCGCTTCACCCGGTTCAGGGAGCATGGTGGGAATTTAGCTATGAATTTGGCAATATCGTCTATCATGCCTGGCCACCTAAAGTGCTCCTGCACTCTCTGCAATGTTTTGGACATTGCCATGCATCCCACATCTTTATGAGCCTGCTCCACTACTTGCTCCCGGCACTTTATTGGCAACACCAATCTGGGGTAACTTTTTTTTACCCATTGGTGGGATCAGGGAATATACTAACCCATCAATCAGGATATAATCATCCTGGTCTTCCTTTGCAATCACTGCCTGTGCACTGTCAGCCTGCAGCCTGCCGATGGATTCCCTGTCTAACTTATAATACTCAAAAGGGACCATTTCCTCTATACCGGCTACCTCAACTACTGACATCTGTTCTGGCTCTTCAGCCACTTCCACTGGTCTCAACCTAGACAGCATGTCTGCCCATACATTGGTCGCCCCTGCAAAATACTGCCCATCGCTGTAAGTGGCTGTTCTTCATCTCCTTCTGAAATAGGGATTTTAGAGGTTTATGATCAGTGTAGATCACAAAGTCAGCACCATATAAATATGGCCTCAACTTTATGAGTGCAAAGATCATCGAGTATGTCTCCTTCTCAATGGTTGGGTAATTCAGCTGTGCTGAATTTAACCTCCCACTAATTAAGTGCACCGGCCTCTCTATCCCATTCTCATCCTCCTGTACCAGTATCGCAACAATACTGTAATCCAAGGCGTCCGTATAGAGCTTATATGGTTTTGTGGGATCCGGAAATTTGAGTATAACACACTCCAAAAGGAGCTGCTTCAACTCACTCCAGGCCTTTTGACACTCAGGCCCCCACTGAAATCTCATGGATTGCTTGGTCAGATGGGTCAGTGGTGCCACCACATCCGCATAATTGACCATCAGCTGCCGATAATAGTTGGCAGATCCCAACACACGACGTACTCCCTTCTTGTCAGTAGGAGGGGCCATGTCCCGGATTGCAGCAACTTTATCGGGGTCTGCTTTAAGACCCTCCGAGCACACCACAAAACCTAGTAGTTTGACCTCTCTCAGGCCAAATGAACACTTGGACTCTTTAATGACCAGGCCAGCCTCCGCTAGGGTGGCAAGGACCTCGGCCACATGAGCCCTGTGTTGTGTCTCATTTCATGAATAGATGACTGTGTCATCTAGGTAGATTAAGCATGACTTACCCAGGAACTTGGCCAGCACTGAGTTCATCACGCGTTGGAACACCGCAGGTGCAATAGTCAACCCAAACTGCATTCTTTTAAACTGAAACAGTCCCTTGTGGGTACTGATTGCAGTCTTACCCGCTGTCTGGGTGCATTCTCACCTGCCAATAGTCTGACTTTAGGTTTATTGTGGTGAAAACTTTTGCACCTGTGAGTTGGTCAAAGATGTCTTGGATTCTGGGTAGTGGCTAGGCATCGTTATGAGTCACCTCATTTAGACGCCTATAATCCCCACATAACCTAATAGAACCATCCTTTTCCGGAACAACCATTACAGGACTCGACCATGCACTGCGACTTGGTTCTATTATGTCCTCTTTCAACATCTTCTCCAATTCTTCCTCTACCATCTTCATCTTGGATAGTGTTATCCTGTATGGCCTCTGGTTGATTGGACGGGCATCTCCAGTGTCTATGGTCATTTCTACCACATCCGCAGTATTCAGGGGAGCCTCCTGGATGGGGAACACTGTGGGGAATTTCTCCCTCCAGTAATCCATCTCCGAGACTAACCCCGACATACTGGCACATGTAGCTTCTGTGCCCAGCCACCTGTGTTCCACACCATTCAGGATAATGCTCATATCCCCATATGACAGCACGGCATCACACTGCTGCATGACATCCGTCCCAATCAGGAGATCATGCTGCAACTCCCTGACCACACGGAACATTCAACTCCCACCAAGGTGACCTTCCCCACTCCCCTTGTAGGGATCATATATCCCGAGAGTGAGCGAAGCCTCAAACCCTGCCACAGTTCACCTCCCGCATATCCTCTTAATTTTAAAGCATTATATACCTTACTTTTGATCATGCTCTTACTGGCACCAGTATTGTTGAGACCTGCAAATGAAATTCCGCCAAATTCCATCTGGATGCCCCGCCTCCGATCTGATGCCCCACCTAGTTTCCCGACTGCACCGGCCCCTCTCTCCTAGGGCCCGACCTCTGCGGTGCAGTTGGCCTTACATGTGCACACCTCCGCTCATGGGCATTTGCATAATCACGGTGGTAGTTATGTGCACAATAACTACATCTCACCATATCTCTCATTTGGCCCTGGTGAGAGTGTTGTGGGGCGTTCTTAGACACTTACACTAATATTTGAGGGCAGTGCCGGTGCCGTCTGCACCACCACTGTCGACGGTGCCAGTGCGATGGCCAACTGTTCGGCATGTACTGGCCGCTCAGTGCGCTCAGCCATAAATCTCCGGAGACTTTTCAGTTCCTCCTGGATCTGCTTAAACGCAGCCATATCCACACCAGAAGCACCTGCCGACATGCCAGTGTGGCCTCCGGTGTGGGCCTCCATGGCCCCCCTCCATAGGTTCCTCCAGCCTATGGGCCCCAGTCAGTCGGCCCCCTGGCCCTTCAAGGCCCTCCTCATTTTCCCTGGCCACTGCCATGGCTGCCTCCAGGCTAACCAACCTGGACAGGCGGACAGCCAACCTGACCACAGGCTCAATCAAGGAGTCCTCAAACTTTTTGATCGCCATATCATGCACAGCCCCTGCTTGGCCAATCCCTTTTCAGGCCAAGCCCTCTGCACAGCCGTACTGTATTGCATACAGTACGCTGATCTGAGCTCGCCTCTCTCCTGTTTAAGGGTGAAAACTATATCCACCAGTGCAGTGGCTTCCCTTGCTGTCAGGAACAGCCCCACCAGGCGACCCCGGACCTCCTCCCATGTGCTCTCAGCATCATCTTCATATGCTGAGTAAATTACTTCATAGAGGTTGCCCTTTGAGTGACTGAGCGCAAATTTCACTACATCCACTCCCTTGGCTCCAACCACTCGACCTGCCCGGCCTACCTGCTCTACCAATGGTCCTCAAGGCACCCAGATCCGACCCATCCACAGTGGCGATTTGTCTACCCTGATCCCTGAGATCCCTTACGGCTCTCTCCTCCTCTTTCAGCCGATCTCTTCTCAGGGCCAGCTGCTCCTCCCTGCGGGCACTATCTCGTAGGAGCTGTGCTTTCTCCTGCTTAAGACCGACCCCAAACTCCCTAGTCTCTGTCAGGAGCCTCGACTGAGTTTCCAGCTGCCCGGCCGCATATTTGGCTATAAACCTCATCAGCATCTGCTGCTATTTGGCCAGCAGCAACCCCAGCCCCAAACCAATCTGCAAATCCATTATTGAATTCCGCTTCCGCCATGCTGGCCTATTGGAGGCCTAATTCCTCTCAACCAGTCCAGGTTGCTAGATCTGGAGGATCTAGAGTTGGACCTGCTCCTATCTCTTGGCGCCCTGTTGGCCCCACTCTGGATCCGCCTATCCAGTGTGCTAACCGATTCACTCCCATTTTACCTGTATAACATACAACCAACCTAGTTCCTACCTATTCACACAGATACACAAAAACCCACATATATACAATGTCTATGTATCCTGTATGTTGTGTGTGTGGTATGCAGTGTGTGTGTTGTGCGGCCTGAGCCCGCTTGTCCTTGAGTGTACCTGCTTTCAACAAACATATATACAAAACACATATATACACAAAGTTGACCGACCCTGTCTAGGTCGCCTCAGGTCACGTTCACAGACTTCACCCCACCCCTATAATCACACTCACACCCACACACACACAGCTCCGATGGCCTTCACCATCCCCAGGCCGGCCATAAAAGGTGAATGGAGTGTGCATTCCAGCTACCCTGACTTAGTAGCCTGGTCAAAGGAGTTCGAGCTACTAATATCCTATTAGCCACAGCCCCCTTGCCACTCCTACTGTCCTTAACTTTCCCATATTTCCTATTTTTCCAAGCATTCCCATCCTTATAACCCTTAAATTAGTCATAAGTAGCGGTACAGCAATGCCTCACCATGTCTAAACGCCTCTACACCCGAAACAATTAACAAAACCAAACGGGACCCTACCTGGTCATCGGAGACGAGTCTTCCATCATCTGTCATCTCCCCATGCCTTCCGTCATCCGATACGCGCCTTCCGTCATCATTGAGGCACCTTCTGTCATCACGGAAGCATCTACTGTCCTCAGGACTGCGTCTCCGTCATCAGGGATCGATCACCCGGCGTCACGTGTCCTTCTGTCTTTTGATGTGAGTCTCCCGTCATCTGAGACAACACTTCTGTCTCTCGAGCCATGTCTTCCGTCTTCTTAGACAATCGTCGTCATTGCCAATGAAGAATAACTGGTTGTTTGGGCGTCTCCAGTTACTCCTCTTATACTCACTACTATCAGGAGGATCCTGGCAATGGTTTGCCAGTCTCCCCCACTAAATACGAAAACACAACTCATAAGAAAGAAAGGGAGACAAGTCACGCAAGATTGACAGTGATAAGGTTGAGCTTTATTGCTACAACTCTTGTTCACCTCCTAGTGACCTGCCACACTGACTCACTTACAACCTGCTACACAGACCACGTAGCTTCTGCTTGTTCAGTCAAAATCAGTGCCTACAGCCCATTGAGCCTAAGTCCTATGGATGTTACACACAGCTCAGTGGTGAACTGCTTCCTTTGGTATCTCTAGTGTGAGTGTGTGGTCTGTCCAAGAGGGGGCACCTGTCACTCAACCCCAGGGCAGGTGGTGTCCCTAATGTATGCAGAATGGCTGGGTGTGCTTACCCAGCGGTCCTGTGGTAACAAGTAGTCGCCATACAGTTACAGTAAACAATACTCTATGCCTCTCTCCATTTGCACTCTTCCTGGTGCATGGAGAGAACATTTCTGTAATTAGTAACTGTATATTAATATCTGGACATCATACCGCAATCCCAGTCACCGTGCGTCATAACATTTACACATAGTTATTTCCATGTCACACAGCGAGTTGGCACACATTGCATCACTATTATATAACAATGGTCCCCAACTCCGTCGCCCGAGATATTGATATGATTCCAAGCTCGGCTATCATGACCGAAAGACCGTATATTTTTACAAAGAATCTGGGCGGTGTCGATATATGTCAGTCATGAGAGTTAAACATAAATTTGAGAATAAATAATGATATACGCTTTGCTGGCTTAAGCTAAGATTCCATATACGCGGTATGCGGCATGCCATTCATATTCACATTCACACCGATTGGTGAGCGATCCACTTTGCCACATTCGCGTTCGCATTCACATTCACATTCACATTCAAATTCGCATTCACATTCAGATTCACATTCGCATTCATATCTGGACATATGGAAGCACCACCGTGTGTGAATATCCTTTTCCATTTTTCTTTTGCATTCGCATTCGCATACCGCATAGTGCATACTGCATACTAGTATAACCCCGTTAAACCAAGCTCGGTTAATCCAAACTTTTTTTGGCAACCCAGCAAAATACTACCATTTATCATATAAAAACGTTGGTTAAACAAAAGTCGTTTAATCCAAATTATCAGTTAATCCAAACAAAATTGTCGGACCCCAGGCCACTTCCGGTGTCGTATCGTCAGCGGCCTGTCATCGTCAGCGCCCTGTCGTGGCTTCTGCGCATGCGCGGATTTTCGCACGTTGCGGCGATCACTGCTATTTGTTTTGTTTACACTCGGCGATTCGACGCTGATCGAGCTGCTACGTTAATATCGCTTGGAATTTAAGGTTAATTTAATTAAATTTCATTATTTGAGTATGTAATTCTGTTAAATATGATCGCATTCAATAGATTTCGGCCTAATCGGTCCCTAACACAGCCGGGTACCGTGCCTGAGCTTGTAGCCGGCGAGGGAATGGGTCTTTTGCATATGTCTTAAAATCCGCGCATGCGCAGAAGCGACGACAGGCCGCTGACGATGACAGGCCGCTGACGATACGACACCGGTACAGTTAAACCAACCTTTCATGTGGTTATAACTTGAGGTCATCTGAGACCCGACCGCCTCTTAGTCTTACACCATGCTTGTTTGGATAAGTGTTAGCAGTAGTGTGTGTGTGTGGGGGGGGGGGGGGGGAGGGGAGGGGGGGGGGAGTAGGGTGGCGAGCCTGACAGGGAAAGTGACTGTGTGTGTGGACAGTAGTGTGTGTGTGAGGGGAGGGGGGAGTCAAAGTCAAAGCTCGGTTAAACCAATGATCGGTTAGTCCAAACAAATTTCTAGGGTCCCTTCAAATTTGGTTTAATGGGGTTATACTGTATATGGAATGTTAGCTTAAACTGTCAAACTCTGTTACAGACAACTTCAAGGCACTACCTACAGACACAAGTCGAAGTGCTTGGTATCATGGCGAACTGACAAAACAGGTTGGTTGAGCAATCAAGAAGGCATTCATTGATTTGGAGAGAGTGGAATGATCAGTATGGTGCTAGCAGTAGCACCTTCAAATGTGTACAGACAAACCGTTATTGTTGTTTTGTAATGTAATTTTATTCATTAGATAATATCTTTTGTCAGCACCAGAGCACTGATCTTCTAGCCATAAGATAAAGAAGTTTATTACATTCATAGCAATTCTAGTTCAAAGTAATGGTAATTGTTGTAATGACGATGGTGTGATAATTCATACAAGTGTAGTAGTTTGCGCTGATCTCTCAGACAAGGAGCCACATAGACAGGTAGGCGTGGGTAGGGTGGTGATATCAGGGAGCCTAGGTGGTGTAATAGTTAGCGCAGTTGGCCTGCAATGCCAGAGATGTGGGTTCGATTCCCACTCTAGGCACAATATTTCCCGTAGAATGAGCTGAATGCAATGCTCTAAGCAGTACACGCGACATTCGATTTACAACGCTTGAGAGAATGTGTGAGTGCTACTGGAGAGTGCATTCCCCATGTGTACGATACCCTGCCTCTGAGGCAGGTACAACTTCCAAGTTGACGGACACGGTTGGCAAATATTTAAAAGTGCTGGCTTCCTGTGCTGAAGGTTAGGGATTTAAATTCCGGCTGAGTCACACCAGTGACGTACAAAATTGGCACGTAGCCTGGTGCTCGACATTAATAAGAATGGGCAAGAACTGGTTAGCTCAGTGTCAGGATATTGGGTCATGGTGCTGGTGACCTTGGTCAGTGGGGCAGCACTATAAACTTATATAGTTATAATAAAGTCGTAATGAGTCTGAACTACCACAGTTCGATACCCAGCCTGATATTACCTTTGATGTTGCCAGGACATAAAACTCCAACAAGCAAACATTTACATGACAACGTAGTCACAGGTAGATTACCCGCCCTGATATGACTTTACATGTTGCTAGGGCGTAAAACTAAGTAGAGACGCTGTGAAATGTGCTAGTTAGTTATCGGGGCTTGGTACCCGAAGGCGACACTAGGGGCGCCACTGGGTCGTTTCCATGCCGTTAACACTCCTGTGGATGGACATTCTCTCCACCGACCTGACCTCTGACGGTAGTGGCGAGAACTCGCATTCTGGTTAGGACTTCAGAACTAATCAGGGATGAAATATTTTTGTTTGTTGTTTTACGTCCTAGCAACATCTAAGGTCATACGCCGTGAATATGGCTTATGCTATCGACACGGCATAAAGCAACCACCAATCAATCAATCAGTCTAAGGTCATATCAGGACTGGGGGATGAAAGATCTCCATGTTTAATAAATTAGCAGATGATGTAATTTTCGGTGTCTTTTTTAATTTAAAAAAAACTAAATTAGCGCCGAGTGTACATTTGTCTAGTGCTAGTCTGAAGTCGAATAAGCGGATGAGGTCTACCAGTAACAATGCTGCCACATTATACTTTTTTGAAAGTATTATACATTTTTCAAGGAAAAACTACTTTTAATACTTTTTTCAGGTGTAGGCCCCTTAAATACATTTTTCCTGCAAAAGAATTGCCAATCTCGTAATTTAAGACTTCAGACTTAGAATTAGGAATTTGATGAGATTGAGAGATGTGCTTTGCAGGAGTGGTGTGTGTTTTAGTTAGTTAGATCATAAATATATGGAACAGTCTCCCACAAAATGTTATTGATGCCGAGTCAATAAATTCATTCAAGAATAGATTAGAAAAAGCATGGGCTGATGATCCAGGGAAATTTGACCCCTTATTCACCACATGCTACTAATTATTCCTTGTGTTGCTTATTTACTTGCACTCAAGCAAAAATGAGAGACAAAAAATAAGTGTTCACACTTCCTGTCTACCATTCGCTATTTCACTATTTCGAGTGGAACGTTTACTGAGCTCTGCTGTCAGTGACCAACTGACAGTGCACTGAACTATGCAAAACTGAGGGCTGAACAGCCACAACTCCTCACAACGCTGCATGCATCATTCCTGAAGCGTGTTAACAAGCAGCACGTGTTAGCTTAACAAGGTAAAAGATAGATACGAATCAGGGTATTTATCCTTTTTTAATACTTTTTTTAAAGACAATTTTTTTATACTTGAAAAAAGGAGAAACTTTTATACTTTATTTGGTGTAAAATCCAGAGTGGCAGCACTGGCTTACACGATTTGGTCGCGTTGCTTTTTCTTTGTGTGTGACTGTATTACCAGGCTAATTTATTTACACAAATCGTTCTTTGCGACAGAATGCGGAAAGTATCATACGCCAGCACGACTGCAAAGATGGGGTATTCCTAGTCCGGAAAAGTTTGCGTGCAAATGATCTCTACATTCTTGTGCTTAGCTGTGACCTGCGGATATACAACTACGAAATTCAAACCCAGGTAAGTTAGCAAAATGAAGTTAATAAATCAAACACCCGTCGCCAGATTCACTTAATTGGGATCCCCTCGCTTTTCATGTTTAAAATTAGTGGTTATTTCCTGGTAATTTAATAAGCACTCGACTCACAAATACAGAAGTTGTGATGCGCATTTACACAGATAGATAAATACAAACACGCACGCTCACTGACTGACTGATTGACTGACTGACCCATTGACTGATTGACTGACTGACTCATTGACTGACTCATTGACTGACTCACTGACTGATCCATTGCCTGACTCACTGATTCACTCACTGACTGATCCATTGCCTGACTCACTGATTCACTCACTGACTCACTGACGCACTGACTGACTCACTGACTGACCCATTGCCTGACTGACTGATTCACTCACTTACTGACTGACTCACTGACTGACCCATTGCCTGACTCACTGATTCACTCACTGACTCACTAACGGACTGACAGACTCACTGGCTGACCCATTGACTGATTCACTGACTGACTGTTTCACTGACTGACTGACTGTTTCACTGACTGACTCACTGACTGACTGACTGACTGACTCACTGACTGACCCACTGACTGACTGACTGACTGACCCATTGACTGACCCATTGACTGACTGACTGACCCATTGACTGACTGACTCACTGACTGACCCATTGACCCATTGACTGACTCACTGACTGACCCATTGACTGACTGAATGATTCACTGACTGACTCACTGACTGACCCATTGACTGACTGATTCACTGACTGACTCACTAACTCACTGACTGACTCACTGACTGACTCACCGAAATCCCGATTTCCCGCACGCGAGGCCCGCGCTCTACCGATTAGGCCACCGCGCCTGGTGTTACCAGATATACGCTTTGCTAATGTAATTTATTACTTTAAATGCGTTCTATTTAAACACTGATTTGGCTTGCATCAGAATGTTGATGACGTCACGTTAGAATATCACGTGGTGTTTATAAATTAATAGGGTGTCTGCATGCGATATCCATGAATGACCTTAGATGTTACCAGGACGTATAACAAAAACCAACCAGATTCAAAACACCCCTCGATTGAAGCTTTCCTCTCGGTACCCCCCCCCCCCCCCCCCCCCCCCGCACCCGCAGGACGGCATCGCCTACTTCATCGACCAGGGACCGATCTTCTCGTCGCTCGAGCACATCGTCGAGTACTACAGCGGGCGGGCGGACGGGCTGCCGACAAACCTTCGCTACGGCATCGACCCGGCGGACGGCCGGGAGGTGGCGCTGTGGGGCGCGGGCGGCAAGGTCCCGGAGCGGCCCCAGGCCGGCTCCATGGGCACCGACCTCAACGCCCGCCCCGGCCCCCCGTGCGCCGTCAACGCGCCTACTCCACGGGTCAGTGACTGTGACTCTTTTTTATTTTATCATCATTATTATTACTAGCTCCACATCAATCCCTGGACCATTGATATTGTGTTGAACTATCATTATGTATATATTCACGGTATCTGACTATATTGAAAGACCGTGTGTTTATATCTACGTTCCGGACTCTTACACGGTCCCATTTCAATATAGTGCTGCCATCTGGTGGAATCCATCTGTGCCATTATGCGGTAAACCATATAGGTGGCGCTATCTAATGGCGGAGTTAACAGTGACTCAAAATGGATGCCGCTCTGATTAAAGTGACCAAAGTTAGTAAAAACCGTCTGTGGTGACTAAGTATTTGGGTTTGAGGCTATACCCCAGTAGTGGTGATGTGAGAAGAGGGAACCAGAGAATGGCTACATGGTGATGTGTAAAGCTCCTACACAATAAAGGATAATATGAATAAGCAATGCTTAGGACCGACCCACCGATATAACTACAGCAAAGCATTAAAATTATGCTTTTTTTTTTTACTCCACTTGCGGTGTTCGATTTGAAATTCTATCAACTCGGGTGACCCGAATACAGCCGTCGTTTCCGCAGAGCAAACTATTAATATTTCATTTGTGCATCCATGTTTATTCCAAATTGTTATTTATTTCTTTTAATTTTGAATAAACTCTAAGTTTTGAACTGCACATATCGGCAAATTCAGCGGGCATTTGTTTTGATATATTATTAACCAATAGCTGTCGTCCACCCTGCTGGCTGCTGACCGAAGTTCGACGAGCGATTTCTGTTTCCGTTTGCTGGATTTGGATATACAATTTTACAAATGGCAGCGCCCATAGAGGCCTATTTCCGTTTCCGGGTGCTGGATTTTGACGAAATCCTGTGTGGGTATTGTCTATGTATATATTGTTTATGTTTATATGTATATATATGTACACATGTTAGTCATTAGCCTCCCCGTGGGTGGGTCGGTATTATGCACAGTTCCTGATGACTTGTTGGACATTACATCTGGCGACGAGCTAAGGAAAGAACCCAGGGCATAAGATATATGCAGTGATCCTGAGTTAAATGCTTGGAAATATTGAAATTAGGGTCTGTTTGTGGAACAAAACATCAACATCATGACTAATTCGCAATCAGCGTCCCACTTGCTGTATTTTGTCGAAAAACATCGCAATCAACCTGCGGCTCCAGTATCGCAAAACGCGTGTGCGTAAAACGATTTTCAAAAAGGAAATACACAAATGCACAGCAAAAGCTGAAAGTCCAGCTCCCAGATACCAATTTTCCTAAGAAAACTGCATATTATGAAGATTTTATGAAACTTTCAGAGTGATGTCCATGAGTCGGTCTTAATGTCTCTCAGCTTCAGGTTTCTCTTGATGGTATCCTTGAACCGGAGACGAGGGCGCCCTCTCTTTCTGTAACCATAAGACAGTTGAGAATAGAACCCTACCATGTAGACCCCTTCAAAAATCACACATAGGCAAGGCTCTATGGTTACCGCCACAGATGGAGACAGGATCGTGACCCGAAATGTGTCTCAATTTAAAGCTGCATAGTCCGATGAAATATCAAATTTTCAAAACCAAACTAATTATCTAGATTTGATTTTACATATCTAACTTAGATACGGATGTACTTATTAAGCATGTGTTTCTGCGTAGAAGGCAATACTGAGTCAATTTAACACAACCTGTTACTGCAGAAGTCTATGGTGTCAGAGTTTTGGCAAGCGTGCCAAAACTAATTTTTCATGTTTGCACTCAAAATATCTCAATATCTTTTAAAATAAAAGTAACTTTGAACTAATGTAAAGTAGATACAAGTGATTGATCTAATATATTTATCTCAGAAAAAATACAGAAATTCAAAACAATCGGACTATGCAACTTTAAGAAGACTGGAGTCCTATTTGGGGATAGGAGAAGACAGCGTGAAGGGGAAGAGATGGAAATAAGTGAAGAACCAGAAAACAGCACAGAGATAAGCCCAGCTGTGCCAACAGGCCCAGGAGAAATAATAACAGAGACTATGCCGTACGGTAGGCACAAAAATAAACATGCTATTAACAACCCATACATGGTGAAGCATCAGTGGAGAACGATAATGCGTGTTGGCAGCTGATTAACAGAGGAGCAGTGATCAGAACGAACCTAAAACTTAACCACTGTTTGGTATTATATATAGCTTATTATTATTATTATTATTATTATTATTATTATTATTATTGTTATTGTTATTATCATCACTATCATCATTATCATTATCATCATCATCATCATCATTATTATACATTTGGATTTTAGTATTTGAATTATGGATTCGGTAATGATGTCTGCTTTTTATTTCCTTGTTTAAAACATTTGGGGCCGGTTGCGCCCACAGGTTGCGCCCTCTATAATTCACACTTAGGCCCCTCGCCCCCAAACAAAATTGGTGATCGTCGGGTGGTGATCGTCCCAACCCGTGCCTGAAAAATCGCCGGCTGCTGGTTCTTTAAAATAAATATTTAAAAAAAAACCCAACTTGAATGGAGAGGACAGGTGGAGCAGGAAATGGAAATAGGAGTGGAGAGTGGGGTGGATGGAGTGAGAGATAGAAAGGGGAGTGGAGAGGGGGGGGGGGGAATGGACAGGGCAGTGGGAGAAAGGAATGGCGAGGGTTTTCGGGGGTGATAGGGAGGGAATTGGTAAGGAGAAGGCGCAGGGTCGAGATTTCAGCGGGAAAAAAAAGAAGAAAAGAAAAAGCTGCCTGCCCGACCCAGATTTTTATTTCAAAAGGACAATCACCAACTTTCTGTTTTCATTTGGCCTTATATTAATGTGATGATTTTATATAAGTTTCTATATTGCAGTGGTGTACAAGTTCAATATTTAGTTGATGGATTTGTTTTTCCAGCCACCGGAGCCGATTAAGCTTTCCATAGCCGACATTTGCATAGGTACGTTTACAGCTAGATAGCATTCCCTTGGCTTCTAAGTGTAATATGTATAAATATATTATCAATATTATTTTAAACATTAATATTAATAATATTATTACTATAGTTATTAATATTAATAATAATAATATTATTATTAATATTATTATTTATATGATTAATATTATTTATATGATTAATATTATTTATATGATTAATAATACTATTAATACTAACAATATAATTAATACTAACAATATTATTTTTAATAATATTAATATTAGTGGGTGCTCAGCAGAGAAAAATAAATCATTTTGTCCCACATATTAACTGTCTGCGCTTGCCCATTTCTTGAGTGAGTAAATAAATGGCTGTATTTTATTAACTTAATCGATGCTTATTAAGTAAAACCCTTGGAGCCTACATATTTAAACTGACCACATTTCTCACACATCTTTAATTTACGCCATATTTATGAGCATTTCTACAGGGGATCCCTCTCCCAGAAAAATTGGGGAAAAAGTGATGCAAAACGCTGCATTCTGGTGAATTTTGACGCAAAATATGCGTAGCCCCCCACCCCCCAAAAAAGCTAAAATGATTCTTTGACAGAAGAGTACAAATTATAAATAGAAATCAGGAGATTGGGTTAATTTTGCCATATCTTCGGGAGATCTCCCGATTTGGCTGGAGACTTGACAACTCTGCATTTCGATGTGCACAACAACATTAATTTGGCATGCTTTCACTTCAAATATCTCTCCTGTTAACCCTTTAAAATGAAAGATCAAGTTTATGTAAAGGAGATTATACCACTCAACCTAATATATTTATGAAACAAATAAAATGGCAGAAACTAAAAAATATCGGATTGTGCAACTTTAACTACAACTGACTTGATAGGCTCTACCGGTTTGCATCAGAAGATTGAGTGCTCTGCTTTCTCTTTGGTTCATAATTCACGGTGTGACCGGGCGTGGTGGCCGAATCGGTAGAGCGCTGGCCTCGCGTGCGGGAGATCGGGAGTTCGGTTCCCGGTCGAGTAAAACTTATGACTTATAAAATTGATACTTGTTGCTACCTAGCCTGCCGCTCGGCATTAATAGGATAGCACGAGGACTGGTTAGCTCAGTGTCAGTGACTGAGTGGGGTATTGGGTCATGCTGCTGGCAGCCTGATTTCCGAGTGGGACAGCACTATAAAGTCGCCATGAGTATGCGCTATCAGAAGTCGGTACCCGTCCTTATATGACCTTAGATGTTGCCAGGACGTAAAACTCCAACAACCAACGAAGCTAACTGACGGTGTTGTTCCCTCAGGCCGGGAGATCGGAGAGGGCGAGTACGGAGCTGTGTATCGGGGGACCTGGCTGTCTCACGAGAAGAAACTTGTAAGTAGCAGTATATTGGTTTAGTAAAGCTTGCTTTATTTAAAGCTGCACAGTCCGATGAAAACAAAAAATTGTCAAAACCAAAACAATTATCTAGATTTGATTCTACATGTCTAACATAGATGCTGGTGCACTTATTAAACATTTGTCGTCACATATAAGGGGATACTGAGTCAATTTAATAGAACCTGTTACTGCAGAAGCCTATGGTGTTAGAGTTTTGGCAAGCTTGAATTAATTTAGCATGTTTCCATTTCAAATATCTCAAAAGTTAGCGATTTAAAATAAAAGTTACTTCAAACTAAAGTGAGGTAGATTATAATGAACAACCTAATATGTTTATCTCAGAAAATGAGAGAAACTCAAAACCATCGGACTATGCAACTTTTATCAATGCCTCTAGAGCACATTGATTTGTATTTTATCATCGAATATTGGGCACCAAACATAAGGTCGTTCTGACATATTTCTTTGGAAGAAAACTGCTGCCGCCACATAAGCTACTCTTTCCGATAAGCAGCAAGGGGTCTTATATATGAACTTTACCACAAACAGGACAGCACATCCCACAGCATTTGATGAACCAATTGTGGGCTACTGCTTGGAATGGAAAATAGCCCAAACTGCAAATGGGTCTACAGAGAAGAATCGATCCGACGATATATTGGTTTAGGTTTCGGAATGTAGGTTGTCTCTTTTTGTATACAGGGATGAGAGATCTTCCCGATTTCGTTGATTTCGTTATTAAAGTTGCATGGTCCGATGAAACATATTTTTTTCAAAACCCCTTATATTTGATTCTATATATCCAACTTAGGTACTGGTGCATTAAAGGGACCAGATATAGGTCGCTTAGACATTACCCATACTCTGACAAATGCTCTCCAAGCATACATTTGCCAGTTTTCAGTTTATGCAACTACATATGTGGGGGGAGAGTGCTGACATTGGTTGCTTCTGTTGTGTTTTAAATAGTCCAGCAGCACTGACACTTTTAGACAACCATATAGAGAAAAAAAATGTTACAAATTGCAATCGAAAATAATAAATATAAAGTTCAAATGTTTATTTATCATAATTAGCTACTTTTTGTGTGAATAATTGATTAAATCATGTCGATTAATAGACTTTGGAAGTTGAATTGAGAGCTTTCTGTGGCTGCCATCTTGGTGGTTGTCATGGCTTCCCCTGTGTGTGGGGAACCCCTCTAGGTCATGTGATGAGGGAATCCCACCTATGATGTCATTCATACATCACAGACCTCAACTCCCCTCCCACATGTTCAGTGGCATGAACTGAACAGACTAAGCAAAGTATGTTTGGAGAGCTTTTGATGCTGGATTCGTTTGTATCTGGGTGAGGTATAGCCGGCGACTTTAACTAATGCTTTGGTACAGCATATACAGAATAATCAGTGAATTTATTACCCCATCCCTTTGGACACCTACTTTGAGACAGCCATTAGGTAGAGAGGGCACTGACCAATTAGGTCAATCTTGTGACCTCATTAGTCTGGCCCTCATTCTGGTACCATATATGGCTTTAGTCAGGTTCCAGGATATAAGGTCATTCCCCATCACGTGACCATCATGAGATGTGAATCTGGACCGCAACAACTAGACTTTTGGCAAGCTTGCCGAAATTATTTTAGGTTCTTTCAGCTCAAATTGCTCCAAAATTAGGTGTTTTTTAATCAAAGTGACTCCAGAATAATGCATATTAGGTTATGATGGTCAACCTGATACATTTATCTCATAAATGAGGGAAAAATCCGAAAGCTATCGCACTATGCAACTTTAGTAGGATAAGGCAAGGACTGGTTAGCTCAGTGTCAGGATAATGTGACTGAGTGGGATATCATGTCATGATGCCAGCAGCCTTATTTCCCAGTGAGGCAGCACTATAAAATTGCCATGAGTGCGCAGTCACAAGTCGGTACCCGTCCTGATATGACCTTAGATGTTGCCAGGACGTAAAACTCCAACAACCAACCAACTTTATTATGCAGGGATGAGAGATCTCCACGATTTCGCGGATTTCCTGATGTACAGTTAGCTCTGGTTAATCCGACAATTTTGCTTACCGACACGATTTCAGGTGTAACGGATTTCCCCAATGTTAATCAATGCTAATTACTCTGGTTAATCCGACACTCGCTTTCTGACACTGACAGTGCTTTTTTTTTTATAACAAACATGGCTATAGCTGTGGTTAATCCGCCACTTGAAATCCATCAAACATGAATTAGCACTGATATCCCATATTTAGACCTTCTTTCAGTGGCAATTCGCACACCTAATAGTGTGAATGATTGCTACGTATGTTTATCTGTAATAAATGTAGATATGTTACTTAGGTGTTATCATTATTTTAATGAACAATCACATACATGATTCAGTCACACATAAGCCAATATAGGCTTATCAAAATAACATAAATGACCACGAAATAGTCTAAATTAGTTCATCCAACAATTTGCTATCCGACATTATTTGGCATGTGACAGCATGTGTCGGATTAACCAGAGCTGACTTTACGTGTTATATGTGTCTGCCAGGTGCCAGTGGCGATCAAGACGCTGCACGTGCGTCACGCGTCTTCGCGCGATGACTTCCTGAAGGAGGCTCGGGTGATGGTGCAGTTGAACCATCAGAACATTGTGCAGCTCATCGGCGTCTGCATTCACCAGCAGAACACCTACCTGGTCAGTGCGCATTGTGTAGCCATGGATACCAACAAATATCACACACAAAAATCGCAGCTTATGTGCAAGGCGGCGCGTGTCCGGCCGGCCATGGCAGTGACTTAATGCCGATTTAAAAGATATTTTTTTTTTTTAGTAAATTCAGGGATGAAAGATCTCCATGCTTTCGCGGATTTCCGAGATTTTTTTATATTTACTGATTAACGCTAAACAGAATTCGAAGGAATTAGGATGTATATGACAACAGTTGGGTAGTTCGAATCCGTTCTTATAGTTTGCTTGCTTGTTGTTTGACTTCCTAGCAACTTCTAAGTTCATATCAGGATGGGTACTGACTTGCGACAGTTCGCACTCATGGCGACTTTATAGTGCTGCCCCAATGGGAAATCAGGCCGCCGGCACCATGACCGGATATCCCACTCTGTCACATTATCCTGACACTGAGCTAACCAGTCCTTGCCCTATCCTATTAATGCTGAGCGCCATGCTAGGAAGCGACAAGTATAAATTTTAAAGTCATTGGTTTGACTCGACCGGGAACCGACCACCCAACCTTCTGCACGCGAGGCCCGTGCTCTACCGATTAGGCCACCGCGCCTGGTTCCGTTCTTACATGACCTTAGATGTTGCTAGAACATAAAACCAAAACAACGAGTTAGGTATGGGTGATAATATGATCACAACACGGTGAGGTGAAACCGGACTTCCCGTATTTTTCCACGATTCCCGGACTGTGCAAAGTCTATGAGAGAAGATCCGCGGTTTCGTGGAAATTCTCCGCCGGTGTAATAATCTCGGCTTGTTTTCCACGTTTTGTGCTGGAGACCACTTTCATCCCTGAAAATTATAGTCAGAAAAGTTAGAAGGGATAAAGAAGATAATAACTAAAGCCGTAATCATAACTCTTCTCTCTTTCATTTCTCAATAGCTTTGAAATATAATCATAGCTTAGATATAGTATGTATTAATATTGTTTTCTTTATTACAACTGAGACCAGACGGGATGGCCCAATGAGTTGAGCGTCCGTCTCCCGTTTTGGTAGATCGTGGTCGAGTCAAACCAATGACTTAAAAATGTGTACTTGTCGCATCCTAGCCAGGTGCTCGGCATTATTAGGACAGGGCACGGATGGTTGGCTCAGTGTCAGGATAATGTAACTGCGTGGGATATTGGGTCATTGTGCTGGCAGCCTGATTTCCCAGTAGGGCAGCACTATATAGTCACTATGAGTGTGCACTGTCACAAGTCGGTACCCATCCTGATATGATCTTAGATGTTGCCAGGATGTAAAACTTCAAAAACCAACCTATTGGGGCAGCACTATAAAGTCACCATCACTGTACACTGTCACAAGTCGATACCCACCTGATATGACCTTAGATGTTGCTAGGACATAAAACAACAACAAACTTTATTGTGTGTGTTCTCAGGTACAAGAGCTGGTTCCCGTCGGCTCCCTACTGGACTACATGCTGGATTACCCAGAGCGCATCAGCGTTGATCCGAACCTGTTCCTGTGGGCGTCCCAGGTGGCGTGCGGCATGTCTTACCTGGAGGAGAAGCAGTTTGTGCACAGGGACCTCGCCGCACGCAACATCCTGCTCAAGTCGAAGACGCTCGTAAGTTACCGCTATGTATAACTTACAGCGTCATTAAAGGCCAGTTGCTCTCATACCATGTCTATTTGGTGTGGGAGGTTAAAAATCCCTTGGGTCGGTAAAAGTGTAGGCTCAGGCTTTCTATCGACCAACTGTCTAATGGTGAAAACAAGTCTATTCAGACTTATCCATGGTAGGTAGTATAAATCTTCCAAGAAAAAAAAAGTATGTCATTCTCTCAGACGCTGCCTGGTCTCGAACCATATCTTAGAAAGCCAGACCTGGGGGAACACCAGGGCCAAATGGGATGAGCACCTGCTTCCCCTGTGGTAGGCGCACTAATGACTTAAAGATTTATACTTGTCACTTCCTAGCCAGGTGCTTTATGTTATTAGGATAGGGCAAAGACTGGCTGGCTCAGTGTCAGGATAATGTGACTCTAGTGGGATATCAGGTCATGGTGCTGGCGGCCTGGTCTCCTAGTGAGGTAGCATTATGAAGTCGAGATTGAGTGCGCACTGTCACAAGTCGGTACTCATCCTGATATGACCTTAGATGTTGCCAGGATGTCAAACTCCAACAACCAACCAACCAATCATCTTCAAGTAATTCTTTCCGTACAAACCTTTATTACCACTCCTATTTTTGGGCAAGCAAATACTTCAAAAGTCGACTCTGACTTAGACGGTTGGCATAATGCCTGAGGAAAGAATTCCAGGGTCAAAGTTTGACCTGAACTTATCTGCCGGCTCGCTTAATACGCAAGTTTTTGAGGTAAAAAGAAAATTGTCGTTTAGAATTGTTATTGTTGGTTGTGGAGAGATAACAAGGAAGATCAATTCCAGGGTCTGTACGGGGCCTGGAAAGTCTTGAAAAGTCATTATCTTCATTTGCCCCATTTCGAGGGCTTGTAAATCCTTGAATTTAACCTATTTGGGGAAATTTGTATTGAAAAGCCTGGAATTCCATTAAACTGTCCCCACTGATCTAAATAAGTCTGAAATCGCCATTCACCATTGTTTTCTTCACTGAAATCCAAATGAAAATAGTCTTGAATTCCTATCAAAAACAGCCTTGAAAATATAATCATG
This sequence comes from Branchipolynoe longqiensis, assembly GCA_030323885.1. NCBI lineage: Eukaryota > Metazoa > Annelida > Polychaeta > Phyllodocida > Polynoidae > Branchipolynoe > Branchipolynoe longqiensis. The sequence goes on along the minus strand of CM059197.1, from coordinate 80,191,640 downwards.
TGATGATTATACCAACCAACCAAAACCAGAGAAGCACGTTCGATCCTTGCCTTCAAAAATGCATACAGAGCTCACCTGGTTATTCAGGCCCAAAACCTCGCACTGCAAAGATAGTATGCGACGTGCTGAACAACCCATTGACTTCTACTCTCTCTCATGCCTGCTCTCACTCTGCTAGTCTTACCCCTTGCCCATAGGCCCCCCTCCTCCCGGCCATCCACACCTTGACAAACAACTACTAACTCAATGACATAATAACATTCAAAACCCACTAACACCACTAAATAACCACATTATCAACCAGCAATGCACATGCTATAAACCACCATAGATGCATAACATTGCAATATTAAAACAGTAACCGATAATAAAACCAAACTGATATACAACCACATCATACAATTTAACGACTCGCATACTTTACTGCACACTGTGTCTTGATGCAAATACCTTGCACTATGTATAGTACTATGCTATACACGATACAGCTTAGGCTGCTGTCCCAATTTTAATGCTCAGAATGGGGTGTGCTGCACACAATGCTGCACATTCCACTTCCCCGTCCCCATGTACAAACCAACTGTGATCGCCTCAATGGCTGGAAGACCAGTGCCTTGGCGCTGAAAAAAGTATGTATTCAGACGAATCAAATATTTCCCCCCCTCCAAAAAAGCTTTGAACTAGCCTTGAATTCCATATGTTCACTTGCAATTCATCCCCACATGATACATTTTCCCTGTTCACAGGCAAAGGTTGGTGACTTTGGCCTCTCGCGAGCGATAAGCCAAGGGAACAACGACTACCAAGCATCAGTGGGAGGACGCTGGCCGATTAAATGGTGAGGACAGCCCCCCGGATAAGGCCACACTCAAGGCCCGGCCCTTTTCATCCGTATTTGTGAGCGCCAACTGTAGTCTGTGGATATAAAAATGCGGATATTGTGTTTCCTGCTTAATTGGGAATCCGATGTAGACCGGACACAGAGGTGGCAAGTAGATCAGAGTGTGAGTAGGGAGATCTGCCTAATATACAAATTGTAAATAGGGAGAAATAGCATGCATGGATGAAAGGTGAATTTAGAACAAAAGTCATACAAAATGGTGCATTCTGATGCATTTATGTGAAAAATATGCATTACAATAAATTAAAGAAAACAAAACAAGCTGGTGGGTGATTAAAAATTAAACTTCATAATAGGTTTATATTAAAGTTGCATAGTTCGATGGTTTTGAGTTTCTCTCATTTTCTGAGATAAACATATTAGGTTGTTCATTATAATCTACCTTACTTTAGTTTGAAGTAACTTATTTTAAATCACTAACTTTTGAGATATTTGAAATGGAAACATGGTAAATTAATTTTGGCAAGCTTGCCAAAACTCTATCACCATAGGCTTCTGCAGTAACAGGTTATATTAATTGACTCTATATCCCCTTATATGTGATGACAAATGTTTAATAAGTGCACCAGTATCTATGTTAGCTATGTAGAATTAAATCTAGATAATTGTTTTGGTTTTGAAAATTTTATGTTTTCATCGGACTATGCAGCTTTAACGACAGGTCACAAATGCCAAACTCTAGTAGACTTATCTGTTAAGGACTTATTAATAAATGGAGAAGAGACCACAAGGTAGAGAGTGAGTTGAGCGTCCATCTCCCGTTTTAATAGATCGTAGGATTCGAACCTATGGGTTCGAACTCTGGTCGAGTCAAACCAATGACCTAAACATTGATACTCGTCCCTTCCTAGCCAGGTGCTCGGCATTAATAGGACAAGGCAAGGACTGGTTAGCTCAGTGTCAGGATAATGTGTCTGAGTGGGATATCAGGTCATGGTGCTGGTAGCCTTGTATCCCAGTGGGGCAGCACTATAAAGTCGCCATGAGTGCGCACTGTCATAAGCCGGTACCTGTGCTGCTGTGACCTTCGGATGGTTGGTTGGTTGTTGGAGTTTGACGTTTTGGCAACATCTAAGGTCATCAGGACGGGTACCGACTTGTGACTGCGCACTCATGGCGACTTTATAGTGCTGCTCCACTGAGAAACCAGGCCCCCGTCACCATAGCCCGATATCCCCCACTCCACCACCACCACCCCAGCCACATTATCCAGACACCGAGCCAACGAGTCCTTGTCCTATCCTAATAATGCCGAGCGCCTGGCTCGGGAGCGACACGTATCACTTTTAAAGTTATTAGTTTGACTCGACCAGGGTTCGAACCGGGGGGTTCGAATCCCACGATCTACTAAAAGGGGAGACGAACGTGACCTCCGGTGTTGCTAGGATGTAAAACACCAGCCACTCAGTGAGCTAATTTGCTCTGCTGCAGGTATGCGCCCGAGTGTGTGAACTACGGCACCTTCACAAGCTGCAGCGACGTCTGGAGTTTCGGCGTCACACTATGGGAGATGTTCACCCTGGGTGACCAGCCGTACGGAGAGAAGACAGGGGCTCAGGTAGGCACACACACTTAAGGGCGCATTCCATATACGCGTAATGCGTAATGCGAATGCGAATGCGAATGCAACAAAAAATCGAAACGCCTTGAAACCTATGAGCTACATTCCATACACGCGTAATGCGTAATGCGAATGCGAATGCGTCAGAAATTCATTATCCCGATCGGTCCCTGTAGCGATCGGTGCGTAATGCGTTATGCGTCAAGCTGGATGTGAATAGAAACCTGAGTCAGAGGGGTGCTAATTGGAAACACATGGTGAGCTGGGCACCAGGGAGACATAGGGTTAGGGGAAAGCTAAAAATGCTACCATATGCACAGAAATATGAATACTTATCTATAATTTGGTTATAATAAAGGTAGGAACCCCCATGTGACATACAAAAAGTTACATAGATATACATGCAATATTTGGTCACATACAGAGCAGTATGGAGAATAATTGTTTATTTTTATTTTTTAAATATAGCCAGTCGTGCGCCACATAACGCATTACGCATTACGCGTATATGGAATGCTGGCATTCGCATAACGCGTAACGCATAACGCATTACGCGTATATGGAATGCGCCCTTTAGCGGGACACATCTGGGGCGTTCTCTACAAACTGTGTACAGGGTCATTCTCTGAAACTCATTGGCAGGTAGCCACCTACTTTACTTGCCTTGTGGCATCATTGGCAGGTCGCCACCTACTTTACTTGCCTTGTGGCATCATTGACCTTTCACAACCTACTTTACTTGCCTTGTGGCATCATTGGCAGGTGATCACGATGGTGGAGCATGGTCAGCGACTGAAGCGGCCCAAGAAGTGCAACGACGCTGTGCACGCGCAGATGAGCGGCTGCTGGGAGTACGACCCCAAGAAGCGCCCCACCTTCAAGGACCTCGAGAACTTCTTCACGAACACATACTCCTACATCCCTGGCATCAGGCGGAAGAAAGGCGCCAAGGACGCCGCCACCACCAGCTCGCCGTCCTGAGCGCCATTAACAGTGTTTGTACAGAGCCGGGTTATCTGACTTTTGTCGGATATTTACATATTTGTCGGATAAAGTGAGATTTCTGATAATTTAGCATTATTTTTGGATGAATCCGTCAGATTTTGCTTACATTTCTTGTTCAAAATTTAACTTGAATGTATTAAATTCTTTGGAATGCTAATGAAATAGGTGACTTGTGACTTTATTCAGAATATCTATTGTTAATTGTCTGACAGCTTTGTTTTTTCATATTTTAAGTACTGGAGGAAAACTAAGATTTTGGTTGCACAAAAGTACGATTTTTATTTCCGCCTTGGGACAAACACTGCATTAACTCAGCATTCAGATTCACCTCTGTGTGTGTGAGGGTGTGTGTGTGTGTTTACGAGTAAGTCAGAAGGTGCTTGCGCTATGCTTAAGGGTGTGATTTGATTATTTTGGCATATCTCCACAAATACCAGTTAAAATGTGGAAATAGGAGATGTAGGTAGAAATCCAGTCACGCCAAAGTTCTGCATAACTGAACAGGTAGCGCTTCTAATGTAGAGATTCGAGACCCATACATGTCACTATCGGTGTGATCTGATTACCATGGTGTGACTGGATGGATACCGGTTCTGTATAACTGAATAATAATAATAATAATAATAATAAACACAATAATAATAAGGAAATAATTCCCTTCCGTGCCTTTATACTCGCATAATGCGTTATACATCACATATGCATGATATAGTGCCCATGCCTTCCCCCATGCTCACAGGTAAGAACTACGAAGGTGGACATGGACATCTTTTTCTTTTTTTTCCTTTTTATCGTCTACTCTTTGGGACCATATGTTCTGTACGCACCATCACATATGCCCTGAACCCACGAATCACTAAACTAAAATAAACTCAAATTAAAATCAAAACTCGCGTTAATCAAGCAACCACTATCCTAATGAAAATAAGTATGGTAGAAGAAATTGAATGCAAACTGGGAAGGGGCATGCACTTTGCCCACCTAAACTGCCAGAGCGCATCCAACAAAATAGACATAATAAAAATGCATCTGAAAAAAGACAATCTAGATGTCCTAACACTATCAGAGACTTGGTTCACTGACAAACACCAAAATAACTACCTAAATATAAACAGATATAGGCTTGTACATAATGATAGACAGCAAAATAACACTCTAAACCAAACAAAAAAGGGTGGAGGTGTTGCCCTTTACTGCAAAGACACCAAACTGCTAGAAAATAGGAGAATAATTCATCTGAAAACATTAGCATACAGCTATAGTCAAGACAATAAACTCATGTAAATAGGAGTAGGCTAGTCTAGTAGTAAGAGTAGAAAAAATAAAACACATATATGCCAAGAAAATCCAAAAGAATTAACATAGATTACGAACCAGACCAACCAACTATCTATCTGATGCTGAAATGCAGGCAATCAAATACCTTATCAGCGGCTACTGTATGATAAGATAACACCGACACTAGAGCTGGCCAGCATTGAAAACAAGCCTGAATACCCAGGCTTATATGCTATGGACAGTATAAATACAGCCTCAATACAAACTTTTTTTTTTTAAATGCACACACACATACATACACACATAGATACACACACACATACATACACACACATACATACACACACACATACATACATATAGCTGTTCATTTCCTCTTTAAAAAAAATGAAATTTAGATGGAACAAAAAGTTGATAAGCTTAATGCTGGATGGACAAGAGCTGATTTATGCAGGTAGTATTTCTTTTGAGCAATAATTTGTGTATTTTTTAAAGTAGAGGGCTTAATGCACCTTTATTTTGCTGGTCGAATGAGAGGTTCTGTACATTTTTAATAATGTGCTCATTTTATATATTTATAACAGAACAGTATGAGCTTATTTATGTAATTATGTAGTTAAAAAAGCAACACATTTAGTGAATTGCCATTAATTATGCAAATATATAGCCTAGTAATATTCTTAAATTGTGGCCTTGAATAGTATTTAGGTGTAATCATGAAAATTCCGAAGTTTATTTTGGTACCAATATTTCATCACGTGTATCATGACGACGATAAAGAAAATACCTGTTAACAAAACAGACACTTCCAACTGGTTGGATACTGTGTCAGTTTTATAACATTGGTGTATGGTAATCACATTTTCTATTCGTTTTCACGTACCATATACCACGTTTTCACGTACCATATAGCCTGATTATGTCAACATGTTTGTTATTTATTGTTATGGTTACTCAGCAGTGTAGCTAACCTGAGTGCCAATATTTGTAATAAACTACCAGCTGAAACACGAAATGCAGAAAGCACAGCAGTTTTGAAGAAACTACTAAAAAATAATGTAATCTAGAAAAACAAATGTTTAAATGGACTAACGCAAACTATTGTGAAAGCTGGATTTTGGACTGTTTGCAATCTACAAGCAGTTACAAGCCATAAACAAGAAGCAAGAAAACCTAAATTATTACTAAAACTAAATTCAAAGGATTTAAATAAAATTGGGTTAGCGCTGCCCAGTGGTGAAAACAAGTGCTAACACACTTATCCGTTATGAGCAGGGTAAATAAATTCATCACAAAAAAACTTTTGTAGAATATATTTGATATATCTCCAATACTATATATGTGGAATGCTCTATGTACACGTATATATACATATGTATACATATGTGTATATATATTTTTTACCTCAGTACTACGCCTCTGGCTACTGGTAGCACAGGGAGAATCTTACGTAATCCCATTTTTTATCTTTCTATAATTTAATGTTGTAATCATACTATTGTTTGTAGTGCAAAATATTAATTTTGTCTCTCACCTGTCTTTAGTTGGTGATTAGGCGAGTCGCCAGGCCGCTTGGTTTCTCTAGTCGTTTGTTGTAATGTTTTGCAAACGATATAGCCGTCTTCCACAAATACACATATCTTCCCAAAATAACTTCTGCACACATTCTAAAGGCCATTAAAATACTCACATTGATTGATGTAGTCGCATTATACTAGTGTTATATTGATGTGGTACTTGCAGGTAAATATAAGAAATGTATTGTGCTAAATGCTGCAAATTGTGTATTTAACAGCTATTGTTATCACGCTTTAATACATATATACTTTACGTACCATTTCTGTGTAAATAATCTTGACTTGAAAAATGTCTCGACGACAAGTGCCTTGGTGGTGACGTAAGAATCTTTTCAGCATAATAATATCTGGTTACGCCTTGTTATATTTATTCAGTCAGACCGTTTGCGAATAAATGTATATTAATGACTGCATACTAATAAAGAATGAATACTAATGAATAGGAATCCATGCATATTATGTATAAATGTGCATACATATGGGACCAGACGGGATGACCGAATGAGTTAGAGCGTCCGTCTCCCGTGCTGGTAGATCGTGGGGTCGTGGGTTCGAACCCTGGTCGAGTCAAACCAATGACTTAAAAATTGATACTTGTTGCTTCCTAGCCAGGCGCTCGGCATTATTAGGACAGGGCAAGGACTGGCGTGCTCAGTGTCAGGATAATGTGACTGAGTGGGATACCAGGTCATGGTGCCGGCGGCCTGGTTTCCCAGTGGGACAGCACTATAAAGTCGCCATGAGTGCGCACTGTCACAAGTCGGTAGCCGTCCTGATATGACCTTAGATGTTGCTAGGACGTAAGACAACAAACAAGCATACATATGGTATATAATTACACACTATTCATTCAATGACAGACTTAAGAGGGCTTCATTTTAGTATTAGTGCACATAATTGTCTTTGGGATAACACGTTTTATACAGTTATTATGTTGTGTTCTTAATACTATTGTATATGCATAACATGAAGACAATTTTGTTTATAATATATTTGTAACTTGTTTATATACAAATGTCATGTCATGTATTTTTATACTAACAATTTAAAAGCTCAAGTGGAGCACTCACTCAACTCTGCTCATATTACGGTAAGAAGTCATTGTGTTACAATAGTTTTATTACATGTATATAGTCAGACCTGTGTTCACGGAGGATTAATATAACAAGCATTCTCATTAAATTCCTGAATAGTGTTGATAACACATTCTTTATGCTGATATCCATGGCTATATTTAGGGACCTGCTCATGTGTTTTGAAAATGGCTGGGTGAGTATAGGTGGAGACAAAGAGAGTAAACCTAAAAGTTTTTTGTTTTTTTAGAGGAGTACATACAGGAATTATTTTGGACAGTCAAGTCTGATAGTAGTTTCTGGCTTTTTGCTTTGGCTGATTACATCTGTACATGTTAAGATACTGTGATGGTCCACAGTCTTCCACACTGCCATGCACTCATGGAAGAATGCCAAGATTTAGTAACAGTACACTTCGAATTGGTTTATTCCAAAACCTATCCGCTCTCCGCGGTGTCAACAGTCAACTGACCCGCCTCCTAACGCGCCAGGTCCCACATCGCCTCGATAGGTGGGTGGGGTATGTGCTAGCCACACGCAGTAGAGGGCAGCCCAGTTGGGGCTCTGCCCAGTGGCTAGCATGCCGCCACCTAGTGTTCAGTGTAACTGCGTAGGTGTGCCGACACCGCGTGGTAGTGGAGCTCATGTACAGACTACTACATTACATTGAAATGACATCTTCTAGTGATCCACATTGCTCAAGTGTGAGTCATTGAATATACATTATCAGTGTTTGTCCAGAGTCGAGCAATAGTTCTTCCACTGCCGTTAGAGGGCGGGTTGCTAGTGGAAATATGTATATTAGGCCAAAAAGAAGCATATTCATGTTTCGGGTTGCATGGGAATTTCTTTTAGGGTCGGTAGGTAGTTTCTTTTTTTAAATTAGTTTTTTTTCCCAAACCGCACACTGCAAAAACTGCAATTCTAGTTCTCAAAACAGAATTTTTAGTTTTGTTTGTTTTTGGTTTGTTTGTTTAACGACCCCCCAGCACAAAAACAAAACTGAAATTTACACTGGTGTCACCTAATAGAGTCCTTCTCAAGCTCTGTGTAGATGAGAGTATATAAACCATTCACACAAGACCTGCTGCTGACCGTTTCATTTCTCTTTTTGAGGTCAAGGGGACCACGTAAGAGTACAATTAAAAAAAATGAAAAAAGTTCTCAAAGCAGAACAAAAATCGGGGGTTCTAACAGGGTCGGTCGGGCACCGGAAACATCAATATCTTTTTTTAGGCCTTACCCTCAGTCTTCTGGAATGTGTTTATTGACTTACAGAAACCTTAAGGTGCACAATAAAGTTTCATTGTCATTTTGATGAACGCACTTGATATTGTTGTGTAATTCATTACTTACAGATTGGTGTTGATAATTAAACACGCGAACAAGGAGCCCATGTTATGGAATTTTATTGAATCAAAAGTCATGTAAAAGGCAATGAGTAATGTCAGATCAATGTGTTTTAAGGTAAGTTCGATTCAGGCCCTCAACCCTTGCGTTTGATTGTTCGTTTTGATGGGTTGGGTGGGCGGCTGAGCTGGAGGCGTGGTCTTGGTCGTCTGACTGCCCGGTTGGTAGTGGCTGGAGCAGTGAGCTGCTCAGGTTATATAGGTGGTATGTAGGTCAGGCAGGGCGTGAGTCTCGCGAGGCGAGATCGTGACGTCAGCGTCCCGTGTGGTAGTTCTGCCTGTCTCCGGTAGGGTTTTTAGTTCGTGGGTTTGAGTTCAGATGGCGCCACCGTCGGGTCGGATGGGTGGAGGAGGGTGTGGGTCTCGCGAGGCGAGATCGTGACGTCATGGTCCCGTGTGGTAGTTCTGCTTGTCTCCGGCAGGGTTTCTAGATGGTGGGTTTGAGTTCAGATGGCGCCACCATCGGGTCGGAAGGGTGGAGGGAGGATGTGTGGGCAGGGGGAGGAGGGTAGGGCTCCTTGTGCGCGCGTAAATTATCCATGTTGGTTGCCCATCATGAACAATTAAACACGCGAACAAGGAGCCCATGTTATGGAATTTTATTGAATCAAAAGTCATGTAAAAGGCAATGAGTAATGTCAGATCAATGTGTTTTAAGGTAAGTTCGATTCAGGCCCTCAACCAAATGTGGGGAGGGCCTGTGTCGCTGCGGGGAAGGCCACGTTCGGGACGTATGCGTGAACTGCCGAGGACCGCCAGTTCCCCAGCCGCCGGACTTCGTCGATGGATGCGCCGGCCCTTGCACAGGCCTGTGCTCCTCCTCTCCGGAGGCCGTGGAGGGTGTAGTCCTCCGGGCACGGGTGGCGAGCGGCTCGGAGCGCAGCTCTGAGAGCGGCCAGGAGCGTGGGAGCGGTGAGCGGGGCCCCGTTGGGGAGCCGGAACGCCGGGTCCTGCGGGGCGGGCCGAGCGGACCTCCTGTAGGCCCGCCACGCTCGGACGGGGCAGATGGTGAGTTGCTCGTTTGGTCGGACCACGATGGAGAATTCATCACGAGCCAGTCTGGTGGTTTTGGTGGATCGGACGTGGAGGACAAGGTGGGTACCCGTATCATGGACGTCCGCGTCTTGGATGGTGTGGCCGGGGTCGTCTTTTCGGCCAGTGACGAGCGTGATTGTTTGACTCAGGCCCTCAACCAAATAAAGGAGAGGGCCTGTGTAGGTGAGATGGCTGCTTGTGTGGTGGGAGGCCTGCTTGGCGCCTCCTCTGTCCGGGGAAGGTGTGTCTTGTGCCGTGTGGTCTGGTGGTTGAGTCGATGTGAGGGGGGGGGGGGGGCCCCGCCCAGCATTAGTATGTAGGGTCGGCGTGAAGTTCCGAGGCGGCCACCTCCTTTGCCGTTCTTGTAGGGGATATGAGCTGCTTGTGGGCTCGGTCTAAGTGGGTGCGGTGAGATGTAAGGATGCGCGGCGACGGCTGGCAGCCGCATGTCGTCATGATGGGTGGAGCCGGTTGGCTGGATGGAGAGCAAGCCGGTTGGCTGTTTGGAGAGTGAGCCGGTTGGCTGTTTGGAGAGTGAGCTGGTGAGCCGGTTGGCTGTTTGGAGAGTGAGCTGGTTGGCTATACTGGAGCTGAGCGCCGGTCGTGCCGTCGTGTTGGTCGGTCGTGCCGTCGTGTTGTGGTGCAGAGGTGTGATGTGTTGCAGTGTGATGTGTTGCGGTGTGATGTGTTGCTTGGTGGTTGCAGCGGCAAGGGTGGAGCTTGTACGTCCGGCTGCGGGGAGGCAGTGGAGTGCCGAGGCGGTTGGCTGGATGGAGAGCAAGCCGGTTGGCTGTTTGGAGAGTGAGCCGGTTGGCTGTTTGGAGAGTGAGCTGGTTGGCTATACTGGAGCTGAGCGCCGGTGGTGCCGTCGTGTTGGTCGGTCGTGCCGTCGTGTTGTGACGCAGAGGTGTGATGTGTTGCGGTGTGATGTGTTGCGGTGTGATGTGTTACGGTATGAAGTGTTGCGGCAAGGGTGGAGCTTGTAGGTCCGACTGCGGGGAGGCAGTGGAGTGGTGAGCCGGTTGGCTGGATGGAGAGCAAGCCGGTTGGCTGATTGGAGAGCGAGCCGGTTGGCTGGGCTGGAGCTGAGCTGGAGGCGTGGTCTTGGTCGTCTGACTGCCCGGTTGGTAGTGGCTGGAGCATTATTATTATGGGGGTGTTCGTAACCTTACGACGGTTACAGGTTGCAGAACTGCAACATTATAGAGAGGCTCCGATAAATCGGCCCAATCTGTGGTTGAAGACTTGTCTTCGTAGAGGGGGTGTTGTGAGAGCTGGGGGCATCTCTCACGACGTGGTGAAGGCGGGGCGTTGGTGGCAGCGAATCTCTCCGTGTCGGTGTGTAGCTGTAGATGTCCAGGACCGCACGGGGCTCCTGGTGTAGGGGCTGGATCTGGTGGAACCTCACGGGGCTTCCGGCGGGACCTCACGGGGCTCCCGGTGTTGGGGCTGCATCTGGTGGGACCTCACGGGGCTCCCGGGCGGGACCTCACGGGGCTCCCGGTGTGGGGGCTGCATCTGCTGGGACCTCACGGGGCTCCCGGGTGGGACCTCACGGGGCTCCCGGCAGGACCTCACAGGGCTCCCTGCTGGGGGACCTCACGGGGCTCCCTGGTTGGGACCTCTCAGGGCTCCCTGACAGTGGTTGTTAGTCACTGTTGCTACTGTCGGTTTCAGAGTTGCCGGCGATGGGCTCGGGGCCGCCGACGATCTCGAAGGTGTGGTAGTTCTGCAAGTAAAATCTACCGAGTGGCTCCCATGAGGACTCGGAGAGTCTCTCGAGGATGGCGAGCGCAGCTCGGGTGTCGGTCAAGCTGTGTGGTGGGCCGAGGAAGTCTCGGATGGCGGTCCTATCGAAGGCCACGCATGACGCCAAGACGTGGGCGACGTAAAAGATTTTGTCACCGCAAGGACATCGCTGCAATGCAGGGGTATCAATGAACCGCCTGTATCCAGTCCTGAACCGCGTGACCGCCTCTTGCACGGATGCAGGGAGGTTTTTTGGGGACTGGTAGGAGCGCTCTGACATTTTTGTGCCAGGCCCAACTGATGGAGTATGGGTTCCTGACGGCGGTGCTGTGGAGGGAAGCCTCCCACAGGGCTTTAGTGGCTCTAGCATAGGTAGCTTTGAGTTTGGACAGGGAGTGGTCTATGACGAGGTCGACCTCCGGACGGCGGGAGCCATCCAGAGCAGCTGAGTCAGCCTGGTCATTGCCGGGAAGTCCAATGTGGGAGGGGACCCAGGTCAGCACTGTGTCGAGTTGAGCTTCGTGCCTGGCGACGATGGTGTTCTGGATCAGGGCGGCCAGAGAGTGGTTAGCTCGGTGGTCCTTGATCTTGCGGACTGCATTGAGTGAGTCAGTGACCACTATGCAGCTGCAGTGTCGCAGGTGGGTCAGTGCCTGGTGGATGGCGGCGAGCTCTGTATCGAGGGAGGAGGAATAGTCCGTGACCCTGATGAGGCGTCTAGCCTGCCCCTCTGGCAGGAAGTAGCCAGCCCCGGCTCGGCCTGTGTCAGGGTTGAGTGAGCCGTCGGTGTAAACCGTAGTGGCTAGAGGGAAGTCCTCTTTGGCCCGGGCAATGGCTTCCTGAGCCAGGGTTTTTAGGACTATGGTCGGGTAGTTGATTCGTGCTGAGCAGAGGCTGGTGAGTCTGACCTCGGCGGGTACGGAGTACCAGGGGGGTCTCGCCCGGAGGTCAGGGACGTCAGCGAGTGCCAGCCCGTGTGTTTCCTTCAGGGTGCGGATGGCCGTTTTCGCACCCCAGGAGAGGCCGAGGCGCCGTCCTGGGCCGTTTAGTAGGTAGGAGGCTGCGCTGCGGTAGAAGGTGGAGTGGCCTGCGGACAGGGCTTGGCAGAGGTGGTTTGCCAGCAGCTGTTGTCCCGCGCAGGTGGAGTGGTGGGAGGTTGGCCTCAAGGAGGAGGATCTCAACCCTGGTTGTCCTGCGAGCTCGGATGATGAGTCGCGCTGCCTGGTATTGGACTCTTTCCAGGGTGAGGAGGTTTTTGGTCAGGGTTCTACTGGCAGGCAGGCGGGTCTTGCGGCTCTCTCTGCAGTAGCCAATCCAGGTGATGGTGTTGGCTGCATAGTCGTAGAGGGCCCGCACGGTCTGTCTGTAAAAAAGGCTGAGCACCTCAGCTGGTGCTCCCCAGTTGAACCCAGAGATTCTAGTCATTAGAAGAAGTCTCTTGTTCATTCTGGAGGTGAGGTGCTTTACCAGTGGGCTCATGGAGAGTTCGTGGTCGAGCCTGACTCCGAGATAGTCGAAGGTTTCCACCCACTCGACGTCCAAGTCCCCGGCACGGAGTGGGTGGGGAGGCTGATCAGCAAACATCATCATGGCTTTGGTTTTGTCTGCGGATATTTTAAGCCCCAGCTCACAGCAGGAGCTGCTGAGTAGGAGCAGGACATCCGCCGCGAGGAGGGCCACGTCCCTTGTGCATGAGCAGACGACAGCGATGTCGTCTGCGTAGCACAGTATCTTGACGTGTTTGAGGCGCCGTGCAGCAATGCCTGTTTTTAGTCGGCCTATGAGGGCAGTGGCTGGAGCAGTGAGCTGCTCAGGTTATATAGGTGGTATGTAGGTCAGGCAGGGCGTGAGTCTCGCGAGGCGAGATCGTGACGTCAGCGTCCCGTGTGGTAGTTCTGCCTGTCTCCGGTAGGGTTTTTAGTTCGTGGGTTTGAGTTCAGATGGCGCCACCGTCGGGTCGGATGGGTGGAGGAGGGTGTGGGTCTCGCGAGGCGAGATCGTGACGTCATGGTCCCGTGTGGTAGTTCTGCTTGTCTCCGGCAGGGTTTCTAGATGGTGGGTTTGAGTTCAGATGGCGCCACCATCGGGTCGGAAGGGTGGAGGGAGGATGTGTGGGCAGGGGGAGGAGGGTAGGGCTCCTTGTGCGCGCGTAAATTATCCATGTTGGTTGCCCATCATGAACAATTCCACCTAAAGTCACACCGTATTGTTTCATTTGTTAATTTAGTCATTTGGGGCGAGGAGCGTCTGGGAGCGCCTGCACGTTACACGCGCTTACAGCCCTGGTGCGCCTGTAGTTGAATTGCTTTTCTAGATTTGTTCTCATGGTAATTTGTAGCCCATATCAGAAACACAGTGCTACCCGACTGCAGGTGCATTCAGGCACACCCAGACTAAGCACACCCAGACCGTTGGCGCACAGGGCTCCAAAATGTTCCTAAATGTCCGTGGCCATTTTGGAAAGGAAATTAGTGCCTTATTTACTCATAAGGCGGCACCAAGGTCAAAGCAGGAAACCCTATCTATCAGGGCCGGTGTTGCAGTTTCCGCGGCACACCAGTTTTGCGAGGGACACATCGCTTCTGCGCATGCATCAAAATTGAACAGCATCGTCACTAACCTTATAAATTTAATATAATGTTTTTGGGAAAGATGTTTTCTATATGTGTACCAAGCAATTTGTTTCTAGGTGGTGTGGTTTTAGAGATATTTCACTTTTGCTGTATTTTCTGCTCACGACCATTGACAATGCCTTGAGTTTGACGGCACACGCAGTGGAAGACATTAGTTTTATTCAAAATTAATAGAAATCAAGAACCCTAACCTTATAAATTTAATATAATCTGTTTGTTTAATATGTTTTCTGTATGTGTGCCCTGCGGTTTGTTTCTAGGTGGTGTAATTTGAGAGATATTTGACTTTTTCTGTATGAAGATCACTCACGTCCATCGACAATGCATTTGAATGGATGTGTCCTTCGCAAACTGGTGTGCCGCTGAAACTGCAACACCGGGTTCAGGGTACGCCTCAGAGTCGACTCCGAGACACCTCGGCAATGGCTTTTTTTGTTCCAATTTGCATTCAACGTATGCCTTGCAGTTGACGCTCCGAGACGTCATGCTTTTCGAGTAGGAGGCAAAACTGTCTCCAAAATGGCTGTGTGTGTCAGCCAATCAGAGCCCTTCTTTCAATTGCAAATGGCTGTCGGAAGTGCATGCTATGAGGTCTGCCATTTTCGAGGCACCCAAATGCTAAAACACTGTTCAGAGTAGCGAGGCATTTGGAAAGCCTCCGAGGCGTGCAGTTGAACGTGGCCCTGGTAACCATGAATCTATTGCTATACTGAGAGTAGTTGTCTCTATTTATAATGTCATAACTAATTCCTTGCGGGAGGGGGGGGGGCGGGGGGCGTGGGGGTGTTACTTCCCAGGGTTCTGGTTCTGTCGGTCCTGATATGAACTTAGATGTTGGCCTGACGTAAAACTCCAACAACCAACCCAGGGTTCTGACCTATCACGTGACTAATTATTGTGAGATTATATATAGCACCACATTGTTATTGCCTTTTGCATTATTTCATTACCAGGAGCATTATCGAACCGATGTAGTATAGTACAAAATTGTTCGTGGAAGTAACTCAGAAAAACACAAAATACTTCAGTAACAATAATCGTTGCGACCACAAACAAGGGTTGATCGCAAAAATGATCTCCATAGGAAAGCAAGAGTCAACACACTAAATGACAGGAGAAAAGCACATATCAAAATAGCAGCATTCAGGGAGACAAGGAAGCCTGGGAGGGTGCAGGTAACAAAAAAGGCAACAAGAGGTAGTGATGGCCCCAGACTGATAATAAACAGAGCCAAAAACAGGTCATATGAGAGGAGTACATGAAGGCAAGGGAATAGAAGAAAGAAGTACAGGAACAATAGAAACATCTAAAACATTAATCAAAAGAGAGCTAAATGCACTGCTAGACTAATGACAACAACAAATAAAATGAATTAAAAAAGAAAAAGAAAGAAAAATAAATAAATAGAAAATACACTGATAATTCAAACAAAGTTTTAGAGGGTATAGATGCTAGGTATGATACATACAAAAGGTAAACTTTAAACTTTAAATCAAAACCTAATGACCACTAACACAGCAAGGTGAAGACATTCAAAGAAATTAACTATTGGTAACCAAACAATTATCCGATTGTAGAATGAACAAACTGACAGAGGTTTGGGGGATGTGGGAGAATGCTTACAAACAGAGAAAGAATGCATGCAGTAGTTAGCTACACAATAACTGAATGTGATAAAAAAGAAGGGGAGTCACAAGACTATTACTGTCTAGCAGCAAAAACAAGTCATTAGACTTAACTGTTATGGGCAGCATAAATATACCCATCACACACAAAAAAGAGGTCGTAAAATGGTCGCTAAATGGTCACAAAGTGGTCCGCAGTGGTTGCTGGCATCCTTGGGACCATTTTGGTCGCAAGGAGGTTGCAGATACTGCACTAAAAACCTCCTGGCGACCAAAATGTCCACATAGAGGTTGACGACCATTGCTTTGGTCACAAGGTCACCGGTGACTGTGGGTTCTTTGGTACAAAGTGGTCGCAAGCCATAAGCCGTGTTCACACGGGCAAAATGTGAAGCGAATTAGACAAATCGAATCAGGTGAGTCGAATTAGCCGCCTGTTCACATGAGCACTACTTGGGCCGGAAGTCGATATCTGCGCATGAGCAAGTCTAGTCTGACCAAGGCCACCACGAGAGAGTGGATTTGACCTAGATATGTATTTAATGAATCGTATTGGTTTGGAACGGTCAAAACTTCTGCTGGGCAGTGAAACCCTAAAAATAAATGATGAAAAAAATATCTGTGCACAGCTAGCGGTTTAATAGACTAAATTATATAATATGCGCTTTTGATCGACCGGAAAGTAAACACACTAAGGTATCGACTGCGCATGCGTGTGAGGTGCTTAATCCGCCTCAGTGCGTCCACACGGACAAAATAAATCGATTCACAGAAATCGCCTCACGTAAACTACCTCGCTAGGTGGTTTACAGTATCCGCATCACGTGAATCGATTCAGCCCTGATCCGACTCAGACGCCCGTTCACACGAGAAATGTGAGGCGAACTAGGCAAGTCGCTTTCTACGAATCGATTTACATTGCCCGTGTGAACACGGCTATAGTGTATCTGGGGCTTAAACCTAATTCACAAAGGCTGCAAACATCTACATCTGGTGTACCAAATTCCTTACAGAAATCATTAAATATGTTGATATTAATGTACCACTCTTATTGATCTTTAAACTCTCTTGATCTCAGCTCTGCAAAAATATGATCAATTCCTGGAATATGTGTTCATAGACAACCAATATGCACAAGTTCTTAAATATATTACATGCCAAAGTGGAATTACTCCGAAAGATTCAGCTTGAGACGGATTGGTTCAGACACACACCAAACACGCGCAATAACTTCTGACCTTATGGCCGGTGCACACCTACCGTTTTTCCGCGCACACCTACCGTATACGATCTAAAACTGCCCAAAAATCGTTAGGTATGCGACCCCCTAGCACACCTACCGTTTACGATTCGCGCATAAAACTAAGTTTTTAGTGCTAAAAGCGGCCGTTTACGATTGCGATTCGCGATTCGAAAAACGAATCGGCCCGTTTTCAGTTTTAAGCGGGTCGGGTCGAGTCGCGAGTTTTAGTGCGCGAATCGTAAACGGTAGGTGTGCACCGGCCATTAGATGTTACCAGGACGCAAAGCTCCAACAAAGGAAACTACAATAACTATATTACGCATATATGTATTGTTCGAGCATTACAAAACAAGAACTAGTTGAATAAGTAATCTCGGGGGATCCGAACCCATGGGTTCGAACCCTGGTAGAGTGAAACTAATTACTTAAAAATTGACACTTGTCACTTCCTAGCCAGGTGCTCAGCATTATTAGGATAGGGCAAGGACTGGTTGGCTCAGTGTCAGGATAATGTGACTGAGTGGGATACCGATTCGTGGTGCCAGCGGCCTGATTTCCAAATGGGGCAGCACTATAAAGTTACCATGAGTGTGCACTGTCACAAGTCGGTTCCCATCCTGATATGACCTTAGATGTTGCCAGGATGTAAAACTCCAACAACCAACCTAATACTCCAACAAACCAAACTACTATAACTATACTACTACGCACGTGTGTTGCCGAAGCCATTCAAAATAAGAACGAATATAATAAGTAATCATTCCATTGCATTTCCCACCATCATATCTCTGGATACTGAACAGTACACTGCCGACTTCTCATTTGATTAGGTTTAAATATTTCATGTAGTTATTCCCAGGGGACTCTGGTGTTTGGGCAGGCTGCAGGAGCAACTCCTAAATGCCACTTCTGTTATGCTATGTACTAAATTAGGTTCAATTGGGTGCGAAGAATGGGAGTTATATTAGTGTATTTCAAGGCCAAGAAAGATACTTTTTCTGTTTCATGTATGCAGTAATTTATCCATTATTTGATTTAAGTTATATATAATATACTATCTTTTAAAATTGCAAAATCCAATGAAAGCATCACATTTCGAAACAAAATAAGTTACCTAGATTTGATCCTACTTGTCCAATTTATATACTGGTACACCTATTAAACATTTATTGCTAGATAGAAGGAACATTATATCAATTTAATAGACCATGTCACTGCTGCAAGTCATACACGTGTAATAGTCTGCACTGACCTCTCAGGCAAGCAGCCACATAGACAGGTAGGCGTGGATAGGATGATTGCATCAGGGAGCTTTGGTAGTGTAATGGTTAGCATCCTAGCCCGGGAATGGCCAGAAGTGGGGATTCGAACCTTGCTCTCGGTGCACTATTTCCCCATTTTCATCACCCACACGACGCAAACTTATGTTGTCCAGAAATCCTGTGTGCACCAACATTATTTTCAACTGTCATCCTTTAAAATAAAAGTTACTCGAAGGAAAAGTAATGTAATATAGATTATAGTAATCAACCTAATATATTTGTCTTTAACAAGAAAAAAGGACACCTACCGGATCTAGTGGCCCAATAAGTAGAGCGCAGGTTTCCATTGTGGAAGGTGGGGAGTTCAAATCCCGGCCGAGTCAAACCAATGACTTACCAAAATTGATACTTGTTGCAACCCTGTATGACGCTCGGCATTACTAGGATAGGGCAAGAACTGGTTAGCTCAGTGTCCGGATGATGTGACTGAGTGAGATATCGGGTCATGGTGCCGGTGGCGTGGTCTCCCAGTGGGTCAGCACTATAAAGTCACCACGAGTGCGTACTGTCACAAGTTGGTACCCATCCTGATATGACCATAAATGTTGCTAGGATGTAAAACCCATACAAACCAAACTATCGAAGTGTACAACTTTATTCAAGCAAAAAGTTGGTGCAAATGGGAGGGCACTCGAAATGATATTTTAATTATTCGAGTTTAATTGACCATAAACATCTGCTGAAATAATAAATCTAGAAACCGGGACGCGGTGGCCCAATCGGTAGAGCCCGTGCTTCGCGTGCGGGAGATCGGGAGGACTGGTTAGCTCAGTGTTAGGATAATGTGACTGAGTGGGATATTGGGTCATGGTGCTGGTGGCCTGATTTCCCAGTGGGGCAGCACTATAAAGTCGCCACGAGGACACTGTCAAAAGTCGGTACCCATCCTGATATGACCTCAAATGTTGCGAGGATGTAAAACTCCGACAACCAATCATCTGTAGACAATCCTAGAAAGATTAGAAACTGTTTCCAGAAGCAGTCATAGTGCCTGTTTCGGCCTTGTCTTTGATATTGGTACAGACACAGTGCTGATAACTTGGCTGTAGTTGAACCATGTTCGTCTCTCATCCTTAATGGTTCAATCTAATCGTAACGCACCAGCTCTTTCACTTAAAAGTGAAATACAGCGAAACCCCATTATAATGCGCCCCGATTTAAATTCTGGTATAATGCAATGATTCATTTTACTCAGAATTCCTTAGAGCTGCACAGTCCGATGAAAACATCAAATTTTCAAAACCAAAACAATTATCTAGATTTGATTCTATATATCTAACTTAGATAGTGCACACATTAAACATTTGTCACCACATAAAAGGGACTACTGAGGCAATTTAATATAATCTGTTACTTCAGAAGCCTATAGTGCCAGAGTTTTGGCATGCTCGCCAACATCAATTTAGTATGTTTGCACTTCAAATATCTAAAAAGTTAGCCATTTAAAATCAATGTTATGTACAACTAAAATAAGGTATAACATAACAATTAATTTATCTCAGAGAAAATTACAGAACCTGGCTCCATAGGTTTCAGCAGTAGGGTAGGGTGGGGGGCAAGACGCATCCCTTAAGGGGAAATTGCTATATTTTTGTTCAAACATGTCATATTGCTATTCTACTATCATCATATGATTGCTGTGTTATTATATTATATAATGCTCTGTTTTTCTGTTGAAAATCAAAGTTAGTAAATGTGCATTTTTCAAACAAATATTTTTATTGTAAGGGCGCTTGTCCCAGCCATGGGTCATGCCTGGGACAAGACACCGTTTAGCATGGGGCAAGAATCCCCCAGGAACGTTTGATCTCAATGTACATGAAAGGAAATCTTTAACGTTAATAGAACAAGAAACATGCACTTTAAGAAAACATTTAACATGATATTGTATCAAATAAGTGTATGTAGGCATTCTTTTGTTTAAATTTGGCACCAACGGGTGACCAAAAGTGAAAAGATGAGAAATAGCAGAAAACAATCCAAATAATAGCATAATCCATGTTCATATGAAGGATTTCATGTTGTACATATATACCAGTTGAAAAAAACTATTTCCATTTTTGATTTTGATCTTATCCAAATTGAGCAACACACCTCACCACTCATTTAATATGGGTGTTTTGCCCCACCCTATCATCAAGCACAAAACTGTCCTAATTTCTTGGAACAAATATTATCATCAACATATTGCAACACTAATTGAAAGTAGATTGATTAATGATGCATATTTAATCAATTACTCATTCATACACACTATCTTAGCATTTTCATAAAAACATTTACTGCTTCGAATATTTATATCAAATAACTGTAATAACATAAAATGCATATATTTGATTAACCGTTGATGTTTTGTGCATGTGGTTTTGTGCAGTGTTATTATTAGGTGACAGCGTTATATTGCATCAGTGGAAACCACCAGGGAGTTGATAGGGACTGAGTAAATGGCAGGGGGCGTGTTACCCCGGGGGGGGGGGGGGGTCTTGCCCCCTACCCTAACAGGTTCTATTAAATTGACTTAGTATGCTCTTCTGTGTAGCAACATATACTTAATAAGTACACCAGTGTATAAGTTTGATACGTAGGTTTTATCGAGTTCAAATCTAGATAAGTGATTTTCTTTCGAAAAGTTGATGCTTTTATCGGGCTGCAACTTAAAAGACAAAACAAATCTTGTTGCTACCTAACCTGGTGTTCGGTATTACTAGGATAGGAAAATCAGCAGTGATGTGTTTTTTTTTTAACATCCCAACAACATCTAAGGTCATATCAGGTCCGGTACCGACTTGTGAAAGTGCACACTCATGGCGACTTTATAGTGCTGCCCCACTGGGAAATCAGGCCATCAGCATCATGACCTGATATCCTACTCAGTCAAATTATCCTTTTTGTTTTGTTTGTTGCTGTTTTATGTCCTAGCAACATCTAAGGTCATATCAGGACTGGTACCGACTTGTGACATTGTGCACTCATGGCGACTTTATAGTGCTGCCCCACTCGGAGATCAGGCCACCAGCACCATGACCTGATAATATCAGTGATATCCCACTAAGTCACATTATCCTGACACTGAGCCAACCAGTCCTTGCCCTATCTTAATAATGCCGAGGGCCTGGCTAGGAAGCGACAAGTATACATTTTTAAGTGATTGGTTTGACTCGACCAGGGTTCGAACCCACAATCCCATGGGTTTGGATCCCCTGATCTCCCAAAACAGGAGACGGACATTCAACTCATTGAGCCATCCCGTCTGGCGGCACACTATCCTGACACCGAGCTAACCAGTCCTTGTCCTTTCCTATTAAAGTGGCGAGCTATACCTCGTCCGGAAAACAAACAAACTCGGAATAGTTCAGATTTGTGCCACAGGGTGGTGCATGCTTAGTACTGAACTTTTCCACTTGGTGGTGTAGAGTGACCTAGACAGCTGTTGTTGTGAAAATGGCTGGGACAGTGGAGAGAAGGGAGGGTAAAACTGAGGTATTTTCAATTTTCTTTAGAATAGTTCAAACAGGAAATATATTTGCTTTAATGTAAAGTATATGTTAGTACAATTACATTGCATAATTCAATGAGAAACACATATAGATGAAAAGCGTTTTTGTTGTTGTTGAATGTAAAAAGGTTACTCTCCCCACACATATTTGGTTCTATAAACATAAAAACTAAACAAGGTTGTGCTTGGAGAGCATTTGTCGTAGTACGGTTCCCTTCACCACGAGGTATAACTGGAGCGCCATGCTAGGAAGCGACAAGTATCAATTGTGTAAGTCATTGGTTTGATTCGACTAGAATTCGAACTCCCGACCTTCCACACGGGAAGCCTGCGCTCTACCGATTAGAAGACCAAATTTCCGTGATAAAAATGTACCCAGTCGTTGATTAATCAGCGACTGTAACAACAACTAAAAAGATGCACAAAACAATGAATTGCAAAGAAAGAAACAAATCTGCCACGTTAGAAACCAATGTCTGAGTGTGTTCGAGAGAAATGCTGGCAATGAGCGGCGCTAGTAACCCTACTTTGTGTTCAAAGAACACGCGGCCAATACTATGTAGAATAAGAACCTGACACCGAGAGGGGGGGGGGGGGGGGGGGGGGAGGTATCGATCTGTGGTAACCGCGGGTCAGCTGGTTACCCATCATGCATCATACTCACGTAAACCCGCCCGCAACACGCGACCGGCTTTTCATACAGCCGCACACCGATACAACGCGCATAACTGGCCCAGCATGGACACAGCGTGAGTAGCCGTCTCCATCCTCTATTGCGTTTTAATTTTCAGTTTGGGCCACGCCGAGTAAGCCTACGCAATGGGAAATACTGGCAGCGCAGAGACTGTGTATGTACATATGTATTATATATATCCTATTTAATATAATTATTATTATTGTTATATGTATGCTACTTACTGTTAAATGTATGCTACTTACTGTTATATGCATGCTACTTATTGTTATATGTATGCTATTTACTGTTATATGTATGCTACTTATTGTTATATGTATGCTACCTACTGTTATATGTATGCTACTTACTGTTAAATGTATGCTACTTACTGTTATATGCATGCTACTTATTGTTATATGTATGCTATTTACTGTTATATGTATGCTACTTATTGTTATATGTATGCTACCTACTGTTATATGTATGCTACTTACTGTTATATGTATGCTACTTATTGTTTTATGTATGCTACCTACTGTTATATGTATGCTACTTACTGTTATATGTATGCTACTTATTGTTATATGTATTCTACCTACTGTTATATGTATGCTACTTACTCTTATATGTATGCTACTTATTGTTATATGTATGCTACTTACTGTTATATGTATGCAACGTCCTGTTATATGTATGCTATTTACTGTCATATGTATGCTACTTACTGTTATATGGATGCTACTTATTGTTATATGTATGCTACTTACTGTTATATGTATGCTACTTACTGTTATATGTATACTACTTATTGTTATATGTATGCTATTTACTGTTATATGTATGCTACTTACTGTTATATGTATGCTAATTACTGTTATATGTATGCTACTTACTGTTATATGTATGCTATTTACTGTTATATGTATGCTACTTACTGTTATATGTATGCTAATTACTGTTATATGTATGCTACTTACTGGTATATGTATGCTACTTACTGGTATATGTATGCTACTTACTGTTATATGTATGCTACTTACTGTTATATGGATGCTATTTACTATTAATATAAATAATAATATTATGTTGGTCGGTTGATTGGAGTTTTACGTCCTGGCAACATCTAAGGTAATATCAGGATGGGTACCGACTTGTGACAGTGCATACTCATGATGACTTTATAGTGTTGCCCCAATAGGAGACCAGGCTGCCAGCACCATGACCTGATATCCCACTCAGTCAAGTTATCCTGACACTAAGCCGACCAGTCCTTGCCTTATCCTAATAATACCGAGCGGCAGGCTAGGTCGTGATAAGTATCAATTTTTAAGTCATTGGTTTGACTCAAGCAGGGTTTGAACCCGTGGGTTAGAATCCCACAATCTCCCAAAACGGGAGACGGATGCTCAACTCATTCGGTCATCCCGTCTGGTTGTTTTACCATTATGTGTACAGTATTTACGATTACAGTGAATCCCTGTTATAAGGACCCCGTATTAGCACGAATTCTGATATAACACGATGCTACATTGGACCCCGAATTCCTTTTTTCAAATTAAGAGAATTCAGTAAACTGAACCCCGATTTAGGGCGATGTTGCTGTTTTCGCGATGACATTTTATGGACCCCAATGATTGCGCTCTAATGGGGTTTCACTGTAGTTACAATTACAAATGTTATTTGAAATTACAGAATGCTATTTACTCTTCTATGCATTCCATTTACTATCTACACTATTTACTATTACAGATATATTATGTACTGTTACATGCATATTATTTACTTTTGCATACATGTTATTTTCTATTATATGCACACTATTTACTATTATATGTATATTATTTACTGTTATATGTAGGCCTATGCACATGTAGAAATAAGTATGTGTCTTCCTACAATAATCAAATATTTATGTGGAGTATTACTGAAAATATGCCTTGATAGTGGGGTACTTATATATGGCATCTACTATTATATGTATATTATTTACAATATGTACGATTCTTGCTATTATATGTAAGGCATTTACTATTACATCCCATTATTTACTATTATGTGCATACTATTTACTATTGCATGTCTACTATTAACTATTGTATTTTTTGTATTTCTATTATAATTTACATCCTAATTATTATATGCATAATTCTTACTATTGTATGTAAGGCGCTTACTATTATATGTACATTATTTACTGGTATATGTATATACTATTTACTAAATTATGCATACTATTTACTATTAATATTCTATTATTTACTACATGTATTCAGATGCATAAATAATTATATGTCTTCCTATTTGCTGAAATATTAATGCGCAATATTACCAAACACATTGCCTTTATAGTGTTGTAGTAGTCTGCACTGACCTCTCAGGCAAGGAACCACATAGCCAGGTGGGCGTGGATAGGGTGGTGACATCAATGAGCCTAGTACCTAATGTAATGGTTAGCACACTGGCCCGGAAAGCAAGAGATGTGGGTTCGATTCCCATTTTCATCACCCCCCATGACACTGTGATACTTTCTGCTCCGTCAAATACCACAAGTGCCATCAAACTCTAACAACATAGCAAATAGAATAACTCAGTAAATACATTCAGAACAATCGTGTTAAGCTAGGATTCCTTACACGCGGTATGCGTTATGCGAATGCGGCAAAAAATTTAAACGCCTTGAAGTCAATGGGCTGCAACCCTTACACGCGGTATGCGAATGCGAATGCGAATGCGAATGCGAATGCGACAACTCGATCGGTCCCTGTAGCGATCGGTCCGGCATGTGGCATGCGACACGGGGGTGCGAATAGAAAAGCATCAGTCGCATTTGTCCATTGATATAAGGCTGGAGGAGGCGACTGATAATTACGGACAGCCGGGACAAGGGTCAGGGAGGGGGGTTGTCAAGGCTGCTGAGTGGAAACATATGGTAGTGGTTGTGGTGGGGGTTCGGGTTGGTAAAAATGCTACCAGAGCCACAAAAATATGAATACTTATCTATAATTTGGTAATTATAAAGGTAGGAACCTCCATGTGCAGTACCAAGAGGTACATGGATATACATGCCATATTAGGGCATATACAGTGCAGTATGGAGTATACTTGTTTATTTTTATTTTTTAAATATAGCCAGTCATGTGCCGTCTGCCGCATGCCGCATACCGTGTAGAAGGAATCTTCCCATTCGCATACCGCATACCGCATGCTGCATGCCGCATACCGCGTAGAAGGAATCTCAGCTTAAGCTCACACACGCCAACAAGGCAGGTTGTGGTAGATCCGTCTATTCACACAATAAGCACATACAATAAGCATGTGGCTGGGCAACACCCTCTATCCAATACAAATATCAAAGAACATGTTTTATGGCTCCTGCTAATGGCCCTGTCACATTACGATGCATCGCGCAAGCACGTGGCCAACGGCTAAAATCACTTTCAAACGTCGAGATGTGTTAAACTTTTCGGTGCGGGGGAGCAAAGTTGGATGTATACATACCATATGCACAAAGTAGCAGAGCGTCTGGCCAATGTCTGTTCAACGTATGGCTAACGTGCCTCCCGGCAAAAAATGCTCGCAATATGCTCACGGTATGCTCGCAGAACGCCAGTGAATATTATATACGTAATTCGATCGCCAGAAGTACGCCTTATATGTTACATACGTCAAGACACGGTGGAGAAATGCAAAACGTACACTATACATACGTTGGATGTACGTTATCCACACGTTGTCAATATCTTGTCAATACATGGACTGTATGTTTCTGCTGGCTCTCCCTCCGACTGATGTAGGTCAATGTATGCTATGCGATGCGTCGTAGTGTGACAGGGCTATAAGTATAACACACCGACGCAATAATGTAGAGGCTCACCCGACAGTCACCCAACATTTAGTCCCGATTTCAGTGCTGGGTCGGCCCCTAGCGACATCGAACCCGTACCCTGCATTAGTTAACCCAGCATCCGCTGGATGGCAGCTCAGTGCTCGCCTCAGTTACAGCTTGCGCTATATACATGGTATATATGAGTATAGATTCTCATTAAAGGCCTCCCGGGAATCGCTGCCAACCTACGTGGACTGGTGTGTACGCCTACTTATTAGGAGGATAGGTGGCGCCATCCTTGGTATAACTGCCCCCTGGTGGGAACTAGGTGAACTCTCCATTCTCACTTCTTCCACACGTCCCACGAGCCACCTACCAGTGTACCACGAGCAGACATGGATTGTTGGTTGTTGGAGTTTTACGTCCTGGCAACATCTAAGGTAATATCAATATGGGTACAGACTTGTGACAGTGCTCACTCATGGCGACTTTATAGTGCTGCTCCACTGTGAGACCAGGCCGCCGGCCCCATGACCTGATATCCCATCTCACTCAGTCACAGTATCCTAACAGTGACACTGAGCCAACCAATCCTTGCCCTATCCTAATAACGCCAAGTGCCTGGCTAGGAAGCGACAAGTATCACTTTTTAAGTCATTGGTTTTAGTCGGCCAGGGTTCGAAACTGTGGGTTCGAGTCCCACGATCTATCAAAACGGGAGACGGACACTCATTCGGCCATCCCATCTGGTGTCCTACTAGACAAGTTGCATCTCAACCATGCCAGATTTAACCAATCACTCATATCTGTTTCATTCGTTCGTACGAGCCAGGCTCTACTCTTGTGGTTATTTAAAAAATGTAATTTTGGAATAAATCCTTCTCGGAATTGGATCCGCGACTGAATTTCTACATGAAGACACCATAAATAAATCTGTCTAGTACCTCAAACAAATATTTTACTGAAGACAATTGGTATAATCTGATGCGGTATACAGGAACATGAGTGTGATGTTTTCTCTCTCTAGATAAGTATTAATTTAGAAACAGGAATTAATATCATTGGTTTAAATTTTAAATTTGTTTATATTGATGGTTTATTTACCCTGTCCATAACATATACATTCAGTACAGAACTTGTTTGTAATGTTGAACAGCTTTAGTCATTAGTTTGTGGTTCATTGTCTTGTACGGTTTGTTAATAATTTGCAAGTATATTTATCTAAGAGGTACCTTATGGCTTCCTGGTGCATCATCCTGATATCACCTAAAATGTTGCCAGGACGTAAAACTCCAACAACCAACCAATCCTGGTCCACAATTACCATTTCTGATGGGTAATAATATGTCAACACACCGGAATCCTCTAATGGCTACGGTCTCCATTGGTTCCTGGGGTAGATCGAGTTTTATGTATACGGTTTCTGTATGCTTCAATGGATTTTTGTTTGTTTCTGATTGTGCTCGATTGTTCATTCCAGGATGTGTGCTGCCATATATATGATGCTTCTGTCATAGCTAGCCACAGTTTTAGTTATTCAATGATGTTACAGGAAGAAGAATGATGGCACAGAAGAAAGCACTGACAAAAATGAGGAGGGTGGCATTCAAATGGAGGAGACTCCCATTGAAGCAAAGGACATTAACATTACCGAGGCTTCTCACCAGTAAGCATAGTTTGTAATTCTACAAGTAGTTTCTACATTTATAGCTAGCATGCACCAGCACATAGTCACAGACTGCATCGCTTGTTTTTATTATTTAGCTTTTTTAAAGACTTAAACTTTTCTGGATATTGACGAACCTAAAAGTATACAAATTGTAAAAATGGCTGCCTGTACATTCTCCCTAGACCTATTATAAGGCACATCATATACTGCAGACTGGGTGATTGGAGTTTTAAGTCCTAGTAACATATTAAGCCATCTCAAGACTGGAACTGATTTGTGACAGCGTGCACACGGACGGATACATAGTTCTAGGATAATGTGACTGAGGTGGATATTTGATTAAAATGCATGCGAGTGGTCGGTGAGTGGATGCCAACCACTCATCATACCCCGGTCACACTTACCGACCACTCGTCGACTGCACTGGTCGCAAGGAGGTTGCAAGTGCAGCAGCTGCAGCCTCCTTTGGACCGAAGTCTCCCCAAATAGTCGGCGAGTGGTCGCCGACCACTCGCCCACCGGTCGTAAGGTGGTCATATGGTGGTCTCAAAAATGTCGCGTGACGGTCACAAGTGAACGCAGGCATAGTGTGACTGGGATATCACCTACCGATAGTCGAGTAATCGTCGAGCGGTCGGCAACCGATTGCCGACCATTGTTTCCCCTTTTTTTGTTGCTTTGGTCGCAAGGAGGTCAATGTTTTTCGTTCGGCCTTACTCAGTCAGTCACTCACGCACCCACTCCCCTGTGACCATGTGACCTTGGCCGTTTCCAGGAGTTACGATGACAACACGGAGGTGTACCGAACGGTGGGGCGACCCGCCTACATCCAAGTAGACCTGGACGCGATTACACACAACGTCAAATGTCTGAGGGAATGCGCCAGCAACCCGCACATCGGTGAGTTAGTCGTCGTCACGAAGCCCGCCTCACACTACCCGACAACCATCACTTTAGTCCCAATTTCAAGCGCAGTTTAAAATGTTAGTTGAGGTGGGTGGTGCATGTAACGGCATCAAAATCGACACGGGAATGTCGGAATTATCCTTGTGCCTAAGACGTCATTTTACTGAAGATCTACAGGCGGAACCCCCGATTACCGATCCCCAATTACCGATTCCCAAATACCGATCCTCGATTACAGATCCCCGATTCCCAAATACCGATCCGCGATTACAGATCCCCGATTCCCAAATACCGATCCCCGATTCCCAATCCCCGATTACAGATCCCCGATCAACGGAATTCAAGTAAATACCAAACCCACCTAAGACTCATCTTTTCAAAGTAGTTGCTTTTTCTGGTAAATGACCCTTAACCTTGTCTGTATGACCCTTAACCTTTTCTAACCAAATTGTAAACATATACTGTGACTTTGTTGTGCAATGCCTCTTGCTTGTTATCAGTGCCAGATTTACCTATATGCTTCACAGGCTGAAAGCCTCGAGCCTCAAAATCTAGGGGGACTCCGGCAAAAGATGCATAATATTTGTGACGCTGTCATAGTAGGCCTTCGGGAGTGGCCTCACAAGTGGAATAGCCAAGGGCCTCTCTTCATCTAAACCGGGCACTATAGATGCCTTTCAATGTTTACAAACATCGCGTATGCATGCGCAGCTTGGCTGCAGAACGACGGTACACTGCCACTGAGTTTGCCGATACGCGCAGTGCAAAATGTCGGTTTTATTCACATTTAATAGAAATGCAGAACCCTAACCTTATAAATTTAATATAATCTCTTTGTGTAATATGTTTTCTATATGTGTTCCAAGCGGTTTGTTTCTAGGTTGTGTAGTTTTAGAGATATTTAACATTTTCTGTAGGAAGATTGCTTACGGCCATTGACAATGCATTGAGTTTGTCGATACGGACAGTGCAAGACATCTATTTTATTCAAAATTAATAGAAATGCAGAAGCCTAATCATATAAATCTAATATAATCTATTCGTTAAATATGTTTTCTATATGTGTACCAAGCGGTTTGTCTCTAGGTGGTGTCTTTTTAGAGATATTTCACTTTTTCTGTAAGAAGATTGCTCACGGCCATTGACAATGCACTGAGCTTGCTGACTAGCCCGCGAAGGGCAAACACTGCATTGATTTGTGCTGTAGCAATGCTATGTCTATGCAGAGCATTTATTTTAGCAAAATTAATTTAAAAGCTTTCACCGAGTCGATTAAAAATATATTAATGCACGATTGAAGAGGAAGATCTGAAGTATTTAATTTAACTGAAGGGCAATTTTCTCTGAAAGTATTAAAAACAGAGATAATAGTGAAAGTTGGGATATTCTGAGCTCATAGCCATTGAGTTTGCAGTGACCGGATGTTGTCCTGCAGCCAAGCAGCGCGCGCACTGACCTACTGACGTCATATGAAATTGGTCAATTCAGTGTGCACTATCGCCACCATTAGGCATTGTCGGGATGGTGAAGGCGAACGCTGCTGGTCACGGCGGGGTGGCCATCGCTCTCCACCTCAAGTCGCTGGGGGTTGAGCGACTCGGGGTAGCGACGACTGAGGAAGGCTTCGAGCTGCGCAACGCAAACATCAAAGGTGGCATCCACGTGTTTGGTAGGTCACACTCATTACTTCTTTTGTAAGGGTAAAATAATCAGGCCACATCTCCAATCATAAACTTAGCTTACAGATTAAAGGTGCACAGTCCGATGCTTTTTGGGTTTTTGAGATTTTCTGAGATAAATACATTAGGTTGATCGTTTTAATGTACCTTACTTTAGTTTGAAGTAACTTTTATTTTAAGTGGGTAACTTTTGAGATATTTGAAGTGCAACCATGCTAAATTAATTTTGGCAAGCTTGCCAAAACTCTGACACCATAGCCCTCTGCAGTAAAAGGTTCGATACAATTGCCTCACTATTCCCATCTGTGTGGCGACAAATGTTTAATAAGTGCACTAGTATCGAAGGTAGATATGTAGAATCAAATTTAGATAATTATTTTGGTTTAGAAAATGTTATGTTGTCATCGGACTATGCAGCTTTAACTGATAGATCCTCCTCTGGCTGATCTAGGCCCTATTGGGCCTCTAATGCCAGCTCGTTATGGTAAAAAAGAACGTCTTTTTTCCCTCCACATATATATATATATATATATGGAGGTCGATGGAGTCCTAAAGTCATATAATTGTGGGTGTCCTCTCCAATGTCTATCCAGCCTTCTCTCAAATGCTTCCACTGTTGGCGCTTCAACCACTTTGTCCAGCAGACTGGTCCATGGATCTGTCACGGGAAAGAAAAATGAGTGTTTCCTGACCTCAAGTCTGGGCCTCTCCTTGAAATGACTCTCTCATTAGTAACTCTCTCATTAGTTACTCAAAGAGGCAGTGACATGATGAACCCCACTTCATTTAGTCACCATTATCACGATGGAGTTATATGTCCTCGAAACATCTAAGGTCATATCAGGATGGATATCGACTTCTGACAGTACACACTCATGGCAACCTTATAGTGCTGCCATACTGAGAAATCAGACTGTCAACACCATGACCTGATATCCCACTCAGTCACATTATCCTGACTCTGAGCTAACTAGTCCTAGTCATATCCTATTAATGGTGAGCGCCAAGCTAGGAAGTGACAAGTATCAATTTTGTAAGTCATTGGTTTGACTCGACAGGGAACACAACACCCGATCTCCCGCTAGAGAGCCCTGCACTCTACCGATTCGGCCACCGCCCGGTGCTGATGGAATATAGTCAACAGTTTCTGTATTTTGAAAATAACCAGCTCCCTGTGAGTTAGTTGTCTATGACGCAGTCAATGCTGAGGGTGTCGAGTCTGGCTGTGACTGTTAGAATCCTTCAGCCCTATTGACCCTGCTTCGGTAAGGGAATACTCAGCTGGAAGGTCGGGGGTTCGAATCCTGGCAGAGTCAAGCCAATGGCTTACAAAATTGATTACATGTCGCTACCTAGCCTGGGCGCTTGGCACTACTAGGACTGGTTAGTTCAGTATCAGGATAATGTTACTGAGTGGGATATCGGGTAGGTCATGGTGCTGGCGGCATCCTGAACCCCAACAAAGAATATTGGTAGTTAAGTTGATAAGGCGTTAGACTTAGACTGAAGGTCCTTGGTTGAACTCTTGCTATATCACTTTAAATTTGTTTTTATTGATGATTTATTCACCCTGTCCATATCATATAAGTCTAGGACGGAACTTGTTTCCCATGCTGAATAGCCTTTTAGTCATTAGATTTTTGTTGCTTTTTTAAAATCATTTATTATACAAATATGAGGGGGGGGGGGGACCATCTCTA
Source organism: Branchipolynoe longqiensis (assembly GCA_030323885.1). Lineage (NCBI taxonomy): Eukaryota > Metazoa > Annelida > Polychaeta > Phyllodocida > Polynoidae > Branchipolynoe > Branchipolynoe longqiensis. Next base: position 80,159,277 of record CM059197.1, on the reverse strand, counting down.
CATTAAATTGGCCACCTTACTATCTGACTGGGTGCTATGATAGTAAAGAAATACAAATGTACAAAGCATATATTTAGGCCTAATTCAAGTGTCCACTTTACTAGCCTAGTTCTGTGGCAACAGAAAAAGTGTGTATGTGTGTTATAGTTTCTGATTGGCTATGATCCAGTAGCATTAGTTTTGTGATTGGTGATGGGGAGATAACTAAATTAAATATTAGCGACACAGTACTACCACGCCCCATTGTTGTATTTAAAGCTGCATAGTCAAATAAAAACATCAATGTCTCAAATCCAAAACAATTATCTAGATTTTATTCTACATATCTAACTTACATACTAGTGCACTTATTAAGTATTTGTCGCCACATAGAAGGGAATACTGAGTCAATTTAATAGAAGCTGTGACTGCAGCAGTCTATGGCATCTATAGAGTTTTAGTGTGCTTGCCACAATTAATTCGCATGATTGCATTTCAAATATCTCAAAAGTTAGCCATTTAGAAATAAGTTACTCCAAACTAAAGTAAGGTAGATTACAGCAATCAACCTAATAGACCTATTTCAGTGTTTACAAACATTGTGTATGCGCGCGCAGCTCGGCTGCAGAACGAAGGCACACTGCCACGGGGTTTGTCGGTACGCGCAGTGCAAAACGTCAGTTTTAGTCAAAATTAATAGAAATCCAGAACCCTAACCTTATAAATTTAATATAATCTTGTTGGTAAACATGTTTTCTATGTGTATTCCAATCAGTTTGTTTCTAGGTTGTGTGATTTTAGAGATATTTAACTTTTACTGCATGAAGATTGCTCATGGCCATTGACAATGCATTGACAGATTAAGTTTGCCGTACGCGCAGTGCAAAACGTCAGTTTTATTCAAAATTAATTGAAATCCAGAACCCTAACCATATCAATTTAATATAATATTTTTGGTAAACATGTTTTCTATGTGTATTCCAATCAATTTGTTTCTAGGTTGTGTGGTTTTAGAGATATTTCACTTTTTCTGTAAGAAGATTGCTTACGACCATTGACAATGCACTGAGTTTGCTGACTAGCCCGCGAAGGGTAAACACTGCATTGATTTGTGCTGCAGCAATGCTATGTCTATGCAGAGCATTTATTTTAGCAAAATTAATTTAAAAGCTTTCACTGAGTCGATTAAAAATATTAATGTGCGATTGAAGAGGAAGATCTGAAGTATTTAATTTAACTTAAGAGCAATTTTCTCTGAAAGTATTAAAAACAGAGATAATAGTGAAAGTTGGGATATTCTGAGCTCATAGCCATTGAGTTTGCAGTGACCGGATGTTGTCCTGCAGCCAAGCAGCGCATGCACTGACCTAAATACAGGTACTGACGTCATAGGAAATTGGTCAATATATTTATCTCTGAAAATGAGAGAAACTGAAAACCATCGGACTATGCAGCTTTAAAGGAAAGGAACAACAGAGGAGAGCTACAGCCTGCACACTAAACACCAGCCTTCAAATTCACAACAACATTCCTTTTTTTTCCTACAATTGTTCAATATTAAGCAGTTAGTGACCGATATGGGACTGGTGTGTTTTAGGCAACCTACAGGGATGGGAGATGGACACTTGTCTGAACTACGCCCTCATCGCCACAGTGTCCACCTTTGAGGCCGTCATAGGGATGGCCAAGGCGCTCAAGCGGCTCACCAAGGAACAGATCAACAGCTACAAGCTCAAGTAGGCCGGAAGCTAGAGATGGATCTAGATATGGCAAACCGGGCTCGCTGGCCGAATCGGTAGAGCAGAGGCCTCGCGTGCGGGAGACCAGGAGTTCGGTTCCTGGTCAAGCCAAACCGATAACTTATAACATTGATACTTGTCGCTTCCTAGCCAGGCGCTCGGCGTTATTAGGATAGGGTAAGGATTGGTTCGCCCAGTGTCAGGATAATATGACTGAGTGGGATATTGTGTCATGGTGCCGGCGGCCTGATTTCCAAGATAGGCCAATGTCACGTTGGATGGTTGGTTGTTGAAGTTTTGCGTCCTGGCAACATCTATGGTCATATCAAGACGGGTGCTGACTTGTGACAGTGCGTACTCATGGCGACTTTATTGTGCAGCCCCACTGGGAGACCAGGCTGCCGGCACCATGACCTGATATCCCTCTCAATCACATTATCCTGACACTGAACCAACCAGTCCTTGCCTTATCCTAATAATGCCGAGCACCAGGCTAGAAAGTAACAAATATAAATTTTTATGTCATTGGTTTGACTCGTCTAGGGTTCGAACCCGTGGGTTCGAATCCCACAAACTACCGACGCGGGAGATGGACGCTCAACTCATTTGGTCATCCCGTCTGGTTTAAGCTGCAGAGTCCGATGAAAACATCAAATTTTGAAAACCTAATTAATTATCTTGATTTGATTCTACATATCTAACTTAGATACTGATGCCCTTATTAAGCATTTGTTTCTGCGTAGAAGGCAATACTGAGTCAATTTAACAGAACCTGTTACTGCAGAGAAGTCTATGGTGTCAGACTTTTGGCAAGCATTCCAAAACTAATTTTCCATGTTTGACCTCAAAATATCTAAAAAGTTTACCATTTAAAATAAAAGTAACTTTGAACTAATATAAAGTAGATACTAGTAACCGATCTCCTATATTTATCTCAGAAAAAATCATGATCATGCTGTCGGTCGTGATGCGACTAAGACTGCTTTCATTACTTGCCTGCTGCTCTCCTGTGCGGTTGTACATTTCATGAAAGCTTCCTGCAAAAGTGTTGAAGTGCTGCTGGCTTTTGCAAGTTACCAGCGTCAGTCACTCTTTCAGGGAGCAAATAGAGGTTTCACACCGGCAAGAACATGTCCAGACAGGCGCAAAACTATTTGTCCCTGCAGTGGCTGGTCGGGAGATGTTGGGAGTTCCATACATCAACCGCCCTTGATGCTGCCACTGTGACATGGTTTTCTGTTTAGGGTTTGCTCCCTTAGCCTTCGGTTCTGTCAAGAACCTGTACCACAAGGCAGTGGTTTACAACTCTGCAGGGCAGGGGTGTCAAACACCCTGACGTATTGCAAATTCTAAACCATCGGACTACGGAACTTTAAATCACGTTGGAAGCACGAGTTGTTGTCTGATCACCCAAGTTAAAGCTGCATAGTCCGATGAAAGCATCAACTTTTCTCAATGAAGCTAATTGCCTAGATTCGCTCCTACAACTCCACATCAGCTATAACTAAGTACACTCATTAAAGCTGCATAGTCCGATGAAAATATCAAATTTTCAAAACCAAAACAATTATCTAGATCTGAGTCTACATATCTAACTTAGATGCTGGGTTACTTATTAAACATATTGTATATGCTAAGTCTCGAATCTGTGGCTGTGCAGGCAGGCTACGGTGAAATCAATACAGACAAAGAGAAAGGAAGAGTATAAAGCATAAAGAAGAAGAGAGAGTCAAGCCCTCTGGTTTGTTATTTATATGGTTACATGGGTTCATTGTAGAGTATCACCTCACCCCTTTCCCCCAATGGGAAACAAGCATTCTTGGCCCTACCAATAGGGATCCAGCATTCCTGGTCCCCATGGATACTAGTGGTCTGCCCACCAACACAAGCTGTATGGCCCCATGGCCACCACCAACCTTAACCTTTGAGTGTGGTGATCACTATCCCAGCAGAGGGGGTAGGCCCTGAGTGCACTCACACCCAGACCTACCAGCACCACTATGTCTATTTACATCCCACTCAGGCACCACCAGCACATACATATATATATATATATATATATATATATATATACATACATACATGCGCCTGGTCATGCACACCGATCAGTCATAGAACATTTGCATTCCCCCTATGCCGTATATCGGAATATTTTACAATATGTTGTCACAGGGAATACTAAGGCAATTTAATAGAATATATTTCTCCAGAAGCTTATAGGTGTCAGAGTTTTCGGATGCTTGCCAACATCAATTTTTGCCCCTGAATGCTTCATATGGATATGGTTGTATCCTATTTTCTGTATTTATTACGTTACCATTAATTATGATGTCTGGACTGCAGACAGACTGGGATCACGCTGGGTACAGTGCACATACAGGTGGACACGGGGATGGCCCTCCATGGATGTCAGCCCCAGGAGGTGCCAGATCTAATAAAGGTAACCGGCAAGTTTGCACATCTCCTACTGCTATTCCAAGTGCGTGTGTGTGTGTGGGGGGGGGGGGGGGGGCACTGTATTCATGTCTGTGCAGATTCGTGCTGCCACTCATAGAACAGAAATTCTGCAGAAACGCCCAATTCAGACAACATTTAGTGCATTTTATATTAATTATAACAGCCACACCGATCCATTATTTAAGCGGTCTAGAATTGTTGAAGATGTCAAAGACAATATAAGGAGGAAGTGTTATTATTTATGGATGATTTTGTGCAAAACAGAATGCCAATGTCATTTTCAAATCTGTGTTGCTATTTTTGTTGTTGGTCCATTAGTTGTTTAAGCAGGGGAAATTTCAGTCATAGACGACTGGTCTTCCTCATTCCACTGCTGGTCGATAGAAAGCCTGAGCCTACACTTTTACCGACCCAAGGGATTTTTAACCTCCCACACCACATAGACATGGTATGAGAGCAACCGGCCTTTGATGACGCTGTAAGTTATACACAGCGGTGGAAATCCAAATTGGCAGAGCTGGGGGCATGGGGAATCGAACCGCCGACCCTATAATCGTGATACCAATGGCTTAAATGAAACTAGACAAGTAGACTTATTTTATGAAGTGGCTACGCAGTCAAAGTTCTTTTTGACAAACTCCCATTATACGCAAGTCCCACTTTATGGAACGTGTGGTGCCCTGTCATTGAGGTGAGCGTCTCATGATCATGTTTTAAACATAATATAAAATCTGTACTGTTATAGGGTTAACTGAATATGCAGATACAGTAATCTGTAACAACAAATTGTGTTCTGATGGCTACCCTCGGCCATATAGAACCAATGAATCATTATTCATTGGGTATATATGGCCCAGGGTAATATTTACAATTTAAACCACATAATTTGTCTATCGATGAACATGTCCTGATTTAATAGTATCTTTTTCTAACATATGTTTGCTTCCTTAAAGAACAGTCTAAGTAGTAGTCTGTCGGTTATTTGTGTATCAGCTCTTGTGTTCATGATTTTGTATTACATATTATTTGTATATAAGGGACAGTGGGAAGACAACCATTAACGGTTACACTGTTCCTACAATTTCTATTGTCAACAAAGCCTATAAGCAAGTTTTCACTTTCCGCTGAACTGATTGCGTGTATACAGAGTTTTGGCAAGCAGAAGCAATGTCAATGTTAAAATTGCACAGACAGATAAAAACATTACATTTTCAAAGGCAAAATATTCATTTGGATTAAACCTACATATCCAACTTAGAATCAGGTGCACTTATTAAGTATTTGGTGCTACATAGACGGGCTGGCTCTATGTAGCACCAAATGGTTGCTGGGTGCCTGGCCATGCCGGCATACAAGGAAACAAACGAGCTGATGGGGCTGCGAAGAAGGCCCTGAACTGTGATCTTGAACCGTGTCTGATCCCTCACTCTGATCTGAAAGCACTAATAGCCACCCACATAAAATCCAAATGGCAACATGAGTGGGATGAAAACATTATTAAACTTAAAGAAATTGAACCATCTGTGGGAAAGCCACCACAGACTCATGCGGGAGGTCGGCGGGACCAAGTGGTCCTTAGCCGCTGCCATATTGGCCACTCATGGCTTACACATGCTTTTCTGCTCAAGGGGGAACCTCCCCCTGAATGTATTGGGTGTCAGTCCCCGCTGACACTCAAACACATTTGACTAAGTTGCGTTGATTTTTTGGCCCTGCGCCAACAGTTCTACACTGCAGACAGTATGCATGACCTTTTTACTAAGGTAAAACAGGAAAACATTTGAGCCTTTTTGAGGGCAGCTGGACTGTACCACCTCATATAGTTTACTAAATAGATTCTATCAATTATTAATAAAACTTGTCTTTTTCTATGGGAATTTGTTTCCCTTGACCACAAATATATGATTGTGAGCTGTCTAATTTAATGAGTGTATATCGGCACATAATTGATTGTCTGCTTTTACATGTAAAAGCGATGGTTTGAACAAAAAACCTACATTTCTCGCCGTGAATATGGCCTATGCTGCCGATACGGCGTAAAGCAACCACCAATCAATCAATCAACATAGACAGGCATGCTGAGTCTATTTAATTGAATCTCTTACTGCTGAAGCCTGTGGGGTCAGATTTTTGACAAGCATGCCAAAGTTAACTTAACATGTTTAACACTAAAATTATCTCCTAAGTTAGTCATTTTAAGGCGAAGTTTCTTCAAACTAAAGTAAGGTAGATTCTAATGATCAGCCCAGTATATCTATCTCAGAAAATGACAGAAACTCAAAACCATTGGATTATGTAATTTTAGTCACCCTTTATTTCAGCTAAAAAGTAAAGCTTGTTTTATTTAATGACGCCTCTGGAGTACATTGGTTTTTATCATCAGCTATTGGATGTCAAACATATGGTCATTCTGACAAATTTCTTTGGAAGAAACCCACTGCCGGCATATAGGCTACTCTTTCCGATAAGCAGTAAGGGGTCTTTTATATGCACTTTCCCACAGGCAGGAAAACACATACTGCAGCCTTTGATGAACCAGTTGTGGACCACTGGTTCCTTTATTTCAGCTGTGCACAGACCTAGAGATCCCGATAGAAGGCATCTTCACCCACTGCATTAACAACGAGGATGAAGAGTTCACAAAGAAACAGATGAACTTGTTCAACGCCATTATCGAGCCATATCGGTAAGCAAAAGCAGACGTGCACACATGCGCATACACATGGTTGGTTGTTGGAGTTTCACATCCTGGCAACGCCTAGGGTCATATCAAGATGGGTACCGACTTGTGACAATGCACACTCATGGTGGCTTTATAGGGCTGCCCCACTGAGAGACCAGGCCGCCAGCACCATCACCACTCAGTCATATCATCCTGACACTGAGCCAATCAGTCTTTGCCCTATCCTATTAATGCCGAGCACCAGGCTAGGAAGTGACAGGTATAAATGTTTATGTCATTGGTTTGACTCAACCAGTGTTCGAATCCATGGGTTTGAATCCCACAATCTACCAAAATGGGAGATGGACGCTCAACTCATTCGGCCATGCCGTTCTGATCCGTTAGCCATGTAAAATAAAAGTTACTTCAAACTAAAGTCATCATCATCATCATGCTGTCGGTCGCGATGTGACAAAGACTGCTTTCATTATTTCATGAAAGCTGCCTGCAAAAGTGTTGAAGTGCTGCTGCCTTTTGCAAGTTACCAGTGGCACTCTCTTTGGGAGCAAATAGAGGTCTCACACTGGCAAGAACATGTCCAGACAGGCGCAAAACTATTTGTCCCTGCAGTGGCTGGTCGGGAGATGTTGGGAGTTCCATACATCAACCGCCCTTGATGCTGCCACAGTGACATGGTTTTCTCTTCAGGGTTTGCTCCCTTAGCCTTCGGTTCTGTCAAGAACCTCTACCACAAGGCAGTGGTTTACAACTCTGCAGGTCAGGGGCATCAAACTCCCTGAGCTATTGCAATACCTGCATAACTCAAACTAAAGTAAAGTAGATTAAAATGATAAACATAATGTATTTATCTCAGAATATTTTAGAAACTCAAAACCACCGGGCTATGCAACTTTAAGTGAATTGTATTGTGACTTTGCAGGGACCGGGAGCTGCTGTTCCACTTTGCCAACACTGGCTGCATTCTGGATGGTGTCGGGACAGACTTCCACATGATGCGCGTTGGGAGAGGCTTGTTTGGCCTGGCTGCACGCAAGTATTGAATACATCACTTTCGGGTTCGTCAGCTGACAACTGGGCCACACGTCACAACCAGTAATTTGTAGTGGAATATTATATAGTGATGTGGTAATAGTGACTACACAGTACTGGACCTCTAGATAATAGTTGGTTGTTTGTTGGAGTTTTACATCCTGGAAACATCTAAGGTCATATCAGTACGGGGACCGACTTGTGACAGTGCACACTCATGGCGACTTTATAGTGCTGCCCCACTGGAAAATCAGGCCGCCATATCCCACTCAGTCACATTATCCTGACACAGAGTTCATCAGTCATTACCCTATCCTATTAATGGCGAGTGCCAGGCTAAGATGTGACAAGTATCAATTTGATAAGTCATTGGTTTGACTCGACCAAGAACCGAACTCCCGATTCGGCCACCGCGCCCGTACTCTACATAATGTAATTCTGATCTGATAGATGTTGCGAGGATGTAAAACACCAACAAACTGTTTCACAAACTAATACAAGCGCTCCTCTACTTATGAAGATTCTAGTTACAAACGTTTAAAGATAGGAACAGATCATCTTTAACAGATTCCTTTTTTAGGACTGTTGCTGTTCTATTTTCACACATCTCTCACAAACTGCTCACCACAAACCTATATCCACCACCTTTATATAACCAAAGACAGTGTACGACAAGACGCACAACTCAGCGCTTTCCCATGAAATACAGATGGAGTGCTGCCACCCAATGGCAAACAAGGCAATTGGACAGGTCACCATACCCAGCCTCACTGGTGTACCATTGAAACAAGGGGACAGGTTCCCTAACCCCCCCTTGACTGTTGTACCACCAAAGACAATACACCACAACAATAGTGTATTATCTCCTAATATTAATAATGAAAATAATATTATTATTTATGGTGTACTGAAAAGAAATAACCAATGAATCGGTGAAGAAACACAACTAGTATGCGAGACGAGCGGGAGATATATACCCTGTGTAAATATCACATTTTATTTGCCATTTAATGTGCACTTTGTTTGCCGTGGGATGGCGCCACTGCATGATTATTTCAGATTCCTTCAGATTATTTCAGATTAATTCCTCTATGAAAGTTCTGAGTGGCACACCTTGTCGTGCATTGTCTTTGACATAACCCTTGACTATGTTATATATTATATATATATATCACATATATATAGCTACATAAATGTATACAACATGGTGTCCAGTGGGAGACGCCGAGAAGTTCCAGGCCAAGGGCCTCAGGCCAGCAGCGTCCCTGCATGTGCAGGCCTCCATGGTGATGCGGCTGAAACCAGGCACCCGCCTGAGTTACCATGGCAACCACGTCTGTGAAGAGGAGCAGTGGTTGGCAACACTTCCGGTCGGGCATGGCGATCTCCTCGCGGACGGACTCAGTGAGAAGGCGGTGGTGATTCGTCGGTGGACAGGTGGGTGCTAACGGTATCCCTTCTTAGGCTGTGTATCCATAGACTGTTCCATTGTAGCGTGTTCCTTTGTGACGCGCCACACAAACAATGAACCTGTGTTTTGCTTAGTGGCCATTCGCATAGTTTGGACCCAGGGACCGTATGGCCTTGTGCACGGCACATCTGATGTACTGACCGGCAACATAGAGAATGAACATGTTCATTATCGGTGTACGCTCGTCACAAGGTTACAAGCGAACTCGGAACAAGGGAACATGCCCAAAGGGAAGTCTATGGATACACAGCCTTTAGATGCTATCAACTCGACATGCCGTTTCAGTATTGACATTAAAGGTGCGTGGTATAGGGGTAATTCCCTGAAACTGGGCACTAATGTGTCATGGAAACCAAAAGTGAAAACCTTCCAAATAATAGCAGAAAACATTCCAAATAATAGCAGAATCCATGTTCCTATGAAGGTTTATATGTTGTGCATATGTCAGAGATGAAAAAAAGCTATTTCACTCTTTGATTTTTATTTTATACAAATTGAGCAATATTAAGATATAATACACTATAATTGTTGTACATTGTGTTTGATGGTACAGCAGTCATGGTGGGCTAGGGAACCTGTCCCCTTGTTTCAATGGTACAGCAGTCAGACTGGGCTAGGGGACCTGTTGAATTGCTTTGTTTGCCATTGGGTGGCAGCACTGCATCTGTATTTCATGGCAAAGCGCTGAGTGGCGTGTCTCATCATACATTGTCTTCGATATTATAGCATACTTCAACAGTTGTTTGTTGTTGTTGTTTTACGTCCTAGCAACATCTAAAGTCATATCAGGACGGGGATACTTCAACAGTAGCATGGCTGTTACCTTTGTAATTATTTTAAATGTTTGACCCAAATACCAATTATGATTTTGCATGTGGAATAAAAAAAAGTATTTAAAAAAAGCATGTGTACATAATTCATGACACTGAGCCAACCAATCCCCTAGTGATAGTGCAAGTACTGGTTGGCTCAGTGTCAGGATAATGTGACTGAGTGGGATATCAGCTAAATTAATTTTGGCAAGCTTGTCAAAAATCTGACCCCATAGGCTTCTGCAGTAACAGGTTCTATTCAATTGCCTCAGTATTCCTTTCTGTGTGGTGACAAATGTTTAATAAGTGCACCAGTATCTAAGTTAGATATGTAGAATCAAATTTAGATAATTGTTTTGGTTTTGAAAATTTGATATTTTCATCGGACTATGCAGCTTTAATAATATCAGAATTTGCGTTAAATCGAGGAGCTTTATAGGGGGGTTTCACAGTCCTATTTTAAATAATTACTAAATAATTATACAAAAACTAAATTTCTATCATTTTTCATCAGGAGAACGCTGTCCAATCGTAGGTACGATCGAAATGGACGCCATGACAATTAGAGTCGAACCGACACCGGAACCGGAAGTAGGGGAGTCCTACATCCTGGTAACTGCGGACTACGACGAGCAGACTTCCGCCCTGGGGTTAGGGAAGACACTCGGGAAGTCCAGCAGCATTTTAACCGGAAGTCTACAACACCGACTGCCGAGGTACTACACGACGGACGAACGCCACATGTTGTGGTCGCTCACCTCCCAGGTGCAGACTCTCTAGGGCCGGACATGGCAGACCAACCACAGTGCAGGGCATCGCAATACAGAGTGCGCAGTGTTTTCCCCCCCTACCACCCACCCCAATGGGCCCCCCCTCCCCGACCACCACCCTTAACCATCATGAACAAACCATCAACACACCGAACATCCTACACAACTATCAATCTGTTTAAACACATTGAACATTATATAAGACAGACAAAATGTCTCGTCAACTATAAACTTAGCTTGTTTTATAAGAGAAAAAATGTAACCCACAACGATTGTTTGAGTTGCCCCGAGTATACATCTTCTACTCGGTGCTGCTCCCCATTTTTGCATGAACCACAGTGACTGGTGCTGTACATTATACAGCAGGAGCCACTCCTTTAATTCTACAGGATCAGTGCTGTGACTAATACAGCACTGACCAAACTTAGATTATTTAGAATGTCAATTCCAATAGTAAGATGGCCGGAAGACCAGTGCTCCGGCACTGACAAATGTCATATTCAGATGAATAAATACTTTACCAAAAAAAAAAGAAGAAAAAAATGTAGATACAAAATTCACCCCTACCCAGAGTAGGGGTGAATGACAACGTAGTCTAAATACGGGCGGAAATTGCTTTAGTATGGAAAAGGAAGTGGAATTCCTGTTTCCAGTATCGGATGGCTATGTATATCGGATCAGAGTTGGTGAAATGGGAGAGAATGCAAAAAGGCAAGATGGTGACCACAGAAGGCTGTCAATTTGACTTTTAAAGTCCATTCAAATACATGTTTTTCTATATTTTTCAACTGACGTTCTCTGTGGCGGAGTGGTTAGAGTGTCTGACTTTTTTCTAGGTCGGACTCCTAAGCTGAAGGTCGGCGGTTCGATTCCCCATGCCCCCAGCTCTGCCAATTTGGATTTCCACCGCTGTGTATAACTTACAGCGTCATCAAAAGCCGGTTGCTCTCATACCATGTCGGTGTGGGAGGTTAAAAATCCCTTGGGTCAGTAAAGGTGTAGGCTCGGGCTTTCTATCGACCAGCAGTGGAATGAGGAAGACCAGTCGTCTATAACTGAAATTTCCCCTGCTTAAACAACTAATGGACCCCCCAAAAAAAGTAGCGGGTCAATATGAGGATGTATATGAAGAATATATTTTGCTTCCTAAATTAAGACTTTATGCACTTGCTTCATTCATCCAGCATTTCACCACTTGTTCTAATTGGTTGTTCAGCAGCCCTGCCTCAGAGAAGGGTTCACGGGCAAAACCTGACAAAACCCTTTTACCTGTTTTCTGTCAAATAGAATTTATTGTTGTACTTTTCAGTTAAAGTATATCAATTTCATATTAAGTAGGGCATTATATAGGGGATGTGGCAGCTTCTGTGAAAAAAAGGATTTAATTATTAGAATGAGGGCAGCTTCAGCTGAAATTGATGTGTTAGTGATGATTTCACTTCGGCTCGGAGGGCGTTTGTCAGTTTTGTGCGCCTGAATCCTTCAATTACTGACTTAATACTGTTATCGTCTGCGCTGACCTCTGAGGCAAGGAGCCACATAGACAGGTAGGCGTGGGTAGTATGGTGATATCAGGGAGCCTAGGTGGTGTAATGGTTAGCACACTGGCCCGGAATGCAAAGAGATGTGGGTTCGATTCCCGCTCTAGGCGCAATATTTCCCATTTTCAACTGTATGTATCCCTTTGGTTATATACCAATAGTAATTACAGCTGACACCTTTACAGCGCGCCACCAAGTATGTAACAATGTCAAACTATTAGAAGAATACCCCAAACCAAAATCAAGTATAACTGCTATACAACCCATAGTACATGGTTGAACCGTTAATGTAGATTAATGTACACTGTGCATTAGATCTACCATGCTGCACACATTTTGGTGCAGGAGTCTCCTTCGTGCGTTTTCATTGAGTGCATATGCTGTACACTATACAGTACGTACCGCTCCCGACTTGCATTGTTCCAGCGTGGAATGTGCTGCACACAATGCAGCACATTCCACTCCCACATCACCACGTACAACCCCAAATGTGATCGTCTCAAAGGCTACAAGACAAGTGCTTCGGCGCTGACAAAATAATATGTTCACACAAATATAATTGTTATAAAAAGTCCCCCCCCCCAAAAACAAAACAAAAAAACAGAACCCATCTTACATCAGTCATGGGATGGGCACTGCCCAGACATAACTCCACCCCAACAACCCGCCTGCAACCCCCCCCCCCCTCCAAAAAAGAACAGAAACCATTCAACTCCCCAAAATCCTCACTCAAACAACCACAAAGACAAACAACAAATATTCCTTCGATTTTGAACTGACGCCCCAACTAACAACACAGCATGACGTCACACCAGCGTCTCTGGGGAGAACCCTGTGTTAATCCCCACCCTCAAAAGAATGAAAATAGTGGATCATCTAAAAATATATATACTAATAACACCAAAGACAATGTCCGACAAGATGCACCACTCAGCGCTTTCCCGTGAAAGCAAACAAGGTTCCCTAGCTCACCTGACTGCTGTACCATTTAAACAAGGGGACAGGTTCCCGAGGCCCCCATCCTGACTGCTGTGCCATCAAAGACGATGTACAACAATTATAGTGTATTATCTCCTAATATTAATAATGAAAACAATATTATAGTATAAAGTTCAAACATACTTTAAGCACTTTAATTTGTGCCATGCAAACACAAAATCTGTGATTATGTCTGAGTAAGAAAACTACTACTGCATCTGATAAAAAACAATGGACCTTGTTTGCCATAGAATGGCACCACTGCATGATTATTTCAGAAATTTCTATATGAAAGCACTGAGTGGCACATCTTGTTGTACATTGTCTTTAATAACACTGGGAATTAGTTAACGACAAAATAAACGTGACATATGAATATGTACCTGTACAATGATACCTCCATTGATATATTTTTATTTACAGGAACAATTGAATTGTTCAGGCGCAAAACCATGTAAACGCCAATCCAAAATTGGAGATAAACATTGGAATCAAACCTTCAAAAAGTTAGATTTGTTATATTCCTACTTTTTTGTTCATTGCTCCATAACTACGTGATAATATGAAAAGTGGAATTAGTGAGAATTAAAATTATATTCAGGTAAAAATCTTTTATTTTAACTACATTTTTGGATTGGTGTTTACGTGGTTTTGAAGCTGAACTCTTCATTTGTATTTTAATGGTACAAAATAAGCCACAGTTGAGAGGTCAGTGTGTTATCTAAGCAGCTGTGATAACTGATATATATCCGCCATTATATGGGGAATAGGAATCCACCCCAGATTTCGAGTAATAAGTACACACTTTATTCAAGGCTACTGCATTTAATAAATAGATTCCAGCTCTATATTATCGCATTGTTCTCTTCCACATGCATCTTTCAACATATTCTCTGAACTAACACATCCTGCATCTCACGTTACTCATATCAAAATCTAAAGCACCAGTCAAACTACGGCTTGCGACCACTTTGTAACCAAAAGATTGACCGGGTGCCGACTGGTCGGCGACTGCTGTAAATTGTCACTGACCTCGTTGCGACCATTCTAGTTGAAAGGAGGTTTTTGGTGCGGAACCTGCAGCCTCGTTGCGACCAAAATGGTCACCCATACATCGCCAAGTGGTCAGTGACCAATTGTCAACCGATCACCGACCGATTGCCGACCATTGTTTTTCTCGCCTTTTCTTTGCTTCAGTCGCAATGAGGTTGCTGGCTTTTGGTTGCAAAGTGGTTGCAAGTGGTCACAAACCATAGTGTGACTGAGGCCTTAATACACAACCATTGCCTGTAACTTCTAAGGAGTTAAACACACTACTTTTCTGTGTTCCTAATATATAATCACATGTACACCATTAAAGTCTATCTAAAATATGCTCACTCTCTCGTTTGTATCTTATGCCGTACATGACATATCTGGTATGTATATCACAGCCTTACAGTGCGCTTGACTTATGTGGCAAGGTAGAGGCATTTTTGTAAGCCTTATCTAAGACAATGCTGCTCACCAGAGTGTGGAGAAACCAGTTACCTCTCTGAATTTGGTAAAAAAGTGGATCATTAGAAACTGATAATGAGAACAGACATACAAAAGTACTACAAAACATTGTATGACAAGACGCGGCACTCAGCGCTTTCCCATGAAATACAACAAACAAGGTAATTGGACAGGTCCCCATGCCCAGCCTGACTGCTGTACCATTGAAACAAGGGACAGGTTCCCTAGTCTACCCATACCCTGCTGTACCATCAAAGAAAATGTCTGACAATTATAATGCATTATCTCCTAATATTAATAATGAAAACAATATTATAGAATAGTAAAGTTCAAACATACTTTAAACACTTTAATCTTGGCCATATATAAATACAATTTGTGATTATTTCTGATTAAGAAAACCACTACTATACCTGATCAAAGACAGTGCACCTTGTTCGCGGTGGAATGGCGCCACTGCATGATTATTTAAGAAATTCCTATATGAAAGTGCTGAGTGGCGTGTCTTGTCATACATTGTCTTTGGTAATATGTGCTAAATAGCATCCACAATGTGCTAAAGGCCCTGTCACATTACGACACATCTCGCAAATGTGCTGCCAACACGTAAAATCACTTTTATATGTCGAGATGAGTCAAACTTTTCGGCGCGGGGGGAAAAGTTGGACGTCAGCGCAACGTAGCGGAGGTAAGCGTAGTGTCGGTCCAACGAAGTGGTAACGTATGTCGACGCATAAGAAAAAAAACAAAAAAAGTTTGGTACAAGGTGTGTTTACCTAGCGTTGGCATAAAACGCTCACAACGTTCTGCTAGCGACCGTTAAACATGTTGCACATCGTATGAAGGCGTAGTGCCAGCGCATGAGCGATGCATGTCCAATGACAGTCCAGCGCATTTCGGCATTGCGCCAGCATGCACCTAGCGCGTGACGTTAGCGTAATGCATGAGTAATGCATGCCAATGTGAGGGGGGCACCTGACCACCCTCAAAACCGTCAACCGTGCGTCGGCCATACGTTATGCATATGTTAGAATAATGTCGTTACATTGCTAACACGCGGACTGAACGCTCTCCGTCAGAGGCACGAAAGTCAATGTAGGACAATGTAGGAACAACTTTTCTCCAAAGCGCATCTAACGTATCTCGACGTACGCCTAACATAGGCGTAACGTAAGCACCCATGCATTGTTGTACGTCAAAAGTTTTGTGCATGCACAAAACTTCATTGATCCCTTGACGTGCGACGCCATATGTGGACGAACGTCGACATACATTGACATATACCAACGCGCTCCTAATGCACGCGTAACGCATAACGACATATCCTGACATAGCGGCAAGAAATCACATACATCGTCGTACGTTTGCGCGATGCGTCATAATGTGACAGACCCATTAATTAGCTATATAACAACAGCATAAATGATCATTGTATATCATGGCTTATGTCACTCTTTTCACCGTGTGTAATAACCTGTAGATCAGCACTTACAGTATATCAACAGGCCGAAGAAAACATGGTAATATGCTCCAAAATTGTGCCTGTTAACGTAACATGATTAATTCGCGGGGTGGAGGTAGGGCGAGGGGGTCAAAGCGACATGCCGACCAGGCTCCACGTATCGTAATATGAACAAAGTAACCCGTCCCCCTACTCCTGTGGCGCCGGCTAGCAGGAACGGTGGAACTAACCGGCCGGTTACAGGAGGAGCCAAGCTTGAAACACCGCCTCCACGGCCACAACTCCTCCAGCTGCCGACCGGTCAACTTCACCACCTTTCTTCTCCCACCCACCCCTCTCTAATCATCAAACGGAAGGGTTGAGGGTTCGGTTCCGGCCCAGCTAACATCAACGGACTGAGATACCGAGGGTCTGAACAAACATTTAGACGAGCACCCAAACTTGACCTTCCCTGAATTGAATTACATGAATCTGATTGAATAAAGAACCATTATATACTACTTCTGCCACCGCCTCCGCTTGATTGAATAAAGAACCATTATATACTACCTCTGCCTCCGCCTCCGGGTGATTGAATAAAGAACCATTATATACTACTTCTGCCTCCGTCTCCGTGAATTATCAAAGGCATATCATTCAGGTTCTACAGTCGTTTACCCCACACCTGTCTTTAGGCTTCATTATTTTTATTATTCAAGTCAATTCAGTATCACGGAAGTTGCACCATAACTGTTAGAAAATACAAACACACGATGGGGAACTTGTTGAATTCGGTATTACCCTATTGCATAGCAAATGGAATGGCGACCTTTATATTAACAACCTGAATACAGAAATGTAACTATTCTAGAAAACGCTACAGGAATTAAACAGTAAGGAAGCTCAAACTAGTAAAACCCAGAGCCATTTCAAAGTTAAGGCAACACAGTTTCTCAAACAGTATCATAAATATACGGAACAGTCTCCCACAAAATGTTATTGATGCCGAGTCAATAAATTCATTCAAGAACAGATTAGAAAAAGCATGGGCTGATGATCCAGGGAAATTTGACCCCTTATTCACCACATGCTATTAATTATTCCTTGTGTTGCATATTTACTTGCACTCAAGCAAAAATGAGAGACAAATATGTGTTCACACTTCCTGTCTACCATTCGCTATTTCGAAGCATCCACTCTAGAGATGGGTGGTTCTGTTAAAATTCGCTATATCACAATTTGATATTCACAATCACGTGTCTATCGAAATGGACGAGGTGGTTTTATTAGAGTGGCGGCTCAACAGAGTGGTTGAGCGTGGGATCGATCCCCGGCGGAAATAAATCAAAGTTTGATAGACAAATACTGGTACTTGTTCTCTGCCCTTATGTGCTTCCTCCCCCTCCTCATGCTCCTGTCCTCCTACACCCTCTCTTTCCGTCCTTCGCTCTCCTCCCATTTCTCCTCCACTTTTCAATCGATTGATAAAGTTGCATAGTCCGATGAAGCATAACATTTTCAAAACTAAAACAATTATCTAGAATTGATTCTACATATCTAGCTTAGATACTGAAGCACATATTAAGCATTTGTTACCAAATAGAAGGGAATGTCGAGGCAATTTAATAGAACCCGTTACTGCTGAAGCCTATGGTGTTAGAGTTTTAGCGTGCTTGCCAAAACTAATTTGTCATGTTTGCACTTCAAATATCTCAAAACTTAGCCATTTAAAATAAAGGTTACTTCGAACTAAAGTAAGGTAAATAATAACAATCAATTTAATGGATGTATCTCTGAAAAATGACAGATAATCAAAACCATCGGATGATGCAACTTTAAACAAAACATAGAGTTACCGGTCTAATCCTGATATCCAGTTAAAGCTGCATAGTCTGATGAAGCATCAAATTTTCAAAATCAAAACAATTATCTAGATTTGATTCTACATATCTAACTTAGATACCGATGCACCTATTAGGTATTTATTGCCAACTAGAAGGGAACACTGAGTCGATTTAATAGAACATGTTACCACAGAAGCCTATGGTGTCAGAGTTTTGGCGTGCTTGCCAAAATTATTTTCACATATTTGAATTTCAAATATCTCAAATGTAGCCATTTCAATTAAAAGTTACTTCAAACTAAAGTAAGGTAGATTATAATTATCAATTTAATATATTTATCTCAGAAAAATTTCAGCAACTCAAAACCATCGGACTATGCTACTTTAACACTGCAACAATAACAACAAACAAAAACAACGACGGACCCCCCAATCAAAGAAAAACAGCCCCACATCACCTTTATTAATTGAGTATTTCGTTTACCGCTCTAATTAATCACAACATAGTAATGCTATCTTATATAAGTACAGCATATCACATTCCTACGATATGGATTTGGATGTCAAGTCAGTAGTCAGTACCTAGATCGCAGTCAGTGACAGTATACCCACATCCTTTAAACTGTGGGCATAATCGATTAATCAACTCGGGTCACCCGAGCCACTTTTTGGCAAATATGATTTAAAGTATTGTATGATTGCATAGATTAGTTATATTTCCATTTCATTAATCTGTGTTACTACCAACAAAAAACATGTAGGACTGGTACTATTAGCTATTCCATCCTGCAGGATGGTCCCAGCACAAATGTGACATCATCGTTCCTAGCAAACCCCAGCCAAGAGGTGGGTTACTGGGGTCGGGTCGTTTTGCACACGGCACTTGTTTTTGACAACTCCACTCGCGGTGTTCGATTTGAAATTTTAGCAACTCAGGTGACCTGAATCACCTGGGTCGTGTTAATCGATTATGCCCACTGTGGGGAATCCCAACGGATTGACAAAACGCCAAAGTTACCCTTATTATCGCCAATACTTGCACACGGCTGTTTCAGAGCTGTCTTAGCCAATCATTCACAACTATGACTGTAAAGTAAGTACATATAGTAACGAGAGCATCACAGGCCCACAATGTGAATGTGCAATAGCTTCCTAGTAGGTGGATGGTTGGTTGTTGGAGTTCTGGCAACGTCCTGGCAACATCTAAGGTTATATCGGGACTCCTAGTAGAAACGAGAATGGTATCCATCCACGCAGAGGACTCCCAGAACCGAGTCGGCATTGGTCTAGGGACTCCTCCTTTGGTTTAGGGACTCCTCCTTTGGCGGAGTCACTGCTACACATCGTCCCGTGTGAAGTGTGGTGGTACCTATAAATAGCAAAGACTACCGCTGAAAATAGCATAGACTCCAAAATAAGTATAATCAATCATAATTTTATATATATATATATAGTATAGTTATACAAATCTTACCTGGGTACAGATGATGGATAACTGGTGTTTTCCCGAGGTACTAGTCTCGGATAGTCGTGGGTCAGGGAGAAGGAAGCACATCCGGGTCCAGCAATCTTTTACATACTTAATAGGATAAAAAATGATCTTAACTCTTTATGGATACTATTGTGTTTTCGTTTTGGTTCTCGCGAAACGTGATAGTCATAGTAGGGTAGAGTGGGTATGGTGGGTGGGTATGGTGGGTAGGGTGGGTAGGGTGGGTAGGGTGGGTGGGTAGGGTGGGTGGGCCCTGACCCATGACTATCCGAGGCCAGTACCTCGGGAAAACACCAGTTATCCATCATCTGTACCCTGGTAAGATTTGTATAACTATACTATTTTACCTCGGTACTACGCCTCTGGCTACTTATAGCCCAGGGAGAATTTGACATAATCTCATTTTTTATCCTTCTATAATTTAATGTTGTAAACATACTATTATTTGTAGTGGAAAATATAAATTTTGTTTCTCACCTGTCTTTAGTTGGTGAGTAGGCGAGTTGCCAGGCTGCTTGGTTTCTCTAGTCATTTGTTGTAATATTTTGCAAACAATCTAGCTGTCTTCCACCCCGCGTGTGCAAGGATTCTCTTCACTGAGATCCCTAATCGTCTTGCCTTGGAAATCATCACTCTAAATCGAATGTTGCCTGCTAATTTAAAACCTAATTCCTTCATAGATAAGTGTCTATTGCTAGGCCATTACTTGAATAACTTAAATACTATCGACACATCCCAGAACCTATTATAATTTTAGGTGGGTTTCTTTCATACACCGATCTAATAAACCAGTGTACCAACTGATGTTTTCCAATTGTCTGTCCATCAATTCTAGGTAGAATAATTGAAAGGGCACATCTTGCTGCATTAATTGCACCAAATCCTAATCCTTCATCCTCCAGCCTTCTTAGAAATCTTAATATTTGGGCTATTGTAGGTTTTAATGGTTTGACTCCTTTTAGGAGGCAATGAAGTCCCCATTTCTTTAAATAACTTCTGTATAATTTCACTGTCCCTTTCCACCAGGCATGTGAAATAAGTCTTTCTTTTGTAATTTTGTCTAAACCATATTGTTCTAAATGTTTTCTTAAAAAAGGGATGCCAAAAGGGGTGTTGTCGACATGCCTCCATGGACTTTTAGTGATCCCTGATGTTGCAGGTTGTTCCTTCCTCTTGGGAATCCGAGCAGTCTGTTGCTGCTGATCTTATTGCCTCTAGCCATGGTTGTGTTTCCCATGCTGGTACTATCAGTATTGCGTGTGTGTGATCCATCTTGATCTTCCTGTCCACTCTGCTGATAATGCTGAATGGTGTAAATGTGCATGTTGGCCCGAGGCTAACATGAGTAATTTGCTCACGAGGCTGCTGTCTGTTTACCTTTCCTGCTAAATCGCCCTCTCCGCTCTCACTCACTTTGCTTCTGACACTGCTACACTGCACACCGTTTCCCCACCCACCCACCCTCTTTCTCGGGGGGTGAGCGCTGATCCACGACGTGTTACTACCCATCTCTGCATTGGGCTGATCTTCCTAGTTATGCATGCCAGTCAGCATATGATTACTGGCCTCTGTCGCCACCTGATACATCTTTGAACACCTGCCAAGGTCCGACTTCTTTTTATTAAATACTTTATTTAATCCAGTTGCTGCTTCTGTTTCTTTTCTGTCCTGTTCTCGTTCATTACAGCCGAGTGTAGCGAATTATGTAATAAAACTTATTATTCCAAATTAATGAAAATGCGTCTACTCTCCAGGCTCCTGTTTATGGATGCCAAGACACATATTTGTGTAACCTTTTGTTATTGCGCGATGCAAATACATCAATTTCTGGTTTCCCCCCAATTTTGACAAATGTGGTCGAAAATACTCTAATTTAGTGACTATTCTAAATGGTCATGGAAATGTAGACCTTTCTTGTCAGCCAAAGTATTTTGATTACCTGGGATATGTGCTACTGGTAGCCATATCTTGTGTTCCTCTGCCCAGTCCCAAATGAGCTTAGCCATATAATTACATGGTTTGGAATGAGTGCCTCCCATATTACGTATGTAAGCCATAGCTTTTCTGTTAAAACTCATACATGATTCTTACGGAGGTGAATTAGACTACAGAGTCCTAGATAAATAGGTCTAAGTTCTAATACATTTATGTGATCGGAGATTTCATCTTCCATCCACCGACCACCTGTTGGTCTCTGTGAGCCCCCGAGCCTTCTAATGAAGCATCTGTTGTAACTGTAATGTTACTGTTAGGCTCTCCCATCCTAATGGGGTTGGGCGAATTGCTACTGTGTTAAAAGCCAGCACATAATATCATTTTGGCCTTCTGCAAAATCGTCATGGGCCGCTCAAATTTTCCTTTTGTGTGTGCCATTGGCAAGTTCTTATCTATTTCTAGTGATTTAATATGAGCCTTGCCATAAAGAATAGCCGGTGCATATGCTATCATAATTCCTATTGTCGTATCTTTGGTTTTTTCAATTGTAATAATTGATTTGCTGTTGTAAATTGATCAACTTTTTGTTCTGTTAATGAAATGGTCATTTCTATGGTGTCAATAAAAAATCCCAGAAACTTTAATTTGTGTGTTGGTATTAGTACTGATTTAGTTTCGTGTATGTAGAAACCTAATCTTGTAAATGTTTCACATAATTTGTCTACTGCTGTCTGGCATTGTTGTTGTGTTTGTGCAACAATAAATGAATCATCGATATATGGAAACATAATATGTCCTTCTCTAGCCATTTGGGAAAAATTGGTTTAAATAACCTTGTGAAAATGTGTGGACAGCGAGCTAGTCCATTCGGCATACACGTGAACCCATAAAGTTCATCGTTCCAACAAAATCTGAGATATTTCCGATCGAGTTTATAAATAGGTACTGGGTAGTATGCATCTTTAAGATCTACACTGGCTAACCAGGCACCTTGCATTACTAAGTCTCTTGCTGTGTCCAAAGAGAACGTTTAAAAAGGTTTCTATTCTACAAATTTGTTAAATAATGTTAGATCTAAAATTAATCTTACGTCTCCATTTGGTTTGGGTCGCAAGAGAATATTGGATATGAATTCCCCAGCCACATGTAGTGCTGGTTCTATAATTCCTTTCTCACAAAATGTTAGGACTTGATTGTCTAACGCCTCGCATTCTGAACCGTGGAATTGGTAAGGATAAGGTATATTATTTTGAATAGGTTCCTCAATCAACGGGATTCTTACCCCTTCAGCTAAACTGAGAATAGTTAGATTATCGGTAATGTTATCCCATTCAGGTAGGCAAATATTGAGGTTACCAGCTTGAAAATTGCTTACTGGTGTCTGTGTTGCTACTTCTACTTGTTCCCTGGGCGGGGTAATGGCTTCTGGGCGTTGAACTCCCTCTTGAAGAGCCGGTTCTCGTCATTCCAGCCGAACGACTGGCTTTGGCCCCTTCCCCTGGTGGTTAGGATTTGCGTCCGCGGATTTCTTCTTTTCTGTTTCCATGTGCTTGCCACACTTGGAGCTCGTCTCCACTTGCTTAAACAAGTACTGGAGTTGGCCACCGAACATCTTTGTCTTGTCCAGTGGTTTCCCCTTAATGGGCTTGGGGGCAAGGAATAACATATATTCCTTCCCATCATTGTCTGTGATCTTCTTTGACCTGGCTACTTCCTTGCCTGCATCCGTGCAGACCGCCTTGAACACATTCTCAAAGCGTCTGGACGAGAGGAAATTGCTAGTCGCGGTTAGCAATGCAATCCCCCCGTTCGCATCGTCGCACAGCGACGAGAACGTGTTCTCGGCCATCATTCTATTGGCAATAGGCGCGATGGCTGTGAGGGCCAATAGAACCCCTTTGTGCACTGTATGCAGGGCCGCCTCAAACTTCTTCCGCTCCTCGCTGAGCTTGACTTCCGGATCCATTTCCTTGGATTCCGGGATCCCTTTGATCCCGTGAATTTCTCAGCCTTTTTGATGATCACTTCGGCCGGCTTAAATGTGGATTGTCTTCCTCATAAGTGTCATTATATGGACTTTCTTCCGCCTCTGCACCTTGCACTTTTTTATTTCCTTCCCAAAAGATTTCGCGTCTTTCCGCGTGTGTTTAGTATCAGAATCTGAGCTCATAGAAGACGAGTCTGACGAAGAAGATTTGTCCTTCCTCCTTTTCTTCGTCTTCTTCTTGCTCTTTTTCATGAGAGGCTTCTTTTTGCGGGCCCTTGTGTACACGTCCCCCTCTGATGAGTGCTCCTTTTTGTGTTTGCGTTTGCGCGCAGAAACAACCACCTCCTCCTCTGACTCATCGTCAGACGAGGCCTGATCTTCACAGAGATCTTCCCCCTCCGATTCCTCGGAATCAAGCGCCACTTTAGATCTATTTTTCTTTGTGGCCGCCATTCTGGAGGGCAACATCTCCTCCATCTTCTGTTGAACCAATCTAGCAACTTGTTCATCCAAGTCAGCTGGATTGGGGCCCGTATTGGACCTCCCCCCACCTCATCTGAATTTCTTTGTTCCGACGAAGGCGACCTTTGTACCCATGCCGGCAGTGAGCAGTCTTCATCTTCACTGAGCGCATGAGATGCCTCTGCCTTACTCCGCTTCGTAGCCATGGCTAGGATACTGTGAGTAAAAACAAAAACCAATGGTTAGGCTGATAATTAGAGTATAATTATACGAGGTGTGTATTATGGTGTTAAAACAGTATTTAAAGCAGGCATATGGCTAATAGACAGTCGCAGAATGATGGTATGGACTCGGAGGTACACCTTAACAAGAATAGCAATCGGGGGATCTTAACGAAACCCAGGAATAAATACTAGCGATATAAATGGCTCCTGCCAAACATCTCTCCGTTCGGCAATGGACGGCTTGATTAATAACCGAACAATAAATGCATTGTTCTAACGATCATATGTAACGTGATCGAAACTGAGATGTAAAACAGCGAAAACTTGATGAAAAGTTTAAAAAAACTTTGTACGTGAATGCTAACATGAACTGAACTAACGTATCAATTTTGAAAGAAACTAACCTTCTTGGTTTTGTAGTTAATCTCCTAAAACTGCCAGAGCTGCTCACAAACGTCCTCCTGTTGTGAGCTGATTATACTAATTGCTGGACCCGGATGTGCTACCTTCTCCCTGGGCTACAAGTAGCCAAAGGCATAGTACCAAGGTAAAATATATATATGTATATATATATATATATATAGCGAGTGGTACAGGCATGAGGTAGTGCCAGAATATGTGAAATAGGCCAGGTGGCAGCACTGGGCCAGGCTTGAGGCCTGACCAGTGGCGTGTCCTTAGTTGTGTAGTGTAATTCTGGTGCCAACTAGAGACACAGTTCATTGTTAATCAGTTAACAGATAATTATACTCGTATAATTGCTTATGTGGCATATATATATACAATAAAACCTCCCTAACCGACCACCTCCACAGATCGACCACTCCCCTATATCGATCGCTTTGTTTGGGTCCCAACAATACCATTGTAACCATATTCTAACTCCCTTAACCGAACACCTCCCTAAATGAACCACTTATAGTCGGTCCCAAGGTCTGCCGATTTAGAGAGGTTTTACTGTATATATATATATATATATATATATAAATTTATAGCTTCTAGTTATTATATGAGTATAAAGGGGCGGAGATGCATTTTCTCTATATTATATTTATTGTGCATGCTATTTATTTTACTCCAATGATCGTGTGTTAGTATTATTTGCTGCGGGCCGGTCCCGCTACCGAGGCAGGTGCCTCTACTACCGAGGTCACGCGCCACTGCACCTGCCATTTCGGTCATATGAGCTCTGGATTTTAAGCTTTTTGGTAGGGCTTGTATTCGCTCGGCCATTGGGCCTCTGCTAAAATAAATGAGGCTTCCCTCCACTCCTCGTCTCCTTTTCCTCGTTTTCGAGCCTAGCATATATATATATATATGAAGAGTTCAGGCGCAAAACCATGTAAACGCCAATCCAAAAATGCAGATAAACATTGGAATCGAACCTTCAAAAAGTTAATCAGATTTCTAAGTTTTTGTTCATTGCTCCATAACCATATGCTCATATGAAAAGTGGAATTAGTGAGAATTAAAATAGTTTTCAGGTAAGAATCTGTTATTTAAGCTACATTTTTGGATTGGTGTTTACATGGTTTTGCACCTGAACTCTTCATATATATATATATATATATATATATATATATATACATATATATAACATATATATACATATACACACAGTCTTTGAATATATTCGGAAACTGTATATGTGGGTCATTCTCTAAAACTGAGAACTAAAGCGTGACATGGAAACCCAAAGTGAAGACCTTCCAAATAATAGCAAACAACCTTCCAAATAATAGCAGAATCCATGTTCCTATGTAGGTTTGCATGTTGTGCATATGTCAGCGTTGAAAAAAATGTATTTCACTTTTTGATTTAGATCTTATACAAATTGATCAATACATTAATATCACTTGTGTAACAGTGCTGATTAAAGCCATTGTCACATCGTACCGGATTGGGGGAAACGGACGAGAACCGGACACTGTCCGGTTGTGTACGGCGATGTTCGGGTACCATCCGGTAACCATCCAGCGGTGTCCGGCGGTCTCCGGTACAAGTTTTGAACGTGTTCAAAAACTCTGCCGGACACCGCCGGACTGAGGTGTCCGGTTGGTGTCCGGTTTGTCCGGTACCCATCCGGTACCCATCCGTACATGTCTGGTACCCATCCGTTGGTGTCCGGTTTGTCCGTTTTGTCCGGTACATGTTGATAACTTGCATATTATATTTCACCCTACGATAACCAATTCCATGACATAATAATATCAATTTTTGAACTTTGAAAAAAACTCGATCCCGTTACTTTTTATATCATATTTAATTTTGCAAGACGATTATCTTCGACTGCCAACCTCATTAAATATAATAGATGTGTTGATGTCATTAAGAACATCTACCAACGAATAAGACACTTTCTAAGAACAATATTTCCTAGGATAGGACAAGGACTGGTTAGATCAGTATCAGGATAATGTGACTGAGTCTGATGGTCTGTGACAATATGTAAAATGCTTGCATGTATGCATACATACCAGCCACATCTGATTGTATGTTGCTGATTTGCTTTCACAATGTATCTTGTATACGTTTAAAAATTACAGTGACGAACGTCTCCTAAAATAGGAACAAATTGGGCAAAGGCTCTTCATGGAGCCACTGTTGTATACCTTTGACATCACTTGTCCTGTGGCCAAATGTATATGCATACGTAGATGTATACATACAGGGACGTATCTGATTCTCGGTAAAGATTTCAATTGCAGATTTGTTGTAACAATGTATATTTGGCATAAGTATGAACTTTAATTCAATGTAACATTAGTTGCTCCTCTCGAAGATCACCCCTCGGAGATATCATACAGTCAGTTTAATATATTTATCTTAAAAAATTATCGAAACTCAAAACCATCGGACTATGCAACTTTAAAGTTGTATAATCCGATGGTTGCTCCTCTCGAAGATCACCCCTCGGAGATATCATACAGTCAGTTTAATATAATATATTAATATCTTACTACACGTTTGTGATTAAAGTTTCATTGTCCGACGCAGCATCAAATTTAAAAAAATCAAAATAATTACATACAATTGATTCTACATATCTAATTTAGATACTGATGCACTTATTAAACATGTGTCGCCACATAGAAGGGAATACTGAGGCAATTTAATAGAAGCTGTTACTGCTGAAGGCTATGGTGCCAGCGTTTTTGTATGGTTACCAACATTAATTTGACATACTTGTACTTCAAGGATTTCAAAACTCTTAAAATAAAGTTACTTCAAACTAAAGCACGGTAGATTATAACGATCAGTTTAATATATCTATCTCAGAAATTAATAGAACCTCAAAACCATCGGACTATACAACTTTGAAGTTGCATAGTCCGATGGTTTTGAGTCTCGATCATTTTTTAAAGATAAATATATTAAACTGATTGTTATAATCTATCTTACTTTACGTTGAAGTAACTTTTATATTAAATGACTAACTTTCGAGATATTTGATATGCAAGTGCGCAAAATTAATGTTGGCAAGCATGCCACATCTCTGACACCATCAGCTTTTGCGGTAACAGGCTCTATTAAATTGACTCAGTATTCCCTTCTATGTGGTGACAAATATTTAACAAGCGCATCAATATCTAAATTAGATTCAAATCTAGATAATTGCTTTGCTTCTGATAAGTTGATGCTTCGCCAGACTATGCAACATGGTGTTCTCTGTGGTGGAGTGGTTAGAGTGTCTGAATTTTTTCTAGGTCGGACTCCTAATCTGAAGGTGGTTCGATTCCCTGTGCCCCCCACCTCTGCCAATTTGGATTTCCACCGCTGTGTATATCTTACAGCGTCATCAAAGGCCAGTTGCTCTCATACCATGTCTATGTGGTGTGGGAGGTTAAAAATCCCTTGGATCAGTAAAAGTGTAGGCTCGGGCTTTCTATCGACAAAACTGTCTAATGGTGAAAACAAGTCTATTCAGACTTATCCATGATAGGCAGTATAAATCTTCAAGAAAAAACAATCAAAACAAAAACTCAACTCAAATAAATGCCCTGAAGCAACTGACCACGCGGTATACTACTCACTCAGTCCCCGGCCGTCATCGAGGCCCTCTGTTCGACGTCCAGCTCGGTCTTGGTGACGCTGAGGTTGGCGCCTGTCGGCCGGGTACATGGATAGATCATGACGACGCCGGACACAATCATGGCAGCCCCGCCGAGGAACAGCGACACGGCGTAGTACTCGGACCACTGGTACAGCGCACCTACCGGCAACCAGCAGGGTGGGTCAGTACTGCCTCGTCTTAGGAATACCGGCAACCAGCGAGCAGGGGATATATGTGTATATTATACATATATATTTGTATATATAACATATATATATTTATATATATATTTATATATAATATGATATATATATAATATAAAATATAATATACACTTTGGAGTATAGTGACTAGGGCGCAGTTGGCCCACAAGTACCAAGAAACGACGGTGGTGTCGCCACCATAGACCTAAAGTCCCGCAGCTTAGCATAGCTGATAGCAGATTGGTTAATAATTAAACCAATAACGATAGAATATTAGGTTATATTAGAATATTAGGTTACCTCCTGCCGAAGATTTATACCTGCATAATATTATGCTAACTATAATAGCTCATTTTTGGCGGTACAGTGAGTGGCGGTTACCATCGGAGCTGGGATTGGGGAGGCTGGAGCAGTAGATGATTAGGACAGACTCCATCAGTCCATGGAACTGAGTGAGTGATGAGGGAAAGGACGGATATTCCAGATTATTATACTCGTATAATTCTTATACACTATATATATATATATGTACATGTATAACATTTCGGCGGTACACTGACTGAGGTTATGAGCAGATAGCAAGCAGAGGGAGGTGGCGCCACCGTCGGAGCTGAGGTTGAGTAGGTTGGAGCAGTAGATGACTAGCTCCAGGCTCCATCACCCAATTACTGGTGGGTGGAGCTGAGGAACGAGTATGGAATTCCGGGTTATTATATAATTCTCTTAGAGCATATATATGTGTATATATAATATAATAATAATCTAATATATTATATATATTTTATTATGTATTATATATTAGATTATTATTGTGGGATATCAGGTCATCCCCCCAATGTGTTGCTACCTTGTCATGGTGGGGAGGCTTGTGTGCCTCCGTGACCATGAGAGCTATACCGGTGGGGGCTAGCCCCCTGGCAGGTTTAACCAAGCCGGGCAGGTCTTATGGTAGAGGACAGACTAAGAGCAGCAACTGGTCCTCCAGGTTGGGGTTGGGCATGGGGCCAACAACCCCACCACGGAAAAAAAGAACAACATTACAGAATCATGACCGGGATAACTGGAGAGCCCTTGTTCGTGGCCTATGCTCAAAGTTGGGCGGTAGGCGTAAGTAAATAAGTATCAGGTCAGGGTGCTGTAGCCTGGTCTCCCAGTGAGGCAGCACTATAAGGTCGCCATGAGCGTGCACTGTTACAAGTCGATACCCATTCTGATAACACATTAGCTGTTGAAAGGACATAAAATTCCAACAACCAACCAACGAGATATATGCTAATTGCAGGACCCGGATGTGCTTCCTTCTCCCTTGGCTACGAGTAGCCTGAGGCTTAGTACCAAGGTACAAAATACATATATATCCCCTGATCACTGGCGTCATTTTGTTGTAAAACATTTGGTTATATTTGATTATATTTGATTACAAAGGGACCACGCATGTCATAAACCCCACAGGAGACTATTGCTATGTGGAGTTTCCTACTCACCAGCTAGCGGGCCTCCGATCAGCGTGCCAATCGCCTCAAACACCAGGATGTAGCCGTAGCCCGATGCGAGCATGTCCACGCTGAGGCAGTTCACGATCAGCACGGGCAGCAGCGACCCTAGGGCCGCCGTGGTCAGCCCAAACAGCACGGCGAACGTCACCAGCGCCGCGTAGTGGGCGACTAGCGGGCACAGAGTCGTCGCAACCCCAGTCACCACGAAACTGGCCGTGTAGAACTGCACGGGCCTCACAGCTGTCAACATGCCCAGCCCCCCGTACATGAGGCGGCCAAGGAAGTTGGAAATGCCAATCACAGAAATCAGCATGGCCCCGGCATCCTCAGAGTGGCCAATGCTGGACGCGTAGGCGGAGAAGTGGATGTAGATAACCGACATGCCAAGAGTCACTAGGATGTTGTTGATTGATAATAAAACGTAGGTGGTGTTTTGGAAGATGTTGAAATGGAATATTTTACGCGTTGGTGGTTTTTTCATTCCGAAGTATTCTATTTTTGTGTCGCGACTACTGTCTGCGGTCGACGCCGCCGCCGCCGCCGCCGCAGAAGCTCTGGTTGGTTCGCCGACTGGCCGATAGATGGCGCCACAGACTATGAGGTTCATGCAGATGCCGCCAGTGAGGAGGATGGCGCCCCGGTAGCCGTAATGGTGGACGAGGAGGCGGATTATTGGTGGGAAGATGAAGGTGCCGAAGCCGACCCCAGAGACGGCGATGCCGATGGCGAGAGAGCGATTCTTCTCAAAGTAGTAGCCTACTATCGACACGGCCGGGATGAATGAGAGCCCCAGCCCAAAGCCTGCCGTGCAAAATAAGGGCATAGTTCAGTTGCGCATTTGTTTGCTTATAGAGTAACACCTCTCTAATGGGACGGACTTTAAATGGTCCATTTAGGGAGGTGGTCGGATTAGGGATTTTTTGTCATCAATGGTATATTGTATGGGCGATCGTTTGGGACCCAAATAAAACAATCGATATAGGGGAGTGGTTGATTTGGGGAGGTGGTCGGTTAGAGAGGTTTTACTGTAGTTGCATAATCCGATGGTTTTGAGTTTGTTCCATTTTTCTGGGATACACATATTAAATTAATTATCATGATCTATCTACCTTACTTCAGTTTGAAGTAACTTGAGTTTTAAATGGCTTGAGATGCTGAAACATGCTAAATTAACTTTGGCAAGCTTGCCAAAACTCTGACACCATAGGCTTCTGCAGTAATCGGTTCTATTAAATTGAATCAATATTCCCTTTTAAGTGGTGACAAATATTTAATAAATGTACCCGTATCTAAGTTAGATATGTAGAATTGAATGTAGAAAATCTGATGTTTTTCTCAGACTATTCAACAGGTAAGAAATGATCCTTCTGGAAGCACTAGACCGAGTATTCCACAGCCATTCTTAGTGGTAAATAATCTCAGTATACATGTAGCAGTTCAGGTTTCTAGAATATTAAACATGTTTTGGGAGTAAATGTATTTACTTAAAGCTGAATAGAATATGTTACTGCAGAAGCCTGTTGCGTCATAATTTTGGCATTTTTCTTTTTTTTGGTGGTAGATATGTTTATTCTGCTGAATAAGTCTTTAGTCAATCGCGAAGCACTGGCCTTCCAGCCATTTCTCAATTCAGGCTTATTTACACAAAGGTATAAGGAATACAATAACTGTTGAATACACAATTTGGAGCATACAACACAATGAAATTCTGTAACTCAAAAGTTCCATCGCAATATGGTAACAGCACTGTCATATAACTAGATCAATATTAGTCAGATCAATATGAGTATTAACATGGTATTTAGAATGTAAGCAGAACTATTCTTCTATATTCATTTAGTAAAGTTGTAGTAAGTTTTAATGTAGGGTCTGTTCAGTTGGAGTTAGGCAAGCGGTATATAAATGTGAGTTTGTTAGAAATATTCTAGTGTTACTCTAGTGTAGTTATGTGAGTTTATGAATTATGCTGTTATGGTGGGGTTGTTAGTAATACATTAGACCACCTGTGACCAGTGAAGTAGTGGGACCAATCCCAGTGCATTTTGGTCTTAAATTTTACATTTGTATTTGGATTGTCTGTCATTGTATATGGTTGACTGGAAATAACGGAGGAGCAGCAACAAATAAAAGGGGGATGGGAAGAACTGATGCTGAGGGTTCAGTGGCCAGTCACTTAGGGTATGGTGCTTGCCAAAATTAATTTTGCATGTTAAAGTCACGTGACCATACAGAGTCTTTCTAATGGTGCTGTCACATTACGACACATCACGCAAACGTATGTCGACATATATGATTTTTTGCCGCTACGTTGGGATACATCGTTATGCGTTATGCATGCATTATGCGCTCATTGGTATATGTCAATGTATGTTGACGTTCGTCGTGATACGGCATCGCATGTCAAGGGGTTGGGAAAGTTTTGTGCATGCACAAAACTTTCGATGTACGACAACATTCGACAACATTTGGATTTTACATCCGCCATACGTTATGTATGCGTTAGGCGTATGTCGATGTACGTTAGAGATATATTAGTCAAACATTGTTCACCACATTGCATGATGTTGACCTACTTTAAAGGCAGTGGGAACGTACAGTCCGCATACTGACAACATATGGATAATGTACGCCTAACGTATGTCTAATGTACGTTTAGCATTTCTCCAGCGTGTCTTTATGTATGTAACGTATGACACGTAGTTATGGCGATCGAATAACGTATATAACGTTCACCGGCGTTCTTTTAATATACAGTGAGTGTAATTCGAGCATTTTTCGCCGGGAGGTATGTTAGCCATACATTGGCCATATGTTGGCCATATGCTGTGTATACGGTATTTATATGTCCAACTTTGCCCCCCCATGCCGAAAAGTTAGACACTTCTCGACGTAAAAAAGTGATTTTATGCGTTGGCGGCGCGCTGGTGAGATGCGTCGTAATATGACAGGGCCATAATGACGCTTTCTGGCTGTGAAGGCAGTGTTCAAATAACCTACCTGTGAGGATGCCGAACGTTGCATACATGTAGTAGATGTTGTTTGCAAATACACTGAGCGACAAACCCAAAGAGCCCAGGAAGCCGCCCACCATCGCCACTGGGCGACACCCGTACTTGTTCGTCAGCATAGCCGCTAGGGGGCCTGGAATTGAAACAGTCACCAGAGGTCACTGCTGGCTTCTGAATGGCTCTGCTTTAATGGTTGCTTTGTGGGGCTTGGTTGATTTTCTATGATAATAATATTAATAAAATGGCTCTATGCTTAGACGCTTAAAGTTGCATCGTTCAACAGTTTTGAGTTTCTCTCATTTTTTTGAGTAAATATTGTAAATTAATTGTTATAATCTACCTAGTGCAACTCAGGAAAATACCTATCAAACAATATAGTTGAGGAACAATGGCTTAACGGTACAGTACAGAATACATCAACTCCGAATTAAAAGTTATCTTAGGTTTAAGGTGGTTAGTGCGAGGACCCAGGTCATCAGTAGGTGACAGTATGATGTTCGAAGTATACATTCAAAGTTTTCATTTACAGTGGTGCTGACAAAGTATCTATTTTGTTACAAGGATACTGATGTTTCTGACTACTTCCGATTTCCTACAGTTGCAAAATAAGACCACATATCAGATTGCTGTACAAAACAAGCCTATTCACCCTACTCACGCGCGACCTAATTAGGCATCAGAACGAGGCTGAGTAAGCGTCGGTATTGGAAATGGCCATAAGACATTGCTGTGTGCCGATGTGTATGAACTACTACACAAATTAAAGGAGTAACATTTGAAGATATTCACTTTTGAAACTATCATAATCATTTTTGCTTACCTTTTTTCTATTTATTGGTCAATTTTCATGAAGATTGAGTGATGATCAGATGCATTTCAGTAGGCAATGTCAACAAAGTCACTCACCTTGGCTGCCAATCTTTTCTTAAATTCAAAATTGCATAACTTTCTTAATATAGATATATTAAAAAAATATATTTGAACCCTTTTAAAGCTTTTATTAATTTGTGATTACTAAGACTAGTTGTTTAACTGTGTTGCACAGATAGCTACACTGACAGCGCTGCATTACATGATACCACCATAACTATGCAGACTTGAAGTTGACAGTCACATTGTAGTTAAAGAATGGGAAAAATCACCATGCAAGGGTCACCCAATCTTTGTGAAAATTGGCCCCTAGATAGAAAACAGGTATGCAAAGATGAATATGTTACGATAAAAAAATGAATACCCTCAAATTTGAGTGATTTCGAGAGGTTTTGGTCGACAAAAATGTATTCACATTACTTTACATACAGCGGCGCCTCGCAGACGCGTAAGTGCCCTCGGTCTGGTTTCAACATGGCCACGGCCTGAATAGGGTGAATATACTCAACCCCAAAACAGTAGACTCAAACCCAAACCTGTAGACTCAAACCCAAACCGGTAAACTCAAAAAGCCAAAACAATAGATCCAAACCCAAACCGCTAGACTCAAAAAGCCAAAACAGTAGACTCAAACCCAAATCAGTAGACTCAAACCCAAACCAGTATACTCAAACCCAACCCCAAGTGTTCGAAGTTACCCCCCCCCACCCACCCCCACCCCGCCCCACAAACCCCAAACGCACGAGTTAATGTGACCAGGGCAACAGGTTCATGCCACATGAGTCAGTGACGTCATCATTAACTGCGCACACGTAGCCTGCGTCACGTCGACCCGTAGAAGAATGCAAACTGTGAACTGGCATACCCGTGACGTAGAAGGTGGCCGTGTTGAGTGACGACAGAAGGGCCATGGCCCCACGCTCGCCCTTGATGTTCTGCAAGAAGAGGACATAGAAGACGCCCACAGACCAGACGACACCGTACTGCAGCATGTGGGCGGTAAATGAGGCAGTCACCACCAGCCACCCGTAACCTCCGCCGTCCCGCACAGCGCGCGCTGGCACCGAGTTCATCGAGGCAGACGACTTCTCCATTCTGATTCGGTGATCATTAAGCAGTATTCAGTGAGCATTAAACAACAAAAATGTCATCATAAAAAAAAACCCCACCTCATCCTTAAAAAAATCATTTAATTATCTATTGATGTTAAAGCTGCATAGTCCGATGAAATATCAAATTAAAAAAACCAAACTATGCAGCTTTAAACAAACAATACCCCGCCCTATTCACTCTCTTTGTTATGGACTGGAAGAAATAGTCTGGACTGTTTGCAATCTACAAACAGTTACAAGCCATAAACAAGAAGCAAGAAAACCTAAATTATGACTCAAACTAAATTCAAACGATTTGAATCAAATTGGACTAGTGCTGCCCAGCGGTGAATCCAAGTCTTAACAATAACATACTTATCCGTCATTGCTAACCGGGGAACAGAGAAGTAGGAAGCAGGAGGTGGGAATAACAAAACTTTATTTTCATGACAGGCAGGGTAACCGGCTGACTAGTGCAGCTCTACTCAATGCAGCTGTGAGTGACCGGTAACAAGGCCCGACATGCAAGTGAAGTTATCGTAATTAATAATAGTCACATGAGAAATTAAAACATTCTAATCACAATCACGGGACATTTCAATCATCTTAGACAAAGCATTTTTATTATCAATCACCAACAATCATTAATGAATCATCAAACACCCGCTCATTTAACCCTATGAGCAGGGTAAATAAATCCATCACAGAACAGATGAAGAAGAAATAATGAAGAGACAAATAAAACTAGTATCAGATGAGGGAAAGTGACCCCTAACCCCTGATATTGGCTTCGTTATCAGCCTGAACATACAGATACTAGATAGAGTAACAACTCTCCAGATTTAGGTGCATCAAATATCAAATGTGTCGACAAGAATAGGGTAAAACGTCACTGATTTGTTAAAGTTTCTAGCGCATGGAATGCTTGCTATTCAGAAGGTAAATCAAACTTTTCACAGTGATTTC